>BSBM01000179.1:7667500-8267500 GCA_027924585.1 Larix kaempferi | reverse complement strand
TGTGTAACCTCATTACGTCATATTTCCTGTTCCATCTATTTTAATAATTCCATTTATTTAAATTACAGCCACATTTTCAAATAAAACCGTCCAAATACCAATCTGAAAAGCGGTCCAAACCCACTACGACCTCGGTCAATTATTACTAATTTGGATGGAGAGTTTTAGTGTTTATTGTGGTACCATCCTCTATATTAGAAAAAGAGGGGTTTCGTTATAATAATTATTATTTAAATAAAAAAAATATTTATAATTTGAAATGGTAAAATATATTAATTTAATAAAATTATTTATTATTTTAACTTAGTTATTAATAGGTTTAACAGATTCAAAAGGAGGTTAAAGCCGGACCAATTGGATAGCCCAACAACACATGTTATAATGATTTCCACAAAATAAGTCGAAAACTTTGCCTCTTAGGGCTATGATTCAAAATTTCTATTTATATAATAATAATAATAATAATAATATTAATATTATTATTATTTATTTATATTAATTTTTAAAAATAATTATTGTAATATAAAAATATAAATATGTATTTATTAATTGAGAGAGTTATATATATTGAATTAATAAAATAAAGTTATCTATTTATTCTAGGTTTAAATTGTATATGTAATTTCTATAGATAATATATGTGATGTTAATATTTTTTAAGTTAGACGAAAATAGTAGGAAGGTGATTTTTTCGCTGAAAAAAGTTAAATGAAAATATGCTTTGAAATGCTTTGAAAAAATTGAAATCATAGATCAAAAGTATTCAGATTAGTTAGGTACCTATATAATTATTATGAAATTTAATTAATCTTTTTCCGAATCAAAATCATAATTTAATTTTTAATTGTTAAAAAAATATTTTTAAAATAAAAATAACCAATTTCCACCCCAAGTGTGTAATCTTATTACCTCATATCTCTTGTTCGATCTATTTTAATAATTCCAGCTACATTTTCAAGGAAAACCGTCCAAATACCAATGAAAAGGTGTCAACAAGACCTCGGTCAATTATAACTAATTTGGAGAGTTTTAGAGTTTATTGTGTACCATCTTCGAAATTGGAAAAAGAGGGTTTACATTATAATAATTATTTGAAGAAACAGAAATTATAATTTGAAATGGTAAAAATATTTTTTTAATAAAATTATTTATTATTTTAATTTAATAAAGTAATTTATCTATTTTAAGTTTTTAATTTATTATGAGTTTTGATTGGATTTTGGTAATTTTTTTTTTGGTAAAATCTAAATTTATATATGTTTAAATTGTATTTTTGAATCTATAAATAGATTTAACATCTTCAAATACCCTTATGCAATTTCCATAACTAATATATGTGATTCTAAGATTTTTTAACCAACAAAACTAGACTCAAAATATTTAGACTACACCATTTATTAAGAACTGATTTAGATTTAACAAATTCAAAAAGATATTAAACACGGACCATTTGGATAGCTTATGCAAGTTTCACACTTGTTATAATGAATTCCCAAAAATCACTAAAAACTTTGTCTTTTAAGGCTACTCATTACAAATTTCTATTTATATTACATTTATATAATAATAATAAAATTTATTTAAAATGATTTTTTAAATAATAACCATTAAAATATTGTAATATAAAAATATAAATATGTATTTATTAATCGAGAGAGTTATATATATTAAATTAATAAAATTATTCAGTTTGGTGGGGCTAGATGTTTTGAAATGCAAGTAGGAAGTCATGGGTCAAGTGTTCAAGTTGGTTGGTTGCTTATGTGAATGTTGTGGGCCTTACTCGATATCTAAGTGGGTTAAATTTGTCAAAGTGCTATGAAGTTTTGAGAACCATGTAAAAATTTAAATTCCCCTTGTAGTAGGTGGTAGGGAAGGGTCAAATGGCTCAAAGAGAACCTAGACACAGAGCATTAGTGGTGATGACACCTCAACAGTTTGAGAGGATGCATGTTAATGAGGAGGGGTGGTTGTTGAAGGCTTGTGTGTGCCCCTTGTAAGTGATTTGAGATGGTCCACTAGATTGATATGTGGGAATCATGGTTATCATGGAGATGATGGTTGATCCTTCACCCATGACAATGGTGTATGAGGGTAGCAAGATGGAAAAGAACATGATTGTGGAGCATTGAAGGGGAAATCATAGCAAGTTATTGCTTAGTCTTTTCTCCATTCGAATTTCCTTAAGGAAATAATAGGACTCGATGGATGAGATCTATAAAGTGGAGACAATATAAATCCTTAGCCTTGCAAAGGAAGGGAACATTAAAACCCAGTAAAACTGAGAATTATCGAGAAATGGGTGGTTCCTTCCATTTAATGTTACAACAAATGACTGGTTCATTGCTTGTAGAGTCAACACTTCCTTCATTGTGGATACTTTGATAGAGTCTTTGTAGGCATGGTGAGCAAGAGAAAGGGGTGCAGATATAGTAGGGGTCATAGCATAACTCATATGTCTCACGTGTTGAAGGAGGTAGAGACCTTAAAGGTGCAATACATCCAAAACATCTCACCAAGAATCCAACATGATTTCAAAGAGGTGGAAACTTAGGTAAAGTGGGAATAGGAGATGCTGAGCACAGAGAATATAAGGTAATAAACTTAAATTCTGCTCCACTATAAAAAAAATATATTATGTAGAGTTGAAAAACTTTTGGAAATTCTAAATTCTAGAGAAGATTAGAGAAGATATATGTTTAATTTAAAACTTATATGTATGGGTTAATGAAAATATCAATAGAGAGTATATATGTTTAATTTAAAACTTATATGTATGAGTTAATGAAAATATCAATACAAAGTGAATTTTTTTTTTGATTCTCCAGGACCAGAACCATATGTTTAATACTTTAAGACCACAAGCTCTTATTTATACGTGAACATTCTAACTTATAGAGCTTAGATATGTATGGTGATGGTGCAAAATAAACACATGAAAGAATTGGTTATTTGATTAATGTTATAAGTTCCATTCCCTATAACATATAACCTGTTGTAAATATTGAATTGTTGCTTAAATTATACCTATGTTTCCAATATAAAACCCTAAACTCTAACATTTGTTCACTCACTAAAAGGTAAGCATTTGGGTATTGAAATTTATCAAGGTATAACCATTGCCTTGTGAAGTTATTAATGTTATTATTTCTTCGCTTAATCTCCCATGACATTACTCATATGTTGAATTAGGGTATCGAATAATCCCGTGCTAATTATGACAGTTGTTTTACATTACTATGTTTTTTTCGTGTGTTGTAGAATAAAAAAGGACATGTGTAACACACTAATCCTTCCATCATTTCAATACTCCCAATGTGGTATAGACTAGGCTGTCCATCATTTGGTCTCTTCAACCAGATTTTCTGTTGTGGTTTGAATACCATACTAGGTTTCTTGAAATAGTATTACTAACTTCATTGTATGGTTTAGGATATTGCTTGGTTATGCTCACCTCTAAATCAAAAGATTGTAAACAAGTTCCTTATGCCATGGTATACTTAGTTTGTTAATCGACAAGTTGGTCTTTCCAATTCTTGCATTCTTATTTGGTATAAATGGGATATGTTTGGGGTTTGTAATGTCTCCTATCGACTCCACTTGTAATCCACAAAGGTGATGATTAATAGGTAAATACTATGATATCTTTCTATTATAGTGATTATTATTTAGAAATTTTTTAGATAATTAAATAACATTATTTTTCTCATTTATAATATGTTAATACTTTTTTAAATTACACAAAAAATTAGAATATGAGTAAAAGGAACTTATCTATTATAATTGTTCACAATGATTTGGTAACCAATTAGGTAGGTTCATGAACATCCCAACCATACGCTTTCTAGCTTACTCCAGCAACCATCCCTGAGACGAACTATGATACCAGTAAGGAAAAGGTATAACAATTTCTCAGTTAATCAATGTTTCCACTCAAAGAGTTTTTCAATCATATTCAGTCACCCTTTATGACAAGGTCTGATCCTTGTTGTACCTAACAACCTCTAGGTTCTCGAAGTCATATGCAGGATTCAATCTTAGTACTTTCACTTCTGAATTGTTACCTTTGATTCTTGTATACCTAACACCTTATAGGTGCTTAAAGCAACATGCCCTTTAGGCATCCCTCTTTTCTTGAACTTATATTCAATTTTCTATTTGAGGTGTCCACTACACTTATTGCGTGGAGCATGGATATTATTTCGAATTTGATCCCTCATTTGTTTTAGCGGTTAGGATTTATTATCTTTCTATGGCTTGACACCTGGTTCCTCTTATCCATTTCAGCATCTATAACCATGTTTACCATATTCCCTATCATACTATCATATTTCCTTTTTTCATGTGGTTTTCCCAACCAGTTTCATGATTGTGTGTGTGTGTGTGTGTAGCTTTACATATAAACAACCATGAATGTATCCTATATTTTATTCTAACCTATTTCATCAACTATTCTAATCAAAATATAGATTCTAATTAATTGCAAATTTAAAAGGTTTAAAATTAAAAAGAAATAAAATAAAGTGCAAAGTTTTTGGGAAATTACATCCCCTCCACCTGAAAACAACACCATCCTCAATGTTAAGAATTTTCAAAGTTTGTTTTCCTAGGAACGGAAATGGATATGTGTCATGTGCCTCAAAATTTCATAAATAAATAAAAAATTAAATGCATATAACTTCATAAAAACATCCTTTTTATATTGATGTTCGTTATATCTATGTTCTTTTCAAGTAAAACTGTAGTGATAAAAGGTTGCCATGTTTGTATAGTTGTTAATGTAATTTAAATACTACTTATGGACAGGTTGCAGACGTGGTGGAACTCTATCGTAGAAGTGGTGTATTTCCAAAACAATTGAAGGTGATGTTTCTAAGTTCTTGTTCTTGTTGTTTTCATTGGAAAAGGGCAGGCTTAGCCCTAAGGTTGAGCTTGGATCTTCGATCCTTACCTTAACTTTTTTTTTCCTCGGAAAAAATCATAATTTTATTTCAAATAGATGAACAAAATTACACTCTGCACATGTAGTAGAATCATTGAGATCCCTACATTGTCACATATTTACTGTCCCATATTGACATCATATCTAATGTCCCATACAACAAGTCACTGCTGACCATAGTTCCCGCATATATCCAAATACATAAGAACTATTACTATAACAGAAACAAAACCATCATTTGTCATCCAAAACTGAGCTATTGCTCAATTCTGTGCCTCAATAACCTCATGAAAAGGTCTAATGATAATAGCTGGAAGTGCCTCCAGGAGAATGAATTGTAATCCTCCAAATACCAAGATCTAATTCCTGCTGCGTTGCGTCCTTTGAGAGCTGATCAGCCATCCCATTCCTCTCCCGGTAAATATGAGTAAATGAAATGTGATTAAAGGACTGCTTCAACCAAATCACCTCCTCCAGGATAGGTGATAGTACCATCACATGGCATACTGTGATCTCCTTAGCCTAGTCAATAACTACCATGGAATCTCCAAAAATCTGAAGTGATAGGCAGCCTTGTTCAAGTGCAAATAACATCAGTAGTTTAAGTGACATGAGTTCAGCGAAGTTATTTGATCCTCTCCCCAATCCAGCCACCAGATGAAAATAATGGTCCTCAGCTTTGTAAAGAATTCCCCCCCCTCCACAAACCGATCCGTGGTCCAATGAAGCTCCATCAAAAAAGGCCCATGGCAATGATTTATCAATATGTTCCTCATGCACAAAACGTGTTCCAATCGCCTGGACAGGGGCCATGTAATGTTGTATCACCGCTACAGCGTGAGCCCTGACAGTCTCCATCGGTACCCTGCGATCCTGGAAAATGTGTTGATTTCTGGTAATCCAGATCCCCCAGGCGAAAATACACGGTATGGCACGTATGGAAGAAGTATTGTGTAATGACCACCACCCCTGGAAAGCCGCAAGGACGCTCTTGCCCCTCCACCACATCTGTATATGCAAATAATTGCTAATATCATCCCAAACTGCCTGTGTAAACCGACAATGAACAAATAAATGTGCAATAGTCTCTTCCGCATCCCGACAAAGAGGGCAGATCCCCGGACCCTGGAGAAATCGTTTTTGCAGAATGTCCCAGGTAGGTGCCTTATTTTCCAGAATAGCCCAGAAGAGTAATTTCGCCTTACTCGGACATCTTAACTTCCACAAATATTTCCACCACCACACCAATTCCCTGTTATGTACTTCCACATTCAGCTGGATATATCCATTTTTTGGTGTAAATACCCGAGGGATGGTGATCCCAGATTAGTTCATCAGCCCTATCGGTCAGTCGAATATTTGTAATTCTTAAGAGCCGCAGAAAATCCTCCCAAGCCCCCTGCAGATCTGCATTGATCTCCAGTCGCTGTGCAAATATCCACCCCTGACGCCAAAGAGAAGATGATCCCGAATCCGCTATATCAGCCAGAAAATGACAGCCTCTAGCAGCCAAATAAGTCCTCAAGACCGCAGGGAGGACATGTGCACCCCTACAGCCAACCCAGGGGTCCAGCCCAATTCGGATGAGACGTCCATTTCCAATCTTCCACACTAATCCAGATCCGACCAATGAGAAATGCTGCACCACCGCCTTCCAGACCACAGAGCAATTTACCCTCGACTTATTGCCCAGCCTGATCCATTCGAGAAGAGTAAGAGGAGCAATATATTTATGATATACTACTCTAGTCCAGAGACTATGTGTATGGATAAGTCGCCACGACACTTTGGCCCCCAATGCTTTTGCAAACAAAAAAATATTCTTTAACCCCCATCCTCCTAGTGCTTTTGGAACAGCAATTCTTTCCCATCTGACCCACACCAATGCTCGATGCTCACTCTTCCCCTTCCAAAGAAAAGCAAAACACAATCTTCGGATCTGCTCCAGGACACCTTTGGGGATCCAAGCAAGAGACATCCAATACACCGGAATTGCTTCCAAAACAGATTTGACCAGAACCAGCCTCCCAGCCCAAGAGAGCCATTTGTGACTCCATCCATGTAGTCGCTGATCCAATTTTGCTAATAACCAGTGCCAATCAGCCTTCATATAAGCATTCGGTTTCAAGTGAAAGCCTAGGTACTTTAATCCATCATCAATATCCAATGTCTGATAAGGTAGTTTGTTAGCCAGTCATTGAATCTCCAGCTCTGTTAAATTCGAGCATGTGATAGTAGATTTATCTATATTCACTAACATACCCGCTACTACTTGCACTAAATGTAGACCTTCAACCACCTTATCTATATCCTGTCGCGAGCCATCACAGAATATCAGAATGTCATCAACAAAAAGGAGATGTGTAATATACAATACCTGAGAAATGGATATTCCCCGAAAGGAACCATCAGCTTTTGCATGTAGTATAAATCGACTGAGTCCTTCAGCAACAAGGAGAAACAGCAGCGGAGAAAGAGGACATCCCTGTCGTAGACCCCTTCCCGCATGGAAGAAAGGACTAGCAGAACCATTGATCAGTACAGCAAAGCTAACCGTAGTGATGCAGGCCATAATCCATCTAATAAATTCATAGCAGAACCCCAAGTGAGTAAGAAGCATCCGGATATATAGCCAGCTAACCCAGTCAAATGCTTTAGAGAGATCAATCTTAATCACGGCACCCTTCTGTTTCTGCACTTTCAGTGTGTGTAAACCTTCCTGGGCCACTCCAATGGCCTCATGTATTTGGAGACCTTCCAAGAAGCCAAATTGCTCACAAGAAATATGCTGCGACAAAATATTCTTGAGTCTCCTCGCCATAACCTTTGATATGATCTTATAGATACGATTGCAGAGAGAGATAGGTCTGAATTTATCAAAGCTGTCAGGCTTATTCGTCTTCGGAATGAGAGCTAAGAAGGTGGAGTTGAAGGGGCCATGGACAAACCCAGCCTTTCGTGATTCTTCCACCACATTCAATAATTCCTCCCCGAAGAAGTAATAGAATCCTAAGAAGAATTCTATAGGCCAGCCATCTGGCCCCGGGATTTTATCTTTATGAAAGGATTGCATGACCAGCGAGAGCTCAATCGGCAACACCTCCTCCATTAACTGTCTATTATCTTCATCCCCCACAAAGCGAGGGAAAAGCTGAGTCACCTTAATAACCTCAGCAATGGAGGCTCCAGGTTGAGCAGTGAATAACTCACCAAAATGTTTAACACCCAAATCCGCTAAGCCATCAAAGCTGGAGACCGGTTCCCCTTCGTCAGTTAGTTCCCAAATAGAGTTGGTGAATTTCCTCCCCTTAGCGTATGCTTGAAAAAATTTTGTATTCTCATCACCACACTGAAGCCATATCGCCCTGCTTTTCATCCTCCACATCTCTTCTCTCTCACACAGAACCACATTCCTGCGTCTCTCCCACTCCACCAGCTCACCTTTCTGTTGTTCATCCAGATATCCCATTCCCCGACTGTTAAGAATCCGATCAATATTCTGCTCAGCAGCCCGCAAAGTCTGTTCATCAATCACCCTTCTATCATGTGCCCAGGAAATAGTGGCCTCTTTGATTCGCTTAAGGTTGTTTTGGAAGTGTGCACCTGCATGTATCAAAGAATCAAGAGGTCGATGAACCCACAGATCCTGAACCATCTTAAGATAATCCGCCTCCTTCAGCCAACTAGGATTGAATTTGAAAGGGCTGGGAGGTTTTTTCCTACCACCACATAACTCCAGGAAGATGGGGCAGTGGTCAGATATCCCACCTGACCCTACCCACTACCTGACAATATCAACACCCAGTGCCAACCCATCGGCCACCAGGAACCTATCCAGTCTCTTAGCCACCCGATGTTCCCCAGCTCTCTTATTCCTCCAAGTAGGAGTTAACTTGGATGGTAAAATGTCGAGAAGATCCTTCCTATCAAAGGCATGAATGAAATAATTTGCTAATGTATCCGGCACTGCCCGAGGTCCCCACACTTCAGAAGTCCCCAGAGTAAGATTGAAATCCCCACCCAAAATCACATCCCTTCCATCAAAAAGATCCATACATAACAAGGCATCCCAGAATCCAACCCTATTTAAATAGGGCCCGTAGATATTGAGAACCGTGATCATCCTCCCAATCTCAGCATCCTAGACTTCCAAACCGATACCAAAAGATATTCCCCAAGAACAATCACATCTGCAACTCTTAACCTTCCATCCCGAGGCCAGCCCTCCAGAGCGCCCCCGAGCATCCACTCCAACAAACTTCCATCCAGGAAGCAAAGTTTCTAATGTCCGTACTACATCCATGCTGCCACCCAGAGTTTCTTGCAGCAGTAAAACATCCGGTTGATTAAAGTCTACCAGGCTCCTAAGCGACGATTTTTTAATGGGACTCGCCAACCCACGACAATTGAAGGACATAATCTTCATATCAAACCCCCATCCTGGGCTTTCACTGCTCTAAGTGCCCACTCAATAGAAGATTGTGTACCCATCACTAAATCCACCTTTTCCCGGTCTTGTGCTTTAGACAAAAGGGATTTATGGCCCCGACCTTTCCCCCCAACACTATTGGCCAATTCAGGGAGCCCCTTCCCCCCCATACCAGCTACAAGGATCTCCCTACTGCGAAGAGCATAACGGATACTACGACCCTCAGAGCAGGTAGAGTGTTTGGTGGATACAATGGGCGTCGAGAAATCACAATCCACATCAGTCAACACACAAGGAGCTTCCGGACAAGGAATGACTGTATGGGCAACAGGAGGAGACCCAATCCTACCGCCCCCCAAAGCATCAGAAACATCAAAAACAGAAACAACAGGTGAAAATAAATGTGACATACCCGAGGACATCTCAGCTGAACCCCGTCGAGTTATGGATAGCTGCTGATGCAAACAGGAGGTAGTCAATGTAGTAGGAGTCGCTGATCCCAAGGGAGCCCCCTCATCATCATGTTCCTCACTCCCAATGTGCACCTTACCTATGATCGCCGAAGATGGCTGCAAATCTGTTGATCCATGCCTCCCACTGATATCCACTGGTACCACAGATTCGTAGATGACCCCCCTGTTAAAAGCAGGCCTACACCCATCATCCTCCACTGCCTGAGAGTAATCCTTCGACACTGGATCTGTACCTACTTCAGCTACCTCATTAGTCAGTGGCTTACAATTCCGAAACGGTAAAGGACATCTGGTAACCATATGTCCAAGTGAGTGGCGGCGGTGGCACCTAAACGGCACACCCATATAATCCAAGGTTTGAACAAAGTCCCCCTCCTTGGATTGTACTTTGATCTCAGCAGAGAGTCCCAGCCGAAGATCGATATTTACCAATATCTTTGCCACCGTGTACTTGCCAGTCTCAAGATGGGAGGAATCTGAACACACATATTCACCAAGAAAATTCCCCATCGCAGCAAAACGAGATTCATTCCACAGATGCATTGGAAACCCAGGAAGCTTCACCCACAACGGTTCTTTATCAACCTTCTCCGTTGTTGAGTCAAAGAATGGGGACCAGCTTCGCAGGACTAGAGGAACTCCCAACATCGACCAATGTCAACTTAAAACAGTGTTGACCTCCCCTTTGTTCATGAAAGTGAAGGAAAACCAACCCTTCGTCAATACCCGGACTTCAGGGGCTGATGACACAATATACCTCCACTGCTCAGCCGCCCAACGCTGAAGAAAACCCCGACCATATCTTCTGCCACGAACATTACCTACCACAGTAGTGAGAGAGAGATCCTCCGCCTCTTCCATTGTAACATATACCCCTAGCACCAATTGATCCTGTCGCTTCCTTTCTTTTACCATCTTAGCGGGTTTTTTAAGAAAATTATCCTTAGCAAAAGTCCCAGTCCGAGGACTAAGCCTGCCTGTCAAGGTGGGCCCAGAAATTCCCTCAGGCCCCCCGCCAGTCATGGAGGGCCCAAACAACACCCCCGACCGAGTCATCCCAGCATAGACAGCTCCATCAGCATTATTCCCACTGTCACCAACCCCTACACCCGTGTAAACAACGTCCTCTGCCATGCCAATCCCCTGCCAAAAAACTCAGATCCCGGAAGCCCTCAATTAATGCTCAGTAACCCCCTTCCATCAACCGGTTCAAGGACCGACCAACTGAATCGAGTAATGCAAAGCACAAAAATATATCTATCAATTTGGCTCAATCAATACAGAGTCGGTATTATCTTTCCTAATCGCACTTCTAGCAGCCACCTTCAAATCCAGCCTTCATCAACTTGATTCCAATGACAGTCGACCAAGAAGATCAACCTCAAATCCGTTGCCTAAACAGATCTTCATCAACTGAAACAACATTCCATACAGAGTTTGTAATGCTGGCTCATTCAATGCTGCACACCTCCTGGCAAGCACCGTAGAGCTGTCAGCAAAGCATCTCCTGTTCGATCCGCCCACAATATGCCTCCGATCGCATGCATTCCCATCAGCTTGCTTGCAAATAGCGCCAAGATTCCACTTCGGCTTTCTTGCTCCTGCTATCGTCAATTCCACTACGGCTATCTTGCTCGGCTTTCTTTCTTGCTCGGCTTTCTTGCTTCGGCTTTCTTGCTCCTCATTACCTTAACTATATATGTTGGCACTTTATTTATAAAAGACAAGGGAGGGGAGACTATGACTATACTCTAGATCCCGTAAATGACTGTATTAAGGTCCAAGACCAGCGCTAACATACTTGTCCAAGGTGTAAGCTTATCCATGCAATGTTTACGCATTATATGTAATCGTTGATAAAATGAACGGTTTATGTAATTTTTACCATAGTCCAAACTTTGATTAAGCAACATTAATATAAGGTTTGATTTTCCTTACTATTCGAGGTTGTTGGTTCCTGTACCAAGGTTGATGGTAATATTTAATGGGCCACCTTGGCTGTGAGCTGACAACGTAGCCAGGTCTTTAATGCTCACATTGGAAAGTGATCATAACCATCCATCCATCATTGGGATTGCAAGGTTTTGGGAGTAGGGTTGATGTTTTGTTTTGATTGTCCGAACCTTCATTAGTTGATGGTGTTGCTTGTAATATCCCTCGATTATGCCCTAGTATTTTTGTAAATGTAATCAAATATTGTGTTGGTTTACTGGCGAGGAGCTCAAGGCCAAGTCCCCACTAGTAAACCATAATATCTTTGTCTTTTATTTTCCTATGTCATAATGGTGGATATAGACCTAGAAGACTTAAAATTTTGACACAACTTACCGAGGGAGCAATAAATCCACTAGGGAATAGGGGTCGTCTTGCTAGAAGATGTAAACGAAGAAATATTTCTATCCTCTGCAAGGATGCAAGTAACTACTTCTTAGATGATAAAAGTAAAAAGAATAAATTATATATATAAAAGATATAAGATATATAAAGTGGCGAGCATCATAGTTATTATGGTAGTCAAACTATTATTTTGAATTGGATTAAGGTGATTTAACCTTGGATGATAAAGGTTAGATTCCTTGAGAAAAGGGAGGGGTTAGCATAAGTCCTCATATATTAAAAATTATATATATAGAGGCCATCACCTGATTTAATATTATTAGTTATAAAATTTCTATATACACTCTATATACAAAACATTACATATTACATAGTAATGCATTTAAATAATAACACAAGAGAAAAACACTTCATCACCTGATTTAATATTATTAGTTATAAAATTTCTATATATACTCTATATACAAAACATTACATAGTAATGCATTTAAATAATAACACAAGAGAAAAACACTTAAGTATATACTTAGGGTGGTACTCCAAAGCAGGGTAACCTATTCTTTTTGAAAAAGAGAATTAATAAAAAGTATTTAGGGTATTCCTAAATTTTTTAAACCACGACCTCTCTTTGAAAAAAGATAAGAAGTAGGCTCGTAGCCTTATTAAAAAGAAATAGGATTTTTAAGCTGGTAGGTGTCGTTAAAAGAAGTGGACTTTTATTATTGTTGTTACCCATGATTTAAGGCTTTGATGCTAAAAGTAAAGCATTCGACACCTTCTCTTAAGTTAATATTTAAACATTTTGGTTAAGTTTGTTAAACTCGAGATCATGGGTGTAGGTGTTCACGCTGCCACGATCTTCTTTAACTGAAAGATTAAGATAGCCTTCACCCCTGCGACCTGTTGGAAACGCGGGACAGATGTAAAGAGTGGGATTTCCCTGTGGTTGACGGACTCTCCAAGAAGAGATGCATCTTCTGGAATTTTATAGGTGCACTCCAACTCGGTGTAGGGAAGGGCTTGGTTGATAGATTCTTGAGAAGATATTTGCATCGGGGTTGGTAAGGCAAATAAATAGTATTTGTTGTGTTGCTTAATATTGCTGAAACGCAAAACCTTTTTACTAAATGATAGTATAGACCTGCATTCATATTTGGAAAACGCACAGTGTAGAGGTTGTTTTTCCTTGTTGAACGTATTATTTCTCTGCTGAGGGTTTTATTCTCTGTCTGGTTGAAGACGCTGGTTTTTCCGATTTCATGTTGAATAAATTCATAGATCTGCATTCATATTTGAAAAACGCACATGGTACAGGGTTTTTTTCCTTGCTGAACGTATTATTTCTCTGTTGAGGGTTTTATTCTCTGTTTGGTTAAATGCCATTTTTATTCATGCGGCTGTCGAATACCCTGTTGCATGATCGCCGTGAAGAATCCTTGCATTTCATATCTCTCTTGTATTTCGGAAGCGTGAAATGCTTGGGAAAATGCTAGATGTTTTGTATGCTATCGAATAAGCTCTGTCGTATGGTTTCAGTAAGACCTCTGCCATGACCTCTATGTGTATTCGTGAAATCATGGAAATGCTAGATGCCGTCGAAATATATCTGTTTCTTTAGGATCTGTATTGTGGATGAAATCATGTTTTATTTTCTGCCTGTGTGTGGATAAAAGCTTTAAAATGACCTATACGCTACCTGTAAAATGTTCTGCTGCTATCGTAAAAGATTTAAATCCATATAGGTCTGGAATCTCTGGTTAGATATATTTATATTACCTTGCTTTCTAGTTTCAATCTCGGCAATAGATTATCAATCCTTCTCCTGGCGATTCCATCTCTTGCATGGTTCACTACCCTAGTCTTTCCGTTTGTTGTATGGATGCGATCTACACAGTAGTATTCCAGGTCGGCTCTCTGTTTCTTAATATTGCTCGATAAAAATGCTAGATCTCTGTTGTTTATTGAAAACGTGTTCGGATCTGTGTTTTATATTATTGCAGAATGAGATGGCGTATACCTTGTAAATTGTTGTAAGAAGTATAGAAACCATAGCTTCCTGTTGATTTGTGGATTTGATATGCTGCTTAGAAAGGGAATTCTGTTTAGTAAATTTGCTGTGAGAGCCTCTGTGTGATCGGCGTAAATGCCAGAAAGAACGCCCTGTCATATGTTTAGTTGGTATCCAGATGTAAGTATGAATTCTAATTACACTATGTTCTTGTTGTTTCCATAGACACTCTGCTTTATGTTTGAAAGTCTCTATGAGATAAGCGTAGATAGACTGGTTGTATGTTGCAACCGAAGTGTGAGATCTCTGATCTCTAGATCTTTGGGTTATCGAATTCTTGGTTGATTTTTCACTGCATATTCGCTTTTGTTGAATGAAAATGCTAGGTCTATCCTTGGAGGAAACTGAAAGCGAAGATATCTGTACTTTTGAATTCACTGGGTTTGTTTCCTGCATAGTTAGTTATATTAGTATGCAGAATATCTAATTTATGTATTGACTGGAAATTGCAGATCCTCTATCTCAGGATTCTCGATTGTTATTATGAAATCATGAAATTGCATTCTATTACTTATGCTAGATAGTTATGTAGTATTGCTGTATCGAAATTGACTTAAGATTCATTTATTGGTGTATATCGTTATACGCTAGTCTGGATAGCGTGGGCGAATCCCCTGTAACGCTTCTGAGATAGGTTTTGGATATTGGAAGATACTCTCCATTAAAGAGAGACGATGAGAAAGTGAAAAGGTTATGGCAAACAAACTTGTTGCGAAATGTAAATCGTCACTTTGATTTAATAATAAATGATATGACCTTGTCTTTGTGGACGTAGCCCAAGTTTTGGGTGAACCATGTTATATATGGTCTTCAATGTGTGGTCTCTTGTGTATGATTTGGATAGTCTATTTCATTGAGTAGTTATGATGACTTGGATATTTTATATGGTCTCCTCATATGTGATCTATTAATATGTTAATGGATTTATTGCTTATGAACATATATACTGTATAAAATGTTTCATTAGTAAAAGGGATGTTTCATTAGTAAAAGGGTAAATTCCTGTTAATCATGTTGTGTTGCAACGATCACATAGATATGGGCATTCCCGTTTACTACTCCAAGGTAAGAATTTCATGAGTTTGTTTCAAGCTAAAAGATGATGCATGATGAGTATTCCAATTTAACTAATCGCCACTTTTGGAAGTATGTTAGGAATGTTGGTCCTTACACAAATAAACTTTGTTGTGAAGTTCGTTATTGTTATGCAAATTTTCTAAAAATCATTGTTTTCCTAACTCGCACATTTGGGTATGTGACATTGCTGGTCTACAAGATCTGCGAGTAGAGAACTGCACTTTCATGGCGATTTTGGTGAATTGATGGTGTAAAATACACCTCTCACTAATATTATTCATCATTTGATTGTTTCCCGAGATTATGACGAGGTTGGAGGTTGCCACACCATGATTCTTCCGGTTGCAGCCCCTAGAGCACAGACATGCTATCAGCTTCGAGTTGCCCACAAGATGGGTAAGCAAATTCTTATCTCAATTTAATAATTGGAGGAGTTATACTGCATTTTACATTAATCGAGTTCAAGGTTTAACGCTTCGGATTTTCTTGCAGGTAGCTGGAGTGATAAGGGCTCCAGGAGGAGCCGACCCCTAGCTTGGGCAGTAAGACCTTCAGGTAAGAAAATATGTTACTTAGATGTACACCTGGTAAAAACAATTGTTGAAGGTTATTTAAAGTTTATGACCATTTTTTTTCATAGAAAAATTCAACTTACTATTAATATATGAAATAGTAAATATGTCCAATTGCCAGTCCAATGCAAGTTATACAATATGATCAATATATCCCCGGAACAAACGAAACATGTCAGAAAAAGCATCCATGAAGTGCACCATGCCCCATAGGCATCCCAAACTGAACATCACCAAATGTCTATACCATGACCATATGTCACAACAGCAGAAAATATATTGTTCCAAAAATAAATAGGACCCAAGGAAAAAGAAACACATATGCCGAACATCAAAAGCAACTCCAGCCGAAAACGATACCCCAGTGAAGTTCCAAGGATGCAACAGATCAATAGCTACCAAAAAACATCCTCAGCTGCTATGCCACAAATATAATAAAAGATAATAGTTAGTCCAACAAGAAGTTGGACACAGGAAATATCAAGGATCTGCACATATACACTAGGAGTCATATAAAAATATATACCGCCTACATCAGAATAAAAAAACATATAAGTATGAACAAAATGGTAAGCAATAATCATGTCCAATGGAGCTATTGAGACCCATGAGAAAAAAGTATATCATCCCGCCATTCTTGCCACATGATGACCCCAGCCTGAGAGTGGAGAGCCCGCTTAGAGAGCATGTCCGCCTCCAGATTCACCTCCCTATAGATATGTTCAAAATGAATGTGCTCAAATTCAAGTATGAGCTTCCTCGCCGCTTCCATCCAATGAGAGAGACAAAGAACATTGAGGGGAGAGGTGCCCTTAGCCCAGGAGATAATAGCCGAAGAGTCACCAAATGTAACAAGTGAAGAGATCTCCCGTTGATGATCCCAATACAATAATAACCAAAGGGCACATATCTCACTTCTCATATTCGTTTCGTTCCCCAAATGTAACCACAAGTGCACAAAGATAGAGCAGGAAATACGCAATGTCGCGCCCGACCCCCCCGTGCCATTCCGGCATACAGCAGCCCCGTCAAAAAATCCACAAGGAAATACCAAGATAGGAGGAGACAATCGATTTTTTAGAAGCCGAGAACTCTTACCCACAACAGTACCAACAGAGTTAATATATTCCTTGTAAGCAGCTATGATTTTATAACATAAACCAGTTCGGAAAGGTTTCACATCTTCAAAAATACATATGTTGCAGGATCTCCAAACCTCCCAGATCATAAAATATGGGAGCTCTGCACACACTATGGTGTGACGAGACCAAGCTTCCAAACAATCACATAGCGAATGAAAATCCCAGCAGAATTGAACACTGGCATTTTGTACAATCAGTTCCCACAGGTCTCGTATGAAACAGCAAGTCATAAAAAGATGATCGACAGTCTCCTCCAGTGTGCAGCATAGGGGACACCAACCCGGACCAATGTAGCCACGTCTACATAGATTGTCCCAAGTGAGTACCCTGTTCGATAACGCAAGCCAGATGAAGCACTTAATCTTGAGAGGCATATTCATCTTCCAGATAGCCTTCTTCCACCAGCTATCCACAGAGAGAAACCCAGCAAACATCGCCTCATATGCCAATTCCGCAGTGACCTTGCCACAAGACACATCCCACGACCAAATCAGTCTGTCAGCCGCGTCTGATAATTGAAGGTGTGTTTGATAAAAGGATCTGATATACTCATTCCATTCGTTGCCCATAGAACCAGTTAGTCCCAGCTGTGAAGCTGTGATCCACAGGGTTCGACCATCCCTAGATTGTTCAAACGCATGGGATAGGGTGCAGTAACCAGTTTGTGTGAGATGCGTCCTCAATTCCATCGAGAGGGTATGACCCGAAGGGCCCCCCACGATCGGATCAAGACCCAATTTGATGTCACGGCCATTTCAAGGGTTCCAAGCAATCCATTGTGATATGATCTTGAACGATCCCAACAATCCATTCCAAAAGTTTGACACCCCCATAGTTGAGGGTCGGTCCAGGCGAAACCAGTTTGCAACAGATATATTTTTAAGATACTTAGCCCTAATAATCCTACCCCAAACAGACTTATCAAATAGGGCATGCCAAAGACTTTTTGCATGTAGGGCCTGTACAAATAGATCCAAATCCTTAATATTCCAACTCCCCAATTTCCAAGGGCGAGCCAAAGCAGACCATTTAATAAGGTGAAATTTTGTAAGTGTACCACCTCCCGACCATAAAAAATTATACAGCTTCCTACGAATCTGACATAGGATGGATCTAGGGACATTGCAAAGAGTGAACCAATACACTCCCAAATTTTGCAAAACAGCTTTTGCCAGCGTAAGTCTGCCACCCAATGATAATAACCAGTAACTCCAGTGATTGATACGTCAAATCGTCTAATGAGCCAAGACCAGTCATTCACTAGGTAATTCGTAGGCTTTAAAAAGAAGCCAAGGTATTTGGTTCCGGCCTTCATCTCCAAAAATTTTAAGGGGAAAACAGAGCCAATAGCAACTTCAACATCCATCTCAAGAGAGTATTTCAAAAACTGAGATTTTATGTAACTAATAGTCATACCAGTTACCGAGCAGAATAAATCCAGTATCCTCTTATATTGTACCCACTCGTCGAGGGTACCATTACCAAACAACATAGCATCATCCACGAACAAAGAGTGTGTAACAGCTATATCTCTAGTAATCTTAATGCCTTCAATCAGTCCATCCCGCTTCGCTCTATGAATGGTTAGACTCAGACCTTCCATGACCAAAATAAAGAGGAGGGGCGAGAGCGGACAACCCTGACGTAGGCCCCGAGAAGCTTTGAAGAATTCCGTGGGATGACCATTTATCAATATAGCATAATTAACCGAGGTTGTACAGGCCATAATCCACTTCATCACCTTCCAGGGAAACCCAATCTGTATCAGAATAAGTCTCAAAAAGTCCCAATTCACCCTATCATATGCTTTCACCAAATCCAGTTGTAGTGTAAGGGCATCAAGTCGTTTCTGTTTCACTGAATGTATAATTTCCTGAGCCACCCCCACTGCATCATGGATCTGTCGGCCCTGCAAAAACCCATACTACTCCATTGAAATATGTTTGGACAGGAAGGGTTTAATCCGGTCCGCAATGATCTTAGAAATAACCTTGTACACTAAATTGCAGAGGGCAATAAGTCTAAAATCATTATAGCTATCCGGGTGTGATGTTTTCGGAATAAGAGCCAAATATGTTGATTTTAGTGCCCCAGAGACTGTGCCAAGTTTCCGGGATTCCTCCACAGCGAATCTGATGTCCTCCCCCATAATATCAAAGAAGTGTATAAATATTTCCACCATCCATCCATCTGGCCCAGGGGATGGATAAAGTTTATGACCATGGTCATATGGTTGCATAAGATGGGCGTCGATGAGGATGGCTACAGGGTCATCTCCTCCCAGGCCCGCGTCTTAGAACGCCAAGGTAAGGAAGGAATGAGACCCTTACTCTTTCAATTTATATTTTAGTTTTTATTCTAAAAAAATGCTAACTCCAATATTTGTTCGCTGTAGGTAAACCTTTGACAATATTTCGGGAAGGGATTCGATTCTCGCCTTCACAAGATAAGTAGACCTTGAACAGGTCCACCTTAGGGTTTGTGATCTGTGGGATAAGGGATTCGCGCCCTCACTGCTCCAGCGTCTACTTTTAATAAGTTGTGTGTGTGTTATTGTTTTCTTATTTATAAATTGGGAGTTTAATATGTAAGTGCCATCGTGGATGGCTTATCCTCTGTAATAATTTTAATATTGGGTTTATAATACGGGTAGTGGATGCATTTAACCTGGGATTATAGCCACATGTTGTGTGACTATGTAATTATTTGACACTGTACGCATTAAATCTTTAAAAACGACCCACAGGGTTATTTACGATTTCAGTGGTAAATTCCATAACGTTACTGTGGTTTATAAAAGTAATTTTCATGTGTTTCTAGTTCAAACCTTTTGAAATACTAATCTCATTCTATGTTGCGAATGGATTTGAATCGTAATACTATAGATTTACTTGTTTATAGCCCTCGGTGGGTTTTGATCTACGATATGAGTCTCTGTCGACTTCAATTTAGGTTTGTTTAACTATTAAGTAGCATTCTTGCAAATCTGAATTAGAATAATGAGTTATATTACGAATACCCTGAATACGTTTATGGTATATGTAACGAAATCGAGGGTTTATTTTGCAATTACAGTATACCTAAAATATTTATCAATCTTGTAGTGTAATATAGGGTATTTTTATATTACTTAAGTTGGGTCTAGATCCATCAAAACTCGATCTATGATATGGTTTCTAAAAGGAATACGTTTCTAAAATAAATAATAAAGTTTTATACAGTGAATTTGTATACTCAACTGTAGCAGTCAGATTGCTTAATATCTTAGCGGTCTTCAGTAGTTATGAGAGTTAAAGCATATAATTGGACTCTGTTCTTTAACGATATACTCTATCTTATATCTGAGAACAAATCTTGAATTGGAAAGCAGTCTAAAATGCAAACTACGGTTATTTTATAATCTATATGCGATGGAATATTTTAAATTTGAGGATATAATGGGAATACATCTATATGCTCTATATATTTAACCTATAATCCTAAATTTCAAACAGACAGCATAAATAAATTTAAACATAATAGGAGATATATTAGCGCAGAAGTA
Organism: Larix kaempferi; assembly: GCA_027924585.1. Taxonomy (NCBI): domain Eukaryota; kingdom Viridiplantae; phylum Streptophyta; class Pinopsida; order Pinales; family Pinaceae; genus Larix; species Larix kaempferi. The sequence continues at coordinate 8,246,916 of BSBM01000179.1, read as the reverse complement.
TAAACAAATCTACTATCTGTTAAGATACATAAATAAAACGTTTGCGAGGGATAGATGCGATTCATAACAGAAATAAAACTCCTACTATAATTAATTTTACACAAGTAAGAAACAGAACAAGGAACCTGGCTACTTCCTACTAAGATAATGTCACTATATTGCTTATATAAGTCTAAATTTTCTAACTTTTCAAATTGACTGAAATGTACTTGATACTCATCAGCTTTCCAACCACTAAGACTAGTAGGATGGGGCACTGTAGATTCCACCATTGACCACTTCAAGGTTTCATTTTTGTGATCTTCTACTATTAGTAGCCTCTTTCCTAGTACTCCTATTTGCTTCCTAGTGTCATTTATCAGTTTGACATTATGATCTCCTATATTCCCGTGTTTGGTTATCAATTCTATTTTCACTTGTACTAAACATGTTGAAAGTGATTGTGCAAGTGATGTTTGCAGCATTCTAGGTTCTATTAATAACATGGAAGGATAATGAATGAACTTGATTGATGACCCATTTATTTTGGCTAGAGGCTGTGGGATCATGTCAACCAAATCACTGGGAATATCATCATATGACTCCTCTTCTCCTTCTATTTTGGATCTTGTATCCTAATGACCCTACTCAACATCATCTACTTCCATTTATGTAGAAATATCATCAACCACTCTCTTATGTCCTACTTTTTGTTCTTTAACCTTTTCCCCTTCCATCCTTCTTTGAGATTACAGGACTTCCTACCAAGTCTCTAATTCCCTGCCAATCTGACACAAGTCACCTTACAGGCATAATTTCTTGCTTAACAATACACATGACACAAACCACAATGCTTACACAAACATGGTGTAAAACAGGATGCCAGAAGTGACTTTATATTACTTCTCTGAATTCGGTTACAATGTGGAATAACTGCAAACAAATAACTAACTACAGTCGGCCTCAACCGTTACAACTTAGAAGTAACTGTGGTTTGTTCTCCTGTGTGTCCACCTCACCCTGTCATGGTTCAAATCGGAACTCTGAGCTATGGCTCGATCTCAACTCTCTCTTCTTCGACTGGTGTGACTATTCACAAGTTCTCTCGGCTCTGCTCTCTGATACTGCTGATCAAAGATCGAAGATCCCCCTGATCTTCTTTCTCCATGTCTTTTACCTTGCTGCTGCTACTGTTCTCGAGACTGTTGCAATCCCTGAGACACACAACCTCCTGTCCGTTGATCCTTCCAAATCCTATGAACCTGCAACTGTCAGCTCCTAGCCGTGCTGCATAGCCTCTGTCCATGATGTCACCTGTCATGTCCTTCACCAACTCTCAATAACTGTATTAACTTCCTCAGCAACCCTGAACGGCTACCAAGTACAGTCCCTTGACTTTCTGTCCTTCCGACCCTGCTACAGTAATCGATCACATCTCGGCTTTCCTGTTGATTAGATTCTCATCCTCTACGCTTGGCTCCGCCAAACCTGTCGCGTCGCAGCTCAACCACTCATTGAGTACCCGATGTCTTACTCGCTTCACTTGTCGTCTATCAACTAATTCCTGTCGATTCTTGACTAATTGCAACATTTGTTGCGCTGCTCCAGTCAAGCGTACTACGACTACTTCTGCTCAACTTGTTGACTTTGACAAATCAACTTGATTCCTGCACCAGTGGTCATTGGCACTCCCGTTAGTCAACTCCCTCCTGTCGATCAACCTCGACGGATATGCCTAGGCTCTGATGCTCCTGCATCAGACTCCCCAGGTGAAAAAGAATTCGACTGCTCCTTCAGTCTCCTGAACTCTTCCTCGGAAATCCATGTCACCTCCTGCAACTCGTCATCTTTCCATCACACTAAGTATTCCTTCTTCCATGTGCTACGCATTCTCCCAACCTCACGCTCTTTGATTACTTCTGCGATATCTTATTTGTGTCGATCTGGAATTTGGTCCACCCATTTGATGCTTATCACCTCCTCACTTCCACTGCTTGACCCCTCTTCAAACTTATACAGATCTGAAACATTGAATGTTGCTGAAATGTTCAAGTCTTCCGGCAATTCCAACACATAAGCGTTATCTGAAATCTTCTTCAGAATTCTACATGGCCCTATCTTCTTCAGCTTCAGCTTGTTGTATGTTCCTGTCGGAAAGCTCTCCTTCCATAAGTATGCATAGACTAAGTCCCCCTAATGGAACGATTGTAGTCTCTTCTTCCTATCGGCCCTCAACTTATATGTCGCGTTACTCCTTTCCATGCACTTTCGCACATTTTCATGAACTTCATGCATATGCTCTATGAATGATTCTGTATCCACGCTCTTTCTGGTTTCTGTCGGCAACTCGACCAAATCCACCACTCCGTGTGGGCTTCTCCCCTGAACAATCTGGAATGGGCTCAATCCCGTCAACCGATTCACAGAAATGTTATACGCAAACTCAACCTATGCCAACACATTCTCCCACTGCTTGGGTTTGTTGGCTGCTAGACATCTCAAAAGTTTTCCCAAACTTCTGTTGACCACCTCGGTCTTTCCATCTATCTACGGATGGTACGCTGAGCTAAACTGCAACTTTGTGCCCAGTTTCTTCCATAGGGTTCTCCATAAATGCCCCATAAACTTGGTATCCCGATCCGACATGATACTCTTTAGCAACCCATGCAATCTGACTATTTCCTTGAAGAATAGTACAACAATCCCTGTGGTGTCACTCGTCTTCTTACATGGTATGAAATGCGCCATTTTCGAAAATATATCGACTACAACAAATATTGAGTCGCTTCCTTGCTGAGTCTTCAGCAATCCTAACACAAAATCCATGCTAAGATGCTCCCAAGGGTTATCTGGTACCGGCAATGGTGTATACAACCCTGTATTCTGACTCCTTCCTTTTGCCAATTGGAAAACTTGACATTGTCGAACCCACCTTCCAATGTCTATCGACATCCCTAGCCAGAAATACTTCTCGTCAACTAGCGCTTTGGTTTTGTTGATGCCAAACTATCTTGCTAACCCGCCATTATGAAATTCTCGGATTAGGTTCTCTCTTACTGATCCTCTGGGAATACACAACTGACTTCCCTTGAACAAATAGCCTTCTTGGATGAAGTAACTCAAATATGGAGTCTTGTCGATACTCCAAGGTTCTCAACAAGCCTTCCATGCTTTCGCAAAATCCTCGTCGGTCTCATACTCTGTCTTTATCGACTCTATCCCCATTGCCTGAACTGTCGTCGTGCTAAATAGCACAACTCTCCTACTCAATGCATCGGCAACTTTGTTCGACTTGCCCGACCTATGTCGCAACACGAATGTATATATTTGAAGTAGCTCCACCCACTTCATGTGTCTCTGATCCAATTTCGACTGAGTGTTCAAATATCTTAGTGCTTGGTGATCTGTGTACAACACAAATTCCTTGGGTAACAAATAATGCCTCCACTTCTTCAGTGCTTGAATGATAGCATAAAACTCCTGGTCATAGACCAAATACTTCTGCTTCACTCCATTCAGTTTTTCACTAAAGAATGCAATTGTTCGGCCCTCCTGGCTCAACACTACTCCAATTGCCACTCCACTCGCATCACAATCGACCTGGAAAACTTTGTCAAAGTCTGGGAGCACCAAGACTAGGCTCTCAGTGACCTTTTCCTTCAACTCGTCAAAAGATTTCTGGGTTGCACCTGTCCACTTGAACTCACCCTTTCTCATGCATTCTGTCAATGGTGCACAAATCTGGTTGAATCCCCGAATGAACTTCCGATAGAAACTAGCAAGTCCATGGAAACTTTTCACTCCAGTCATACTTGTCGGTTCCAACCAATCTACTATTGCCTTCACCTTCTCTGGGTCCATCACCAACCCTTTACTTGAGATTACAAACCCCAAGTACACTAATTCCTTCTTCATGAAGAAACACTTTTGCAGGTTCACCATCAGCTTTTCTTCCTGCAATTTCTGCAATACTTGTCGAACGTGCTCCAAGTGCTTTGCCTTGGTTCAACTGAAAATCAGAATGTCGTCTAAATAGACTGTGACAAACTTTTCCATAAATAGTTTCAACACCTCATTCATTAATCTCATGAATGTGCTGGGTGCATTAGTCAACCCAAATGGCATGAATAACCACTCGTACAACCCTTCTTTTGTATTGAATGTTGTCTTCCATTCATCTCCTTCTATGACCCTAATTTGGTGATATCCACTCTTCAGGTCTATTTTTGTGAAGTATGTCACTTCACTCAGGAAATCCATCAAGTCATCCATCCTCGGCAATGGAAACTGATACTTGATCGTGATCCTGTTGATGGCTCTAGAGTCTGTACACATTCTCCATTCTCCACCCTTCTTCGGTGTCAATACCGCTGGTACTGCACACAGGCTTAGACTTTCTTTGATTAACCCTTTGTCCAACAACTCTTGGACCTGTCGGTTTAGTTCTTGTCCCTCTATCGGAATCATCCTATATGGTGCTTTGTTTGGCAGAATCGACCTTGGAATCAAGTCAATTTGATGGGATATGCTCCTTGTCAGCGATAATCCCGTCACTTTCTCATCAGCCATTATGTCCCTGAATTCTTTGAGCAACTACTCGAACTTGACCGAAATATTCTCCTCTCTGGTCATTCTTTTGACATATGGTCCTTTTGGAATGATCGCAAAACATCCCAACTGTTTTTCCTCCTCCGCAAGGAATTCTTTTGCGGTTCTCATCAACACTCGCTTCTTCCAAAGATTGCTCTCGCCATGCTTACTGTTGGCATGCTCTTCTCTCCTCGACTTAAGAGTCCTCTTCACGCCATTCTTCTACACTGTGACCGTGTTAGCTCGACCATCATCGATCATTTTCGATCATATTTCCATGGTATTCCTAACAATAGATGGCATGCATCCATGGGAACTACATTGCACAGTACGTTGTCCTCTAATCCTTCAACTCTGAAGTTGATCAGGCACTATCTGGTCACCCTGACATGGTGTCCTTTCTACAACCATGAGATCTTGTAGGGGTGTGGGTGTTCTCGACACTTCAACTCGATCTTGTCGATGACTTCTGTTGACACAAGATTCTCTGTGCTTCCGCCATCCACTATGGTTTTGCAACGCCATTCCCCAATATGCACCTTCATTCGAAAGATCGCCTTCCATTGTGTTGGTTCCATCGGGTCACGTTGATCTTCCTGGATCAAGGCTCTCTGAACCGTCAGATTCTAGTTCTTTTTCTTTTCACCTCCACTGCTGTCGGATGTCGATTCTTCCCTCTCGTCAACTTGCTCATCCTTTCGACGTCTAGGTTTCGACTCCTCTGTAGCATGTAGGTTCTCTGGGCACTCATATGCCTTGTGTCCCATTCCTCGACACTTGTAACAAATTATGGCTGGTCTGTTAGCTCCTTTCTTGTCGAATGGACCACTTTGACCATACGCACCTTGATCGCGGTTCTCACGACCATCATGTCAATTTTCTTATGCTTTCTCCTATGTCAATGTCCCTTCCACATGTCGACTATCTTCGACACTTTCCTTCTTGTACCCGCTACTTTGGCCTTTCGTGGAGACATTTTTTGCACCCCGACCAGTCATCCTTCCCCTGGTCACTGCAGATTTTCTTGACAGCTTCTCTTCTGCCTTCAAAGCTAATTGGTAGGCTTCCCCGACTGCTCTGAATCTTGACATGCTGAGTTCATCCTGAATAGCATATTTCAAACCATTCACATACCTGGCGACAACTTCTTCTCCTTCATCAGTTTGTCCTGACTGAATCGACAATCGGTAGAACTCCTCCGTGTACTCTTTCATGGTCATCTGTTTCTGTCAAAAGTTCTGTAACTTCCTGAACAAGGAAATCACATGGTCATTTGGAAAGAACTTTCCCTTCAACTTGGTAACCATTCTTTCTCAAGACTTGATTTTCTCCTTGCCTTTTTTGAGTCTGTCAGCCTGTACATTGTCTCACCACAATGAGGCATGACCTTTCAACCTCAAACATGCAGTCTTAACCTATTTAGGATCCTCGATCTACTCTATGTCAAACTATTTCTTCATCTCTCTGAACTAGTCGATCAAATCTTCTGGGTCCAGGCTTCCCGAGTACGTACACACGTCTATCTTTGCTCGACCTCTCATCTCTGTCAGAAGTTTGATTAGTTTTTCCTCTGGTTCCACTGCGGCTTCTTCTTGTGCTTCCACCTCTTCGACTTCCTCGTCATTGTGGTCTAGTGATTCAGGAATACAACCACGCCTCTAGCTTTCTTTGATCGCTGCGACTTCAATTGTCAAAGTTTGCATCATTCTGACACATTCGTTGAACATTTCATGATCCACTGTGATAGCTGTTGCGCCATGCGTCCTTCGTCCTCGGACATTAACGCCTTTGTGAGCCATTTCAAACCTCTACTGAAACTCTCACGCGTCCAATCACAACCAGACTTTAAAACAAGTTGTGTACAACTCTACCCAACCGTAGCTGGAGCTGTCTAACTCACTTGCAGGCTTAATATCATGAACTCGACGGATTCTTCCACTTCAATACCAATTGACGCACTAATGCAGGTCAGGTTTATATAGTCATCCACTACAACATTTTGACCCAAAATTCAACAGCTGTATTGTCGGATTTTCGACATTTCCCTGTCGCATGTACGACACTATGTTTTTTTTTAGGCGTCGTTGGATTTTCGTCGGTTATCCGACACCGCTCCAAGCAGTCGGTTTAGCGACGGTTAATCATACCATCAGTTAACTGACGCCTCAGAGAGGTGTCGGTTAACCGACGCAAATCAAGCGATGCCTAGAAAAATTAAAAAAAAACAAACCGACGGCTTCTTACCGTCGATCAAATGCTCCAAGGCATCGGTTAACCGATGGCCTGTAGATGTTATAGGTGTCGGTTAACCGACAGTCCGTAGATGTTCTAGGTGTCGGTTAACCGTCAGTCTGTAGATGTTCTAGGTGTCGGTTAACTGACAGTCTCTAGATGTTCTAGGGCTCGGTTAACCGACAGTCTGTAGATGTTCTAGGTGTCGGTGAACCGACAATGTTCTAGGTGTCGGTTAACCGACAGGCTATAAACATTTTTTTAAAAAAAATAGCGGAGTGGATAATAAAACTATCATGAAGGTTTAAGAAAGTCCGTTTTCTGCTGAGATGTGACGGGTGCTATGTGGCTGTCGCTGAGTGGAAGCGGAAAATGGATACCCGTACAAAATGTACAATATCCTATTTTCCGCTGCAGTCTAACTTAACATGTTAACTCGCAGTTCTAGGTTATTAATTTTTTAAGTAATCTGGCTGCAGGGGCTAGGTTTCACAGGATCCAACAGACAAAGGAGTGCCAGGTGCTATAGCTCTCTTATATGCATGCGGGGTCCAACAATAGTACTCAGCCCAATCTATCAGGGCACTAACTAAGGAGGCTCCACCGTACATGTTACCGTCAAAGACCGTTGAAAGACTGTTTCCGCCATTTTTGCTCGGAGATCAAGGTTCGATTGGTTTGGTTGCTACAGATACCAAATATACTATCAACATTTCAACTGTGAGTAACTACAGTCAGCCCTTACCGTCAGGTACACAATTTCTGAGTATTCCTCTGTTGAATTACCTGCTTTCACCATGTTGACCACTGTAAAAACCTTAGATTCCTCCGAAGACCTGATTTCTGACCGTTTCTGGGATGTATATGACCCAATTTCAAAACCCTTTGATAGCATTACCAGTCACAATGACCTTAGTATTTCTTCCCTTGACAATTCCGAGTTCCATACCAAATTGTACAATACTTTGATCCCTTCTATATTGTATCCTTTACCTAGTTGCCCGGAATTTGTATCCTTATGTGATGAACATTTTTCAACCTTAGAGGGAGTAATTATGAATTACCAGGGTGACCAAATTATCTGCAAAGTAGACCCTCAAACCCTTAGGGAAACCCTGAAATATTCTGCAGATTTCGTTTCAACTTCTATCTCTTTTAATGAAGCTGAAATATCCTAGATTTACAAGAAAGTTTCTAGTGAGGATAAAGAACGAATGTATCAGAAGGTTTTGTTGAAACCAGTGGAGAACCTGTCTGTTCCTTTTTCATCTAAACTTTGTTTACCAGTTATTGCTGCTGCTGTAACCCTATTAAGTCAAATTTTAGGGTGAGACACTAGTTTGGAGGTAACTGAAGCAATGTTAGGAATTTTCCTATACCTAGATAGACCTGGAACAGCACCCCTTAGGTTTGATGAATATTTTGCCAAAGAAATGTGTTTTCAGTTGTCCAATTTCTCCAAAATCTATCATTTCAGGTATTAGGCATACTTATATGCTTTGATAATTCATGCTAAGTTAGAAGCACTAGCCATTACAGACTCAGAAACCTTCAAGAAATGGCCTCCTTCTTCACCATTTTAGCATGCCTGGTCTTATGCCAAATTCATGGATTTGATCGTACTTAATCTGTTCAGAGTGTTTAATCCAGAGATCAGCAGAATTTCAAATGACTTGAAAGAAATCCTAAACCCTAATTTGATTGGAGATTGGTTCCTAGCAAAAAACTTCTCCCTTGTCAGAGTCTTTGGATTCACTGGATCACCATATGTGTTGCCTATATTTTTAACTACCAGTGTATTTGCTTTAAAGGTAATGAGGCAAAGGATCTCTGCAGATAAAGAACATTTCACTACCCCATCATTGAAAAGGAGTTCATGGATAAAATATCCTATGACTGTGGGAAATTTCATTTTAAAGAAGGAAGCAGCATTGCCCATTATTGAAGAAGTTCTGAAGCGGCTTGATTTCCCTCAAGTACCACCTGTAAAATATGACCCTAAACATGTTATTTCACAAAGGAGACAGGAGTATGGAAGAGGTATATTTCAGCACAGTCATGCTGAAACTTGGATGGGAGAGGCCAATTCTCTTATGTATGATCAGATCTGGATCAGTGATCCTTTAAAGGAGATTGTAGAGGCTAGAGATCATATAGATTTTTCACAGTCAAATACTGCATAGGGAAAAGTGGAGCAGATATCTACCAAGAAAAGGTCAGAACCAGAGGCCACGGAGATGGATACAAAGGAACCTGAGACATCTAAAAAGAAGAAAACTGCCATGGATACAGAGATTATTAATGTTGATATGATAAGGGAGCTAGTTATCACCCCTACTACTGCAAAACCTAAAGAAAGTAGTAAACTACCCCCTTGTACCGGTCCTGCAATACAAGAAATATAGCTATGCTGCAGCTGCTGAAGGTCAATTTAAAAACAAGCAGAGTCTCCTCAAACATTACATTGATCAGAGAAATGAGTCTGTGATGCAAGAGAAAAAAAAATTGAATCAACTCAAAGAAAAATCTGATATGAAGACAACATTGATGATAGTGAGGGATTCAGCAACCGGATCTTTAATTTTGGCCATCACTAATGGTGAAAAGGCTTCTGAGATTCGTTTAGAAATGGATCAATTACCAACTCCTGACAAGATTTGGTTCCACAAACAAGCCAGTGAAGTCCTTTATGCTGACTTCACTAGGGAGACCTTGACACATAAGAATGCAGTGCAAAAAATAAAAAAAATTGGAAGCTCACCTGAAGCAGGAGAAAGCTGCAAACAAAGCATGGTCTACACAGGTGGTGTCATGTCCCAAATTTGGAATTGGGTCACAATGGCCTAATCACATTAGCCATATTCATTAGAGTTTGTAAAATTGATGTTAAGGGTCAAATAATTGCCAAGGAGGAAAATTACTAGTTTCCTAGGTTTGGGGTGGAAGCTTTGGGATTTGGCATAATGGAGATAATAAATGATGTTTGAACATTAGAATGGAATAAATATTTAATAAAGGACCTAAATAAATATATACAAGTGAAAATCAAAGTGGCATTTGATCATGAAGACACATGGAGGAAGTGGGACCCACATATGGCTAGATTTCCCCACTACATTTGGCCTCATTCTCTCACCAATTCGAATTCAAGGTGAATGGTAACATACTTGGGGGAGTCCAAAAGGTATTATTCATGGCATGACTCATCCAAGGTCTAAATATAGAGGAAGAGTAACTCCCATGGAAGAGGAAGAGGCAATTTGGAGCTAGTGAGACACTTGGGCTAGATTCTCTAGCTCTATGACAACAATGATGAAGATGATATGACACCTATGACACAAATCAGACCTGAAGGATGACATATGACATATATGACATGTCAAGGCTAAAAATAGACTCCAAGAGGGCGCTCAAGGGTGTTAGGGCAGCTAAGATGCTTCCACATGTGATTTGGTGGAAGTGGGAGACTAGGAATTGTTGTACAAGTGGCGTTCTTTGGAATCTCTTCCCAACTTGAGTTGGCATGAGTCTCTTGGAAGGAATTCGACCCATGGAGGCCATTATAAATTTATAAATGTCAATAACAAAGAATGAAAGCATATTTTGATCATTTGTAGAATTTGCAATTGCATTTGTGAAGAGGGAGAGCTAGTGGATGACTAGTTTCTTGCCTTAGCCAATTTCGAGGGTGAAAGATTCCCATCCAAGTTGGTAATTGGAAAGGCCATTCAAAACTTTCATTTGGAGCTTTAATGGAGTCTTTATTTTTAGGTGTAAGCTACAAGGCAGCTCATGGTTTCTTCTATTGTAGCTCACTCCTTCAACCATTTCCAGTTTTGATGGCATATTCTTGATCCTTAAGGGAGGGCATTTTTGGTGAGCTGTTGTACTCTTTGGGGAAGCTTTTAATGTCCCATTTATTTTGTAATATGAATTAAATACTCTGTTCTTCATCTCCAAAAATTTTCAGGTCTAAATTCCAAGTATAAATGTATAAATCTCATTTTTAATGGAAGAACAATGCCATTTCCCCACTACCTTGTTGTGAGCCAATGTATTGATGATGATTTCGAATGAATGGATGATTCTCTGATATATTTGTGATCAATATACTGCCATGGATGTATTCTACAAGTTTCATGTACTGTACTTGAGCATTTGAAGCATTTTTACTCAGTTTAGTTGTATTGGGAGGTGAAATAGTGCCATTTCCCCAAGGGTCGAATTGGGGATTTTTGCAGTTGAATGGGAGAGGGTGAGAATAGTTGTAATAATCCATTAATGGTTCATATGATACTTTAATAAAATACTTAACACATTACATACCTTTGTTCATAAATTTGAGTGGGTTTGGAGGCATTTGGGAAGCCATTTTCAGTGCTTACCCCAGGGGGATTTGAACCCCAAATTACTAGTAAAATTGCATAATTGGTTCAGAATCTTAAGAGAGTTTTGAAAGGTCTTTTGGTGGAAATATTTCATCCATAAACATCATATTCAAGTTATAATATCATTCATACACCTTCCTTGAAGATTTGAAGGCATTTGGAGTCAATTTGAGACCTAGAGACCAATACTAGTCAAAGGAAAATCACTAATAAAGTTACCTACATTGATCAGAATTGAAAGAGGATTTGCAGAAGTATTTTAAAGGTCCAAAGGCATCCCTGAAACACATATTTATGTTCTAATACCATTCATATACCTTCTCAGAAGATTTGGGATCATTTGGGGCAAAATTGGCACCTAGAGATAAAAACTAGTCAAAGGTCTAACTAGGAAAAAAAGTGAAAAATTGCCATTTTAATAAAATTCCTAACAAGGGACATTACAGTGGTATTAGAGCATGGTCCTTGCACCTGTGGATTAGGAACATACATTCAAGAATAATTGGCAGCCATGTCTTACTATTATGATGAATCCTATGAGTACAATTCTTATGAGGAATATGCAGATGTTTATGAGCAATATGAAGCAGAATGTTAATGGTACGAGGAAGAGATGCCATCATGCAATAATTCTTACAATTTCAAGAGAAATGAAGATTATTCTTATGACTTTAAATTTGATGAATATGAGTGTGTCACACCAACCAAAGATAATTCTATGACTGAGTTCCAAAGATGGAGAGCAAAATATAAAACCTTGCCCCAACAATATCAAAAATATCAAGAATATTTGGCTTTTAGCAAAAATACACAAAATGCCATGTCTTTTGAGTACTTTGCTGAACATGTTTTTGACAATAGGCCCAAACATGAAGATGTGGAGTTAGTAAAGAAAGTTTTATGCCCTTCTTGTAAAGAACCTTGGAGTGAGTATCGTACATGTGTGCATGAAATTATGTCCCACTTGAGGAGAGCTTTTGGGAATTTTTCAAAAAAAGATTCCAAAGATATTGATCATAAGTAAAACAAGGGGAAAAATGCATCATCTTGCTTGAAGGATAAAAATGAAGAGACATCACAAGAGCATGAAGAAGATTCTATTGAAAATATGGAAGATCATTTGGAGACACCTTCTAGCTTAGACATGAACCAAAGAGCATCTACTGATGGATGCTTAAACTATGAAGGAGTGCCTACTGATGGGTGCTCACACCTCTATGTTGGTGACATAGAGATCACTTTTGAAAGTGTTGCTGCAAACCCAAGTTTCATTAAGCATGATAATGAAGACCTTATAGCAGTTGAAGAAGAACCAAGATCAACTTCCCCATCACCACTTGAGCTTCATGAAGTTGGTCCAAGAAAAATTGAAGAAGATGAGGAGGTTCATTTGCAAGAGCCTCATTTTCTTGAAGGGTCCTTAAAGATGAATGAAAATAAGATCCAAGAGTCCCTCGGCATTCTCCATGACACTCAAGCATTGGTGTCAAATTCTTGTTGGAGAGCTACTTCATTGGAGGAAACATCCTTCCTTGAAGACATGGAGAAGATTCAAAGAGCAATGTGCCACATCAAAGGTAATTTCATGTCTTTGCTTTTTGATAGAAACCATTTGTTTGAGCTTAATGAATTGTTACATGATGCATACTTGAAGAATAATGAGGATATTCATAAGCTCACAATTCAAAATGAGCAACTTCTTGAAAAGTTGCAAGATACTTGTTTTTCCTCCTATGTTTCAGATTGTCAAATGGTATATTGTTTGGAGGATTCTCATGACATAGTGGATCATGAGAAATGTGAAAATTTGAATGTTCTTGATGTGTTTGAAGATGAACTTGAAGAGATCCAAACACTTGATGTGGTGGAAGAGGAATTTGAATTGCCTCTTGATGAAGGTTATGCAATTTTTAAAGAAGAGCATGATTCCTCTACATTGGAACCAAACTATGACAAAGAGTTCACACTTTTGAAGGAGCTGCATGATACTACCCATATGGATCCTTCCCATGATGAAACTTCTGTACTTTTTGATCATTTGGGTGATTTGGTTCATTCTCCTACATCCTACAATTCCATGTTTTGCAACATTAGTCTCAATGAAGTATGGGTGAAAGGGTTCTTTTTTATGGTGCCACATGAGGAGTATGGAACTCCTACATTTACTTTTTATGATGATATGGTTGGATCACATTCTTATTCACATTTGCAGCAACATTATTTGTCACTTTATGATGATGCAAATCTACATGGATGCACCTATGATATGCATTTGAGTCACTTGAAGACTCATGGTTTTTCTTGCTCAACATTTGATTCATTTGATGTTGGAGGAACTTCATCCAACACTTGGGAGAATAGATTTATGATTGGAGAACATTTTTGTTGGCAGCCACATACTTTGTTATATTTTTATGATTCTCACATTCATGGATGTATGGGTGAGACTTCTTTGATTCATTTGAAGTCTCCTTGTTTTTTCTGCTCATTATTTGGTTCAGATTCTAGTGGAGATTCTTCATTCACTTCTTGGATGAAAGAATACATGGCTGAATATTTTGATGCATATCACATCCTTTTGGAGCAGCATTATAGGACATGGGATCCTCACCTATGTCATTGGAGCAGATTTGATTGGTCACTTGAAGCTTGTATGCACTTGGAAAATGGTGGTCTACTTGCTTGGAGGTATAAGCACTTTCATGACTCTTTGATGAAGCATATCCTTGATGTACATTTTCATTATGTTGTTATGCACTTTGATGATATATATTTGGTACTCATGATGTTTGGAAGAATGCATACAAGAAAATGGGATCCAGGAATCCTCTTGTCTAATGGTGTAGGTTGGAGAGCACTCTTAATTGTTGGGGTGCAATACAAGCAATGGGACCCTGGAATAATTTTTGTCTCATTGGTTTCATTTTTTGGGGGGAAGCAAGCAGTATGGGAGATGGATTCCCCACTTAATAAAGTGATTTTAATCAGAGTAGTGCAGCAGCAAGCATGGTGGTTCCTCTCTAAAATATTCATGGAAACTCAAAGACTCAAGGTTTGGCAATTCAATGGCAACTTCAAAGAATTATACAAAAAGCAGGTTCTTCAACACCCATGTTTGAAATTGCTTGAGGACAAGCAATATTGGGAAGGGAGGATTTTTCATGTTCCAAATTTGGAATTGGGTCACAATGGCCTAATCACATTAGCCATATTCATTAGAGTTTGTAAAATTGATGTTAAGGGTCAAATAATTGCCAAGGAGGAAAATTACTAGTTTCCTAGGTTTGGGGTGGAAGCTTTGGGATTTGGCATAATGGAGATAATAAATGATGTTTGAAAATTAGAATGGAATAAATATTTAATAAAGGACCTAAATAAATATATACAAGTGAAAATCAAAGTGGCATTTGATCATGAAGACACATGGAGGAAGTGGGACCCACATATGGCTAGATTTCCCCACTACATTTGGCCTCATTCTCTCACCAATTCGAATTCAAGGTGAATGGTAACATACTTGGGGGAGTCCAAAAGGTATTATTCATGGCATGACTCATCCAAGGTCGAAATATAGAGGAAGAGTAACTCCCATGGAAGAGGAAGAGGCAATTTGGAGCTAGTGAGACACTTGGGCTAGATTCTCTAGCTCTATGACAACAATGATGAAGATGATATGACACCTATGACACAAATCAGACCTGAAGGCTGACATATGACATATATGACATGTCAAGGATAAAAATAGACTCCAAGAGGGCGCTCAAGGGTGTTAGGGAAGCTAAGATGCTTCCACATGTGATTTGGTGGAAGTGGGAGACTAGGAATTGTTGTACAAGTGGCGTTCTTTGGAATCTCTTCCCAACTTGAGTTGGCATGAGTCTCTTGGAAGGAATTCGACCCATGGAGGCCATTATAACTTTATAAATGTCAATAACAAAGAATGAAAGCATATTTTGATCATTTGTAGAATTTGCAATTGCATTTGTGAAGAGGGAGAGCTAGTGGATGACTAGTTTCTTGCCTTAGCCAATTTCGAGGGTGAAAGATTCCCATCCAAGTTGGTAATTGGAAAGGCCATTCAGACCTTTCATTTGGAGCTTTAATGGAGTCTTTATTTGCAGGTGTAAGATACAGGGCATCTCATGGTTTCTTCTATTGCAGCTCACTCCTTCAACCATTTCCAGTTTTGATGGCATATTCTTGATCCTTAAGGGAGGGCGTTTTTGGTGAGCTATTGTACTCTTTGGGGAAGATTTTAATGTCCCATTTATTTTTTAATATGAATTAAATACTCTATTCTTCATCTCCAAAAAATTTTAGGTCGAAATTCCAAGTAGAAATGTATAAATCTCATTTTTAATGGAAGAACAATGCCATTTCCCCACTACCTTGTTGTGAGCCAATGTATTGATGATGATTTCGAATGAATGGATGATTCTCTGATATATTTGTGATCAATATACTGCCATGGATGTATTCTACAAGTTTCATGTACTATACTTGAGCATTTGAAGCATTTTTACTCAGTTTAGTTGTATTGGGAGGTGAAATAGTGCCATTTCCCCAAGGGTCGAATTGGGGATTTTTGCAGTTGAATGGGAGAGGGTGAGAACAGTTGTAATAATCCATTAATGGTGCATATGAGACTTTAATAAAATACTTAACACATTACATACCTTTTTTCATAAATTTGAGTGGGTTTGGAGGCATTTGGGAAGCCATTTTCAGTGCTTACCCCAGGGGGATTTGAAACCCAAATTACTAGTAAAATTGCATAATTGGTTCAGAATCTTAAGAGAGTTTGAAAAGGTATTTTAGTGGAAATATGTCATCCATAAACATCATATTCAAGTTATAATATCATTCATACACCTTCCTTGAAGATTTGAAGGCATTTGGAGTCAATTTGAGACCTAGAGACCAATACTAGTCAAAGGAAAATCACTAGTAAAGTTACCTACATTGATCAGAATTGAAAGAGGATTTGCAGAAGTATTTTAAAGGTCCAAAGGCATCCCTGAAACACATATTTATGTTCTAATACCATTCATATACCTTCTCAGAATATTTGGGATCATTTGGGGCAAAATTGGGAACTAGAGATCAAAACTAGTCAAAGGTCTAACTAGGAAAAAAAGTGAAAAATTGCCATTTTAATAAAATTCCTAACAAGGGACATTACAGGTGGCTTATTTAGAAACTGAGCTGGCTTCATATAAAGAGTTACCACCTGCACAAGGGGCAGAAACCCAGCCAACAGTCAAAGTCAAAACTGTTAAGACAGTTAGAAGGAGGGCTAAAGCTGTAAATGTTAATGTTGATACTACACCTTCACCTAATTTGGTTAATTTGCATGAAGAGATAGCTGGTTTGAATGCAAAGGTTGTGGAAGATAATGCCAAAATTCTAGTCCTTCAGGAGCAGAAAGAGGCATTGGAGAAAGAGAAAGGTAAATTGCTTCAAGAAATTGAACAATTGAAATCAAATAGGGGAACTAGTCCTTTGTCACCAATTGACCAGATCATACATGACATTGCAGATATGTCTGTACATGAAGCTGAAATTGAGAATTTCAAGGAGAAGGTTTCAGACTTACAGGACACAATTTCTGAACTTAAACTGCAGATTGAAGAGATTAAAGCTCAGGATCCTAGAGAGCAGGAAATCATCAAGCTCAAAGAAGAAAATGATAAACTGAAAGATAAGATTTATAAGTTGAAAGAGAAAACCAAGGGAGTTCTGCCACTAGAAGGTGCAAAGCATTTTCTTTGGGATGAATTGATAGCAGATATCAATGCTTTCAGGCCTCAATTGATGATTGTGGAGGAGCATGAGAAGGCATTGGGAGTGGCATCCAACAAATGTAAATTAGCTGAGGAAAATTTAATTAACAGAACTCAAGAGGTAGCTCAAAACATAATTATTTTCCTCAGTAAAGCTCCTGCTTCTGAGTTACAGGTTTTAAAGGTGAGTAACAGAACTTTTCTGTTAGTAGGTGCCAGGAGGGTGTTGCAGAAATATACTCTGTTGAATTCAGTCAGAGGAAAGATGTCCCAGATTAAAAAGCAAGTGCAGGAGTTCAAGCAAGCCTTTTTACCATTGATTGGTTATGGTTTACCATCCTTTTGGGATGATGAGAATATGCTAATAGCATGGCCTGAATATAAAGAAATGTTTATTAAAGCCAGATTAGACCATAGCAAATTTAATGATATGGTAAAAGGACTTAAAGGCATGGTGGTAGTAGGCAAAATGAGGCAGGACTTCGAACTTCCATTACTTTTCAGGGAGGTTAAATCTAAATTACCTGTCTTTATAGAAGGTCTTTTAATAGAGCTTGATGTGCTAATGGAAGAATTATCTGATGCTTCTGTTCCAAAGGATGATGCTTGGAATGAAGTATTCAGGGTGGGAGCACGAGTTCTTATACCAAGTTCAGGTCCAGGAAGTGCCAGTTAGATGTCCGTGAAGCATAAGTAAGTCAAAGTTGTCATATATTTGATACTGTTGCTAAGAACTATAAAGTTTAGATCCTGCAGAAGAAGTTTTAGGAGTCCATGATGCTAGCTTGCTGTCTGCAGTTACTACAGTAAGCAACAGTCACACAGATACTTTATTTACAGTTGTTTTGGAAATATTCAGAGGAAGATGACAAGTTAATCAAGTGATCCTATTCGGACAGTATGCGCCTTTGAAGGCTAAAATTATCAGAAAACATCAATGATATCTCTTTCCATCCTGGAAATGAATAGGATATTGTTGATCCTAAAAGGATTATCGACCTCATAAATATTCATACAGCTGTCATTTCTTTTTGTAGAGTTGGTTATGTAATAAATGGTCACTATGCCATCTGTTTTAGAAGATAGGATTTAAGCTATTTTGTTGGGACATGATCCCCACATATGTAACTATTTCCTAGTTTTTTGCATCTCTCCTTTAAATAGATTAACTACAAATAGACCCTACTTCGATAGGGAGAGGGTTGGTCTTTGGTCAAAGAAATTCATATTGTAAAGAAGAAAAAGACTCGTGTATCTAGGATTTTGTGAACTTCAATGAAAGAACAGACATATAGGTTTTCTCATGTTTAAGATTCCTTCCAAGTTTTGTTGCAGAATGTCTTCTATGTGAAATTCATTCATCTGTGTTATTTCCTCTTCTTTACTGTTAATTTAAATCTTTGGAATTCATGTTTCCATGCTCCATAGTATTTACAGTAAATACCATTGAAAGATAAACTATAATAGAATTCATCGTTGGTGTTCTGGTGCTCTATTATAATTTACTTTTCCCTGTCTTTCATAAGTCTTTCCTGTTTATTTAAGGAATTCATAGTCACATGCTCCTGAAAATAAACAATCACTTCTCTACCTTCTGCTATCACCTTTAAAGTTTAATGATCTGTGCCAAATGCATGCAAAAGGCCTTAAACCTCTGTGACCTGATTTACTCTTTCATTTGATTTAAGCCTCAATCCTTGACTCCATTGCCCAATGTTCTTTACTCTTGAACTTTCCCAACACCTTGATCACCATTGAAAACACTTGTTACCTTGAGAATCTGGCTTTGTTTCTCCTATTCCTTGATACATTTATCATACAGTGACAAAGAGAGAGCTCTCTCTGGTTGGCTGAGTCAGACAGTCATCCTAAAGATTGGTTGTAGGTTACCTTTGGGTTTCTTGAACACAGCCTCAAGAAATTACGGAGTGATAACAGCACCCATGAATTTGAGAAGAGGAAGGGGGGGGCATCTCATTTCAATCCCTTTAAACTTTGTGGGACAAATGAAGAATGATGTTCAAACAAACATGAAGAATAAGAAATTCTTACTTTGATCCCATTCCAATTGGATGTCCAGATGGTATAATCCCAATTGCAAACATGAGAAGCTGTTGGAACTTCCCTCAAATACCTTGAAAATACACTTTTGTTACAACTATAACTAGGAGAATATCAACAGCAGAGGTCAGGAACAACAGAGTTCTACACGCATAGCAATTGCAAGAGGAAGCATACTACACATATAGTACACATGTCATCCATTCATACCAAGCCCTTACATACATAACTACATATGACAGAATATTCAAAAGCAGGTCTCAGCTATGCATAAGTCAGTGTTATGGGAAATTTCAATCAAAGGCACCACATATATTAAATTATTAATTTAAAAATAGGACAAAAATACAAGACTTACCGTATTGTATTTCTCGATCATCACAAGTCCTCACTGGGTTTGTTG
The DNA here is from genome assembly GCA_027924585.1 of Larix kaempferi. NCBI lineage: Eukaryota > Viridiplantae > Streptophyta > Pinopsida > Pinales > Pinaceae > Larix > Larix kaempferi. The sequence goes on along the minus strand of BSBM01000179.1, from coordinate 8,227,480 downwards.
ACAACATGACCTTGTGCTGGTTAACAGGATATTCTAGGGTCTTCTATAACCTGGGACAGATGAAATGGTTTAAAGAATGACAAATCACCATTATTGAGATTTGCAAGCTCCACCTTATGAACGTCTAATGACAACCCACTAATCATATTAGCAAACCAATTCCAGATTATCAATGTGAGAACTACCATGAAATTTACCTTAGGAACTTCGTTAGTTGCAACACACTAAGACTATATAAAACCTCAATACCTCTGCTACATGCCTGCTGTTCATCCACTGGCTTTCATCTATTTCTTGGGAATGATTTACTGAACCCTTCTTTTCTACTTCACATTGAAAAATCAATAGAAAACCTAAATTAAATTGAAGGATGGGTACCTCTTCATATTTGTGGATTTGGACCCAGATGTAGAGTTTGCAAAAGATGTTGAGGTATTGATGCATAGAATGGATTCCAACGATCCTCATCCTGAGACTTTGAAGATATTCCAAACCAGAAAGCTCCAGCCCATCAAGATTCTCACTCTGCAGTATACAGAAAATGCATGTCTATAGTTAGCTAGAAGAAAGAAACAACGTATCTGGTCATAAGAAAGAAACATTGTAATAATGCATGCATTTTACCTTATTGAGCTCCTCTCTGTTTCGAGAATAGTTTAATATTCTCTACTAAATAGGGCCAACCACGTGAAGGTGGAAGCTCATATGGCCCCTCCCCCCCCTCACATCACTCTCAATTCCCCATACCCAATGCACGTGCTTGGAAATAAATGATCTTTTGTGCAAACATCGTGAGTTTCTTGTCTTAAAGGAATTACGTGCATTCGATCATTCATTAATTAACTCATTCATTCATTCGTACATAGAAAAAAATAAATAGTTGAAGACATTACTCCATAATATTCGAGGACAATGCATAAAAAAATAATGTAATAGTGTACTTATTACAATCACTACTTTTTTTTACGCTTTTTTCTCTCCACAAATTCTCTAAGTGTGACATCCTCTTCTACCAATTGTTTTTTGTTTCCTATGCCCTCTGTAGCTTCCTGTGATCGTGTTTGTCGATAGGTCATGTGCTCACGACATGTATGCGGCTGCTGTAAGGTGCCAGGATGTATTGGAAAAATGAAGAAATATTAATTACTTGACGTGTTTTTACTATTATAATCATTGTAAGTCCTTCATTAAGAAAAAAACATTAGAGCAGTGCTTTGTACCTGGAAACTCATGGGTGACATGAATTTCCTGCGTTTGATCTTCTGCTGCTGCCTCAAGTTGCACATGAAGACCCTCTGCATTAAAACATCAACACTTACAACAATATAGTATTTGCAATTTAATATTTGAGACTTTAATCCATGCTAGTTTTTTTTTAACACAAGAATATTTATTACCTGGATTTCAATCAACATGAACTTTAGTATCTCTTTCTCCTCCATCCTCTGCATTTTCTCTACTTTCGTTGTACGGCTTAACACAAAGAGACTCAATCTTTTATGTACTAGTTTATTAATGAATATAGAACACAATGAATCAAGCTTAAATAGAATTTGTTTATTGTAGTTACCTGTTCACAGGATGGATCACTGGAAGATTTTTCTTGGCTACCACGGCTGCTTGTTCAATGTTCAACAACACCTGAAAACCCGCGTTGGTAGCCGATCCTCATGTCTTCCTCCGTTGGCAAATCGTGGAATCTTTGAGCCTGCAATTTTCAATTAGATTATCATTGTTGTTATATCATCATGAAAACAATTTTAAATGCAATCTATAATTTCTATACAATAAAATAATTATTGATCATACTTACGATTCGTGCTTGCAGGTTGGAATATCCACCAAGGCCAAGCTTGTGTTGCCCATGTTTTTCTATTCTTGCCTGGGTGGCCTTCGACGTATCTGGTAGCCTATAAAAGTATTTTTAAATACATTAGACATTGCAAAAAAATGGAAAATAAAGTGTAATAAACATATAATTGCATTGTTGAAAGTATTGCATACCTTCTAGCTGACTCGGGTACTGGCTTGCCCGCTATTTTCGTAGCTTTATCCCTTGCATCATCCAGCAAGCCTTTCCACTCCGTTGTTGGAATCATCGGAGGGCGCTCATACTTTGGATTATCTGCTAAGTTGTTCCAATATTGCTCCCGTACACAATGTAAATGTTGGTCATCTTTTTTGAGAACCTTTTTTTGGCCGAAGGTTTCGGCACCAAAAAACCCAACCAAGTGAGAAATAAGCTCATCTTTCAAAACTTTACTCTGCCGGTTCCACCATGTGCGGATAGTGGGCCCAAACAGCTCTAAAGACCAATCATTAAGATGTTTATAAAAGTCATCATTTCCTACAAAAACCAGTATGTGTTAATTAGTGTAAAAAGAATGATGCATAATTACATTCCAATAAAATTATAATATATAGTTAAAACATTTTGTAAATAGTACCTGGAATCTTCTCCATCTTGTAGGGAATGAGATCTTCGTCCACCAAAAAAGTAGTCTCAAATGTTCCCGTGCTAGTGACACGGAAAGATCCAGGAAATGTTGGGACGGCAGCATCAAAGTCATGCTCTTCTCCATGTACTGGCCCCTGATCCTCATTGGCACTCTCATGTTCCGTCTGGGGTGTCTCATTTTGTGTTTCCGACTGGCCAGACGGCAACGATACATGATCAGTGGCGAAGGGGGTGTCATGCTCAATGGTACCAGCATGCCTCTCACTAGGGAAAAAATATTCCTGTAGAAACAAATAATATTTTAGTTACTCATATACGAATAGGAAAAAAATTGCATTTGGAATAGACTTATAATGAAAGAGTTTGCAGCTTACATCCAAGCGCTTTACTTTAAGCAACACACAATCTATCTTTGCTTGAGTCTCATCCTGTGTCATTTGCGTATTCGATATAAGCAGATTGACGACCTCCTGATTTAATTTTCTTTTTTCTTTTTGAACTGCATCCCGGATATTCTTTGAATTCTTGAGGTCAACATCATCAAGAATGTGCCCCAAATCCATATCCTTTGGATCCATCTATAGATAAGTATCATCCGACATAAAAATAGAAAACATTAATATCAATTTGAAATCATTGATATAATTAGATAACATAAATATGTATAAATACAGTTTCTGAAATTCACAACGTGCTATATACCTGCTCATGACCCGATGAGCATGGCGTGCTAACATCTGTCGACATATCATCTGTCATGGGGCTCCTACCTCGACCCTCATCCTACAAACAAAATATTGGCCACGTTGATATCATAATTAAACAAATGTACTTTCTAAAGAAGCAGGTAAGTAAAAATGTGGTATATATACCTGTTTCCTGTAGGGGGGTATCGGCCTCCCAGGCTCCATTGGGGACTTGCCCGGATCAGCTGACTGCAAAAAAGTAATTAAAAACATTAATTTCGAACTGAAACCAATACACAGGGAAAATCAGGGGCGGGGGGTGTTGAGATATCTTGGCTAATATTCACTTGTGGCCATGTGCCAAACCACTAGGTGGGTAATTGAGGCCCTTAATGGGTGGACCTATGGGTGGTTGTGGATTGTAATCATCTCATTCAATTGAATTATTCATCAACCCAAGGGCATCCTATCTATTGCACACTCTCTTGAAGTCTTTATATGTGTTTATGGTGTTAAGTCAGTAATTTGTTCCTTCAAATTTTGTTTGATTTGCATTTTATTTTAAGTTATTTATTTGCACTGTTTTGATTTCTCCCTCTTTTAGGAAATTTTCTTTAGTTTTTATTTGAAATTTTGGGCTTGCTTATGAAGTTTTCAAGTTTTAAACTTTAGGTTTGTTTTTGTTAAAGGGTTTAAAAGTCACCATATCAAATAATGGGTTCATAAACCATACTATAAGTATAGTCATGTATAATCATCACTCTGATAGCTTTAGAACTCTATGCAAAAAGACAAAAAGCTGTGAAAAAGCACCAAAACAGTGTTAAAATTATTCTTGTAGCGCTAGAGCTCAAAATCACCAAAGGCGCGCTACAAGAATATCGCGACTCCAAAATTCCTCCGATGTTTTAGCAAATTTTGGCACGTTTGGAATGATGAATGACTAATTACATGTTTTAGAGAATTCGTTACGTGCTGATGCAGGGAACATCATGATTCCAAGTGGTTACACATTGTGAGGAAATCGTGCTCATCATGAGCCCGGATGTAATTCCTTTTGACAGGTAGCAATATGGTTTGAGGTAAATGTGTGATGAGTTTTTCATTTACAGGCACATTCAAAGACGAAGGACTTAGTGGAGTAGCCATAACCACTAAAAAACCGGACATTGTCGCTGCTGAACAAAGGAGAGGTTTTGATGGCTTCATGGGAAGTTAGGGCTTCCTAATTTCGTTACTAGCAGTTAAATTGAACGTTGGAGGACCTCTGTACATCCAAGGTGACTCATTTGACAACTCAAGTTGTGATTTTAAATAACTGCAGTTGAGCAATTTAAAGGTACTTCCTGAAAAGCCAATATAACTGCAGATTTGGGTTTTTTTTCGCTGAGGCTTACTCTGTCAAAATTGATCAAAGGAAAGGTTAAATTGTGTTTTTAAATGCAATTTCGGCCAGAGAAATAGTTATTTCTGATGCTCTGAGACACCAGGCTGAGTGAGGGTTGAAGATAGCAGTTTTTTTTATGAAATATGACCCTGTGAAAGCTAAGGTTGTAGTGATGTGAGGAACCTATACATTTGACAGTATTTTCAACCTCCCAAATTAATCTTCTGCTTGAAAACAATACAAAAGGATACCGAATATTTGAAGTTGTAGGGAGAGCTAGTGTGCTAGGTATTGGAGCTTACTATTTTTGGAACCAGATAGAGGCAGTGAGGAGCTAAAGACTTGAGAATCATTTTGATACTAAGATTCCTGAGAGCTAAATTGGATTAAATTTAAGAATCCTATAAGTTATTTAGTTTTCAGTAATTGAAGAAGAATGGGCAGGAGTGGTAAGATAAACAGAGCCGAACCTACTAATGTAGGATGGATTGAAAAACTCCCTGGGTGTGTTGAGCTGTTTCAACAAGCTGGTTGGATGGACTTTTTCAAGAATATAGATGGGTATAATGCAGAAGTGTCCTGTAAGTTTGCTCAGGGTTTTAAAAATGACATGGTGATCTTTGATACTCTTAAATTCAGGCTGACAGTAAATCTGATTTCAGAAGCTACATGGATTAAGAATGAGGGTGAACCATGGTTTAAGAAACTACCTTTTGACTTTGATCCACAAAGATATCTTTTACCAAATGTCACCCCTGATTGGAATAAAGGCGTCCTTATTCAAAATTTCAAAAAGGAATGGGTTGAGCCAATCAGAATACTGCAGAGCTATATTACTTGCGAGGGCAGATATGCTTATGTATACAAGTACCACTTCAGATCCCTTCAGCACATGGTGGGGGTGTCCAAGATGAACCTGCCATTCTTCTTTTTGAAAAGTTTGCAGAAGATGTCCAACAGGGTGAAAGGGCAGATAGACCATTCTTCTCAGTCTATCTTTCACCATGGGATAATTAAGTTGATTATTAGCACTGTTTTGCAGCATGAAGGGAAGACCTGGGACTTTTTCATCTTTTGGTGTAACTTTCAAACCAAAAAAGAAGATCAGAAACCTAAGAGGCAAGCAGACAAGGGTAAGGTTTTGATAAGAAAATTAGGTCAGAAGTCTAAACTTGAAGATAAGGAAGAGGTTAAAGTTGAGGAAGCATCAGAGCATGTGGAGGAAGATAATAAACCAAAACTATTCTCATCCAGTCTTAAAGGCAAGTACTCACTGTTTGTAGATGAGAAAGAGAAACCTGAACAGTATTTGGCACCTGCAGAGGATTCTCATGAAGTGAAAGCTGCTGATATAAGAGAGGTTGTTGTACCTAAGGAGGAGATTCAAACTCAACAGAGAAGCCCTATCACCATTCTATCAGATGATGAGGGATATTTATTGGAGGAAGAGCATCCCATCTCCAAAACAGAAGTCAAGGTTGAAACAGGAAAAGAAATCCCTACTTCAGACAGCAAAACAACAAAACTTAACAAAAAAAGGAATAAACTTGAAGTAGTAGAGTTGGCTGCTATCCAGCATCAAGGAAAGGAACTGAAAATGATGGGAGAAGCAGCATCACATTGGAGGCCTAAAACCAGGTCAAAGAACAAGCTAAGACTGAACATGAAGAAATTGCTCAATCCCAGATTAAATACAAATGAAGTTACTGTCCTAGATGAGGATTCCATGGATGATAAACCAGAATTAGACAAAAAGCAGCCACAATCAAAAGAAAAAACTCCTTTAGTTGAAGCAACAGGTGAGGAAAATCCTAGCATTGAAGACACCCCTGCAGACCTGTTAATTGAAGAGGTAGAAATCTTCAAAAAACTTGATATACCTTGGAGACCTGATGAGGAACAAGATCCTACAATAGACAAACTATTTGACTCTGACAGAGAGAATTTGCAGAAAACTGTTAAGCAGTACAAACATCAAATGAGTTACATGCAAGAGGTCAATGATGGATTAATGATGGCTAACAGAAGGTTGAGAGAAGACCTACAGGATGTAAATGACCATTTTCAGGAATTGATAGCAGAAGCAAAGGAAGCACTAAAGAGAAAAAGAACTACTGACATGCATTGCACAGAATTGGAGAAGACGGTCCAGAACCTACAGCAGAGAAACGAGGAGCTCATCAAGAAGATAAATGACATGGAGTAGGAGCAGAAGAAAGCTAAGAAGAAAGATCAAGCATCATATGGTATCGCTCTGCTGGCTGAAGCAGCAAAAGATGGATAAGTCAGTTGTTCATTTAGTTAGTGGTCACTAGTTGATAAACACATGTGTTAGTGATTTACTATTTTTAGCATATTTTGTAATTTTGTAATATTGTACATTTCACTTTACCTCATCAAATAGATGGAAGGAAGTTAGGGTTAAATCCCTAATTGATTTTGTAAAGATTAGTATTTAGAGAGGTTAGAAAGTCATGGAGAGGGTTCGATTTTTGGGAGCTTTCAGGAGGTCTTCAAACTCAGTTGGTTTTCAGACTTGTTCATGAGTTAAGTACAAAACTCTTGTATGTAGTTGATGATTAAATTATGAGATATATGTGACTTTTACCCTTCAGTTTTCTGTGTTGGCTTCATTTTTCAGCTTGTCTAGTTGCTTAATTGATATATTCATTTACTGGTTTATGTTTATATGCTGGTAATGCTTGTCATTTATGTATGAACCTCAATACTGTTTCTGTTGGATCTTGTTAGATATATTATGCATCTTTATCTTCTTTTGTTTATGATTCAGTAGTTATTTTGCTCATGAATGCATTCCCTGTGTGTTCCCAAAGTTCACAACCAAAAACACATTACAGAAACCTTTAAACTTTGTTTTCTTTATTGAATTTTGTTTGAGATTGTGTTGGCTTGTTTCTCTGGCCTTGGAAACAATTTCTGGCACAAACATATGGTATGCGATACATCTATCTTGTGTTTATCTTATTGGGATAGGGTATTTATTGAATTAATCACAGATCCTCTATCTCATGATTTCTAACACAACTTTGCTGCACTAGTCACAAAGTCCTTAGAGATCATTTTGGAAGGATGTCATGGCATCGGTAAAGGGTGACATAAGTGATGCAGGAGCATAGGATCATGAAAAAGAAGTCACCCATGACTTCATCAAGGTCAAGAGAATTCAAAGAGACCTAGGGTCTCACATTTGTGTAAATTGTTATTTTTGTGAAAAATTTGAATAATGGTCAAGGATTCTAGATCCTTTCCACTTGTAAAAGATAAGATAAGGTTTGTTAATTGTTAGTGAGTCAATGATGACTCGTAGGGGTCATTTGATGTTATTAAGGACTCTGTTCCTTAATCATAGGATCTAGAAACAGAAATCCATTGTAAATAAATGCAGTCTTTAGTATTTTGAATAGGTAGCTTAGCCTAGATGAAGGTTAGCTCATAGAGCTCGAGAAGAGAGAGCAGGGTGTAGAGTGTGATTGATTACATACAGTGAAATGTAATAAAATGATGGAGAATCATTAAATTTCCTCTCTACTGTGTAAAATCTCAGTATATATGATTCATCTCATTTGTATATGTTGTTATATTTCTGTTATCATTGGTTGGATACATATGATTCATCAATTTCATCTGAAAGCATCGAGTTTAAGGAATAATGAAATGAAGTGTGAATTATTGGAAACGTTACAATGTATATCCTAGGGTAAAATACAGTCTATATATATGTTAACATTCTGTTCAGCCGTGTGGGATTTGATTAGCCTTCTATTTCGAGTATACATCTGATTCGTTAAGGGAAACAGCGATTCCATGGAATATTGTAATGGTTTGTGAGTCATCAAAATTGTCACAGTGCAGAAGCCCTAGCTCACATGTACAGTCTATAAGTGGCGCTCATATGTATAACATTTGGGGATCAACGATCGAGAACAGAGTGGAGATTGATGAGCTAAGTAATGGATGGTTCTGATCACATAGGAGATTAATGATCAGGATGAGAGCGGAGTTGTGAAGTCAGAAATCAACGATCACGATCACAGCGGAAAGTGACGGTTCAAAGCTCGAGGCAAAGTGGAGTTTTCCGCTGAGAGATACGTGTCGTGCATTGGGCGGAAGCGGAAAATGAAAAGAAGGTACAATTGGTACGATAAGTGATTTTCCGTTGGGGCTTAGGTCATGACGAATGGTCATGTGGCGTTTAACCTTTGAGTGTAAAGTAAATTCCGTTGAGGGCTAAGCAAAAGGTAAAGTGTTTAATTCGTTAATAGAGAAGTCTTGCTCAATTTTGATAGAATTGCCAAGTATAGTGACAGTTATCAATTTTTAGTTCTGTCACAGAGTTAATTGGAAACTAAGAAAAACTAAGATAAGAATGGTAAAGGACTGTATTAAGTGAAGATTCCAGTACAGAAAATTTGGGAATCAAGGGTCTGCTTAGGTATTGCAGGTGGTGCCTGCATCAATAAGCCAAGTTTCTAGTTGGAGGACTTGGACCGACTACAGAATGAACATTTAAAGATGTAATGTCCCACACAGTGTGCATATTAGGCAAATGAAGCTATGGATGAGAATGTCACTTACTGAAGACATTTGGAATGGAATGGTAGCTCTAAATCAAGATGGATGAATGGACTGAGCTTCAAATCGAAATGGCTGAATCGACTGAGCTTCAAATCGAAATGGCTAAATCAACTGAGCTTCAAATCGAAATGGCGGACTGAGCTTCAAATTGAAATGGCGGGGCTGAATGGACTGAGCTTCAAATCAAAATGGCAGACTGAATCTTCTCCAAATCAAAATGGCGGACTGCTCCAAATTGACGAAATGGCGGACTGCTCCAAATTGAAACGGCAGACTGCTCCTGCTACCTACTTTGCTTCTTAAACCCCTACCCAAGCTCTATCCACCTCTATTCTACCTATTAAAGCTCAACATATTGCATCGCATCTGGTACTGCTTATGCGTAAACAAGGGAGGAAAAGGAACGAATGCTGCGTGGGTTTAAAACCTATAGCTCTGCTACTGTTCGCACGAGACTGTTTAAACCCTATAGCTCTGCTACTGTTGGCGTGGGTTTAAAAACTTTTATGTTTTAAAATATGTAAAAGAGTAGAATTTTGGCGGGTAGCATATGGTTGTAACCATAATTTAAAAACAACATTTGTTATGCCAAAATAAATAAGGCAGACGAGTCGAACCCGTGACCTATCCTCCCACTAAGTCTTATCCGCATGATACTAGCCAAACTAGTAAAAGCATTACTCTACAATATTATACTGTACCTGCCTTCCAGCTCTTAGATCATGTCTAATAACAAACGACCCACCCTATCTACCAGGAACTTCTGAGTAAAATACCTTAACGAGCTTCTCTTTGTTTCAAGAATATCTTAATATTCTCTACTCAACAGGGACAACCACGTGAAGGTGGAAGCTCATCTGCCCCCCCCCCCCTCACATCACTTGGAATGATGTTCAATGCAATTCATGATCATCTTCTCCATCCAAGTCTGCATCTGTATCATCTGATCCAGATTCAACATTATAAGGATTAGAGGCAGCTATATCATCATCGTCGTCGCTGTAATTAGTTTCAATAAATTGATCATGATCGTCAATATCATCTTCATCATGAACATGTCTCTAACATCATATTCTTCAACTAACTCTTCAACATCTTCCTGCGTAACATTATGATCATCAACATCCAACTCATGTTGATCCTCTACATGATCACCTTCTTCTTCAACACCCTCTTCAGCTTCCTCGACAATATTATACTTTACCGGCCTTCCTCTTGGATCATGTCTAATAACAAACGACCAACCCTGTCTACCAGGAACTTCTGAGTAAAATACCTGTTCACATTGACTTGGAAGAACATAGGGCTCTAACGTTCATGACTCAAGCGACCTTGTATTGACCATGGTAAATACATTAGCATGTTCAATAACAGTTCTATCGGGATCAAATCGATTCAATCGTAGCCTGTACCATTTCACAACAAAAAGAATTATTTTGAATGATTTAAAGTCACAGTCAATGATATCTTCCAAATATCCTTAATATCGATTTTCTGATAATTCTGGACGTCTGTCGCTTCTAGATGAAACATTAGTGACCTCAAAGACTGCACTTATCCTAGAATCACATGTTTTCCTTGTGTCATCCAACTTTTTAATGCGATATTTACGACCGTTGCACCACATAGCCTTGTGGTGTTTTACCTGCAATTGATAATGAACTAGTAAGTATTTTATGTTCTTAAAGTATGCAAATAAAATGAAATTAATCAAGATGAACATGAATATCGACGTAATTGAAAATATTATGGCTTATATATTTATAATATCATGCTTACCTGTTTATCTTTTAAACCATATGCTAAATCGATTTCCCTTTCTGTTAGATTGACATCTCCATTGCGATGTGCTTCTTTAACCAATGAAGCCACACCTTCCCATGATAGTCCTTGACCAGATTGATTACATCGTTCAATCCATACCTTCATCCAATCAAGATTGTTTGCGACGTACAAATGTAGTGCATCCCACTCGCGACCAACTGCATGAAAATAAAATTACATAAATCAACTCAAAAATTTATAATTACTTAACGCAGTGTAACATTATAAATATTAATGATGCATATCATTAATGAATATTAAAAATGAAATAATTATGTACGATACTATTAAAATGTATTAACATTATTAATCTATAACACCATTTAATAATTACCTTTGACCTTCCTCGATTTACCTTTCCCCGTCAGGTACTCTCCTTCTAATTTCTTAGTGGAATTTGGATCACCAATGCATCGATCTAATTCGGTCTTAATAGACCACAACCCTGGAAGATATTCAACAATATACACCATGGCTTGAAATACCATATATCCCTCCACCATAGAACCCTCTGGACGTGCTCTTTGTCTAACTATAGCCTTCATAAATTTCAAGTGCCTCTCAACCATCCACATGGACCTTGCATGTATAGGTCCACACAATTCAATCTCCTCAACTTGGTGTATGAGGTAGTGTTCTTGTGCATTGAAAAATGCCAAAGGTAGAAATCTCTGCATTTGACACATTAAACGAGGAATTTCTCTCTTCCAATACTTTATATCTTCTTTGTGGATTTCTTTCGATGAAAACCATCTACATGTAAAGCAAGAAAATAATGATATCATTTAACGACGAAAATTTAAGATTGTAGTACAAATCTACATGATTGAGTAAAACAAATGTCAATTCATATAAGTTATACAACGAATTAAACAAATTACATGATGATGCATGAAAAATATTGTTTCTAATTACCTCATGTATTTTCCAAGATCATATATGACCTGTTTGACGTTATTGTCAAAGTTGTCTGGGAGAGATACAGGTAGAACATACTGTAACATGAATGAACATGTCTCATCAATATATTTTTCAAAATTAAGAAAAGAAGTAAACAAAAAACATGCAGTATTGTAATATACCAATATATATACAAAAAATATAATTACCTTAATGAAGATATGCCAATCATGCGTTTTTACCCCGCCAAAATCACCTTTCCTTGTTAAGATATTCTTTATGTTTGAACAAAATCCTGTGGGAAATTTCATTTTTTGTATCACTTCTTTTACTGCATTGCTTTGTTGCTCAGTCAATAACCATGGAAGTGACCTTATATTAATTTGGTCTCCATCGTTGTTTAAATGTTCAATGATATCTTTCATTGCATGATTGGATTCATGAATGTCACTGCAAATTTTGACAATTTTTTCTTTGTCACTCCTTCCGTCTAATATTCGCCATAGTGTTTCAGTTACATTCTTTCCGATATGCATTGTATCAAACAAATGAACAACTAGTAAGTGCTCATAGTAAGGCAGCCTACTAAATTGTTTCAGATAACTTTTCATTCCTCGTGGAAGCCCATTTACACCTTCATGATGTTCATGCAGACCATTAGTAATCAATATATAAGTTAAAGAGATTAACATGTAGTATATTAGAGTAAAAAAAATTAATACAATCCAAAATAAAACATTAAAAACATATAAGAGATGATCAATACGAATATACAAGATAGACAAATTGAATCATACCTTGACGATTTCTATTATATTGCAACTTCCATATGTGAGGTGTCATTCTCTGTGGTTTTAATGCGGTCTCCTCTTTCCCATTAAAAAGATGTTTTTCGGTAGTTCGATACCTATGATTCTTAGAGAGGAAGTGCCTATACTCATCAAACACTACCTTTGAAAAACTCTTTGAATGACGAGATTTCATCTTGGGACCACAAACTGGACATGCAAATTTTCCCTTTGTTTGAAGACCACAAAAATGTGTTAGCCCTGGAGCATCGTGAATTGTCCAGGCAAGCATTACATGGAATTGAAATTCCCTTTGCCCTATTGGTCTAGAGACATCATACATAGTGACACCATTCCATAGCTTAAGTAGTTCATCAACAAGAGGCTCGATATATACATTCATATCTTTAACTTGGAACTTACCTAAAAGAAAACAACAAATACAATACATATAAGTAAATGAAAAATATATATGACATGAATATGCAACAATATTGATCTTCATGACAAATTAAATACTAATGCATTAAAAAAACACTGTTCTAAAGTACAAATTATACCTGGAACAATCATTGCCAACATTATATGCTCCCTCTTTATTGACATCCATGGAGGAATGTTATTGTTGATAACAAAAACAGGCCAGACCGAGTTAGTAGATCTCATCTTTGCAAATGGATTGACACCATCCGCTGCCAAAGAAATTCTAGCATTACGAGGTTCTTCTTTAAAGTGTGGCCATTTTTCCTCCATGTCTGTAAATGCAGAACCATCTGCAGGGATTCGAAGAATATCATCTCCACTTCTATTCCGTGAGTGGTAATCCATAAATTGTGCTATGTTTTTGCACCTAAACAGTCATTGCAAGCGTGGAATAATGGGAATATAACAAAGAACCTTACGAGACACCTTTTTGGTTAGTTGATATGTTCAGTATCTACTGCTATGACATATAGGGCATTATGTTGCAAGCTCATACTGATTATAATATAAAATATGATCATTAGGACATGCATCAATTGCTTGATACTCCATTCCAACATATTTCATGATGGAAGTTAAATCTCGATATGTGTGAGGTAATTTATTTGATGCCGGTAACAAATATTCACCTATCAATCTGTTACAACAAATTTAAAAGAAATGGTTAGTATAAATATTTGAAGAGCATAATATTAACGACAACAAATACATCCTTATTTTTTGGAGTATATTATAAGATCAAAGTGGTTTTGATTGAAAGGTGTGACATAGTTTTGGAGTATATGCACTAAAGTTGAGATCCGACGGATCACATATAATCACAAGCGTACCTTAGCACCAGCGTGATGGATGTGTTTGAAAAACCATTCATAACCTTCAAGTTCATTATCAGCAACACAACAGAGAGAACACTTATGCGGGAGCCTTTAAAAAGCGGTTCCGTCGCCTTCTCAAGTGTAGGTAAATCATTAATATATTCAAAGTCATCAATTGGCGGTGCATGATGTTGATCATCATCCATTCTAACATTAAATGCATCATTGATTAATGTATTTGCACCATCATCCTCGATTATGTTATCGTCATGATCATCGTTTAATTCCATATGATCATCATTAACTTGATCATGATCAGTATTCGAAGGACTTGCATATTGTTCTTCCTGCGCTAGTTGTTCTACAATTACCACATTCTCCATGTTCGAAACAGCCCTAGGAGGCCCTTGCTTTATAATTACAATTAAAACATCAAACAAAGAACGTTAGTCATGTCGATTAATAAGTAACAAAAATAAAAATGATACAATATACAATTACAAAAACTCTCAATATAAAGACCGTGTTAAGTCATGAACTTGTTTCCTTCGATTTTATATTTTGATTGTGATTTTGATTTTAATTTTGCTCGTTTGCTAAATTTTTCTCATTTTGCTTCCTTTAGGAAATTTTTGATTTTCAAATGAAATTTTTAATTTTTTGCTTGCTTTTAGATTTCTTATTATTTTCTTTTAGGATTTGAAGGGATAAATAGGATTTATATTAAGTAAGGATGTCACAAACATACTCAAAGAGTGTGGTTTATCATTTAAACTGGAAAAATAGTTGAAATTGGGTCAAAATTTGAATGCAGATTATTCTTGTAGCACAATCATGAAAAGTTAATACAGTGGCGCCACAAGAATATCGCGCCAGTCGAAATCATTATTTTTTAATCTAAATATTCGCATGGTTTCATTGCTAAGTGACTAATCACATGAATGAAGGCTGTTCATACGCGTTGCTCCAGTAGTAATTATGAAAATAGGTGCTGTTGGATCGTGGAAGAGATCATGGAGATTATTAGCTGGAACAGTGCATATCATGACAGGAGGAGGTGTTAGACGAATTTGACGTGAAAGGAGTTATTTCACAGATACATTACGAAGCTGGAAAATAGGTGGAGAGAGGACAGGTGCCTGAAAGCCAGAAGTTGCAGTTACAGAGAAATTATGGCTTGCTCGTTCTACCAGCTGGTAGCGAATTAAAGACCTGAAGACACTTGCACAGAGGAATTGAACAACCAGGTACCTAAAAAATTGATTTAAACATCCACAGCAAAGCGAGAATAGGGTTTTCCGCATTAAACCGATAGCGGCTGCTAAATTGGGGTTTTTTCTGAGAAAAGCTTGTTTTCTTAAAATTCATTAGGGAAAACATGAATATAGGTTCTAAACAAAGCTCTTGTCAAAAATAGATCAGTTTAACAGTTCTTTGAGACACTGTGACAAGTGGAAATTTGAAATTTAGCGATACATTAAGCCACTACTTCTTCAAAATCTGAAAGCAGCCTGTTAGCTCATCAATAGAACTCCAAAAGTACATAGGTTTCAGTTGTTGAAAGAAGATGGGTAAAAGTGGCAAAACAAATAGAATCGAACCCACTGAGCTAAATTGGATTGACAAATTTCCAGATTGTGCAAAGCTTTTTCAAAATGCTAGTTGGTTGGATTTCTTCAGGAAAATCAATGGCTATAACACTGAGGTTTCTTATAAATTTGCCCAAAGCTATAAGGAGGACATGATAGTATTTGATACTTTAAAGTTTAAACTGACTATGGATTTAGTTGTTGAAGCTACAGGAGTCAAGAATGAAGGTGAAATGTGGTTCAAAAAATTGCCTTTCACTTTTGATGATCAAAGGTACCTTTTACCTGGTATTACTCCAGACTGGCACAAAGGGGTGTTAATCCAGGAGGTCAAGGATGAATGGGTGCAGCCCATTAAAATTCTACAAAGCTATATCACTTGTAAAGGCAGATATGCTTATGTTTTCAAATACCATTTTAGATTTCTACAGCATCTGATTGGTGAATCCAAAATGAACCTTCCTTTCTTCTTATTCAGAAGTCTGCAAAAGATGTCAAGTAGGATTAAGGGGCATCATGATCATACTACACAATCCATCTTCCATCATGGTCTGATTAAGCTTATTATCAGCACAGTTCTACAACAAGAAGGGAAGACATGGGAGCATTTCTTGTTTTGGTCTGGTTTTCAGACCAAGCAAAAAGAGCAGCAAGCTAAAAAGCGTGTAGACAAAGTTCAATCTCTAGTCAGAAAACTAGGTCAGGAGAGCAAGTCTGAAGACAAAAAAGAGATTAAATTTGAAGAAGAACCAGAACCTTTGAAGGGTAACAATGAACCTCAAAGGGTTGTAGCTGACAGTAAAGGTAAATATTCATTGTTTCCACAACAAGAAGATCAGCCTGAGAAACACATGGCGCCAGCAGAAACTCTCAATGAAGAGAAAATTGTTGTCACAGAAAAGGGTGCTCTAGAAAAAGAGGACATTCAGGTTCAATGAAGAAGCCCCATCACTGTCCTATCTGAGGATGAGGGATATTTACTAGAAGAGGATGAATTCACTCTCAAAACTAAATCTAGGATGGAATACATAGAAAAGTACAGTCAAGAAGATAAAACAAAGAAGCCAAAGAAAAAGAAAACCAAAATCGAAGGTATAGAGCTAGCCACAATTAAGCATTAAGGAAAAACTTTGAAGATGGTAAAAGAACTTGTTTCAGAATGGAGACCAAAAACCAGATCTAAAAACAAGTTAAGGCTGAATATGAAAAAGTTGCTAAACCCTAGAATGAAGATAGAAGAGATAAATGTACTTGATGATGAATCTTCAGATGAAGAACTCAAGATCAAGAAGGAAGCAGTTATAAACAGTCCAGTTTCTGAGCATACAAAAGAAAAAAGGTCATTGACGTCAGCAGAAGATTGCAGTCTCACTCAAACAAAATTATCTGCTGTGTTTCTGGAATTAAAAGATGAAATAATGAAGGAACAACAAAACAAGGAAATTGAGGTTTCTTATTCTGAAAATCAGAACTTGATAGATGAAACTACACCCATTGAAACAACAAGTCAGGAGAACCCTATTTTTCATGGTGTATCTTCAGAGCTGTTACAGGAAGATGAGGATATTTTCAGAAGACTGAATGTCCCTTGGCTGCCCAATGAGATGCAAAATACCATAACAGGGAAGGTTTTTGACTTAGACATGGAGAACCTGCAAAGAACCATCAAACAATATAGGAATCAAATGAAATGCATGCAAGAGACTAATGATGCCCTAGTCTTATCAAATAGAAGGCTAAGAGAAGACTTACAGGAAGTGAATGAAAATTATCAAGAGCTAATAACAGTGTCTAAAGAAGCCTTGAAGAGAAAGAGAAGCACAGATTTGCATTATGCAGAATTGAAGCAGAATGTCAAAGACTTGCAGCAGAAGAATGAAAAGCTTACAAAGAAGTTAGCAGAGACAGAAGCTGAGCATAAGAGAGATAGAAAAAAGGCTCAAATCTCAGATGGAATAGCCTTACTATTCGAAGCTACCAAAGACCTTTGAGTTGGCAGTTAGTCAGTTACTTATGGAGCTTTTAATAGATGCTTTAATTAGTTAGTTTTTTAGTTATGTTCTAGAGGAAAGACTTTATTTCACTTTAACCCATCGAGGATTTGGTTGAAAGCAGTTAGGGTTTAGACCCTAACGAATTTTGTAAAAAATAGTATTTAGAGTGAGAAGAAAGACAGAAACAGAGTTCAATTTTTGGCTGGCTTAAGGAGGTCTGTGACTTTTTTATGAGCTAAGTACTGTAACTCTCATGTGTATTTGCTGAACAGAATTATGAAATATATATGATCCTTTTTACCCTTCAGTCTGTGTTTTGGCTTCATTTTTAACTTGTTTAGTTACATAATTGATAAATTCATTGTTGGTTTATGGTTTGTATGCTGGTAGTGCTTGTCTTCTATGAATGAGGGTCTTTTATTAACTTATTTTATTGCTAATTACTAATTACTAATACACTATACAATAATGTAATACTGTAAATTTAAAACTTTAGATTATACAACTTAAAAGTTATACACCCATTAGCATGCTTGACAAACTAAAGATTCAGGTTGCTCATGTCAAAGGCTGGCCCAATATACATGGTGTTAATGAATGGACATGACTCAGAAAAACAACTACTACAACAGCTCTGTCTCATAATTTCTACTGTTTGCATGGCTGTAATTAGAGAACATGCATGAGAACTGCCTATTAGAGTGCTTTTACCTCATTCATTTAGTTGTCTTTCAGTATAATAACTAATATGTTTACAAGTTATATCATCACATCACACTTTTTCCAAGGTTATGCTATGTCTAATGAGCACACCAGGCTTAGTATTGTTTCCAGGATAGCAATATTTGACAAACTGCCATCTCACTGTCATATATTCAATCCTGTTGTAATCTAATCACTTTAACAATTTCCCCCGAGAATAAAGTTCCAAGGTCAACACAGCTTGTCAGTTATGAAATCCACTCATGGAGTAACATTGACAATTTCAGGAATCCTACCCCACATGAAAAGGAGATCGAGTTCTAGGTTGGAATGGCCAATTTCACTTAAGGTTTCAGAATAGCAAGTTTTTTTATGACTTTAGCTTGGTCAAATAAGCATGCTTTCCAACCACAGTTAACCAACCAAGCAAGATAAACTGTAGCTTTTATTCAAGGCTTGTTTGTAGCTTTGGTAGGATTATCATAAATGCTAATTATAATAAGACAGTCAACTTGCTTTCCAGTTTGTCAAACCTAGCAACAAAAAATAGGATTAACTTGGCTTTTTGACAAAATGGTAAAATGAATTAGGGTCCTTAAAAATCCAATTATCAAGGATGCCACATTGCCAACTACAAATCAAGGCGAGTTTAATGTTTAGGAAAATCAACCTAAGGTTTTTAGCATGATGACCTTTTGCAACCTCATACTAATAGTTAAAACACGTCTGCATGAGACATTTCAAAAGGACAAGTAGGCTTTTACAGCTTTCATAAAATGGAGCGCACTAACAAAAACGAAAAAAGCATTTGAATGGAATCAAACATGGATGGGTATAAATCAAAAGGTAAACAACAACTAGTGGCCGAGTTCCTTGATATGGCTACAGACAGATTATCATAAAAGAAAATGTTCCTGCAATAATTTTAAAGTTTTTCAATTTTAAATTTTTTCGTATTAATAATTATTAATTTTAATTTAGCTTAATTTTCAGTTTTATTAATTATATTTATATTTAATTATAAATATATTAATATAATTATTAATTATAAATTTATAAAATTATATCTATATATATATATATATATATATGTCTACAGCACCCCGATGTACCCAAGTACCCTATTTCAAAAAGCGGCGTACCTGTACTCGTACCCGTCCCAGTACCCAAGTACCCTGGCAACTTACCCTAAAACCTACTTTTACTTTATTGTATTTTTGAGATTGTGTTGGCTTGTTTCTTTGTGGCCTGGAAACAATTTCTGGCACAAACAGACCGCATGATATATAATGAATTATGACTTACCAATGGATGATATTCATGCCCCCCCTCAACATGTCCATGTTCCCTACAATGTTTTTTAGCTGTTGAGATCAGTAACCTTCTCTTATTAAAGCCCCTACATCGATTGCAAGGACAATAACATTTTCCATCACCCCTTCTTTCCACTCCATCCCACAACCTAGCAAGCAATTCTCGATTTTGTTCTAGATGATCTTGATGACCTGTAACATTATTGTTACGTGGCATTTTATTACTCAAACCCTAAGAACAAAGTACGAGCAAACCCAATTATATGATGAGTCTTCTTTTCCACAAGGGTTAGAACCAAATCCACAATATATGAGTCAACCCTAACTCAAGACAAGACCAAGTATATAATGAGTCTTCTTTTCCACAATGGTTAAAACCAAATCCACATGAGTAAACCCTAACTCAAGACAAGACCAAGTATATGATGAGTCCTCTTTTCCACAATGGTTAAAACCAAATCCACATGAGTAAACCCTAAGTACTCAAGACAAGACCAAGTATATGATGAATCTTCTTTTCCACAAGATTCAAAGCCAAATCCACAAGAGCAAACCCTAAGTGAGGGTAAACCCTAACTCAAAACAAAACCAAGTATATGATGAATCTTCTTTTCCACAAGATTCAAAGCCAAATCCATAAGAGAAAACCCTAACTAGTGAGCGCAAACCCTAACACAAGAGGACAAACTTTCTCCAAGAAAGATTTACCAATGATAAACCAATTAGAAATTAACCAAGAGATACTTCAAGAGATAAGTCACCAAAGAGCAAGACCAAAATCCGAGACCAAGTGGGAAGATCCCCACAAAGGCATAAGGCCAAAAACGAAACCCTAAACCAAGAAATTAACCAAGAGATACTTCAAGAGAGAAGTCACAAAAAGAGCAAGACCAAATTCCAAGACCAAGTGGGAAGATCCCCACAAAGGCACAAGGCCAAAAACCAAACCCTAAACCAAGAAATTAACCAAGAGATACTTCAAGAGAGAAGTCACCAAAGAGCAAGACCAAATTCCAAGACCAAGTGGGAAGATCCCCACAAAAGCACAAGGCCAAAAACCAAACTCTAATACTCCTTAGGAATTTCGCATTTCTTGTCCAAGAGATTTGTTGCGAGAGTGAGTGTGTGAGACCATGAACCTAGGCCTACATCTCTATTTATATGAGTGTTTGCAAATAATGGCCACAAGCGTCGAATATGCGACGGCGCGTTTAGGACGCGTGGATTTAAACGGTGTCTCTTTTAGTACACGTCGGCTATGCGACGGCTATACATATTTCATATATCTGACCTATTAAACGTGCTCTCTTAACCATCGCTTAACCAACGTGTAATAAAAGAGACGTCGCTTCACCGACGTTTACTAAATGCGTCGTCGCATATCCGACGCTTGTTGCCACATTTTAAAAAAAAAATTGTACACTTGTGTTTTTTGGTAAGTTTATAAAGATAAATCCACGCACCGTCGGATTTTTCCGTCGAATTTTGGGTCAAAATGTAGTAGTGATCTCCCCCAACCAGAATTTCAATCTCTCGCTCTGATACCAACTGACGCAAGTCACCTTACAGGCATACTTTCGTGCTTAACAATACACACGACACAAACCACAATGCTTACACAAACATGGTGTAAAACAGGATGCCAGAAGTGGCTTTATATTACTTCTCTAAATTCAGTTACAATGTGGAATAACTGTAAACAAATAACTAACTATAGTCGGCCTCAAGCGTTACAACATAGAAGTAACTGTGGTGTGTTCTCTTGTGTGTCAACCTCACCCTCTCTAGTTCAACTCGGAACTCTGATCTATGGCTCGATATCAACTCTCTCTTCTTCATCCGGTGTGACTCTTCACAAGTTCTCGTGGCTCTGCTCTCTGATGCCGCTGATCAAAGATCGAAGATCCCCCTGATCTTCTTTCTCCACGTCTTTGACCCTGCTGCTGCTGCTGTTCTCGAGACTGTTGCAATCCCTGAGACCTGCATCCTCCTATCCGCCGATCCTTCCAAATCTTGCGAACCTGCAACTGTCATCTCCTAGCCATGTTGCATAGCCTCTGTCCATAACGTCACCTGTCATGTCCTTCACCAACTCTCAATAACTGTATTAACTTCCTTAGCAACCCTAAACGGCTACCAGGTACAGTCCCTTGACTTTCTATCCTTTCAACCTCACTACAGTAGTCGGTCACATCTCAACTTTCCTATTGGTTAACTTCTTGTCCTCTGTACTTGGCTCCTCCAAACCTGTCACGTCGTAGCTCAACCACTCATCGACTACCCGATGTCTTACTCGCTTCACTTGTCATCTATCAACTAATTCCTGTCGATTCTTGACCAATCGAAACATTCGCTGCACTGCTCTAGTCGGCCGTACTCTGACTGCTTGTTGACTTTGACAAATCAACCCGCTTCACGCACCAGTGGTCATCAGCACTCCCACTGATCGGCTCCCTCCTATCAATCAATTTCGACGGATCTTCCTAGGCTCCAATGCTCCTGCATCACAATCTGGCCTCGACACAGGTTCATAAGCATAATTTCTATTTTCTATTCTTAGCTCGGATATAAATCCATGAGGATCATAAGGTATACCCTTTGCGTTTTTCAAATTTAATTGAGTCAAGAAACCTTCCAAGTATTGAAGGGAGTTCAAACCCCTGAGCTGGAAATGTCCTATCTCTTGTGGTAGTAGGAAGGTTCTTAGATGTCTGAAAGGTCTGAAAGGCATTTCATGCACTTTAAATCTATGTCTTTCATATTCCATTGCAAAAAATCTAGGAGTTAGGAAATATGGGAGATGATAAGGCTCCTCCTCAAAACCATACACTTTGGTTATGGTGTATTCTACAAATAAGAACCAATCACCTGTCATGGTATCAGGAGTGAACTGGAGCCACTTTTTATTCTGGGGAACATTCTAGGTGGTGCAGAATCATAGATGATAGTGTATGTGATCTTCATCACTATGTCAGAAAATTCAACATAGTTGGAGTTGCTAGATCATCTTAGAAATATGTCATTCCACTTGAATACTCGAATTGGGATTCTGGTTTCATCGATCATCTTTAGATCCAAGCATTTGTATTGCTCAAAGTTTTGATACAAAAACATATAAAACAAATATGCGGGGTATCTAAAAACCCCAATGGCTATGAATTCCTCTAGTTGTTCATGGATAGCTTGAATTATGAAAAAGTAGAGGTTATATTTAGGGAAAGTGTTTTTAAACATGGGGGTTAAGCTTAGAAGAAAACCTAATATCACCTCATCTACTTTCTCATCATTAACATACCCTAATACTGTACAAATTAGAGAAATGGATTTCCTTGAAACTTCAAAGAATACTACACTTTCATATGGGGGAGGGGATGAAGGGAGAGAAATCCCCTTTTCCAGGTTTTGTAACAAGAAGAGGGTTCTATCATAAGGTCTTAGGGTTTGGTAGGAATATGTAAGGTATTTCCCATCCAAGTTCTACATTACAAGGAACTATGGGATGTAAAACATATTTTGTAGGTTAATGGCCTCTATGCTACTTAAAGTTCCAGAGAGGTTTGATGAAAAAATAACTTTCTTACTCAAAGAGTATTGTTCAACACACCAAATTGTGAATTGTAGGAAATAGAGTGACTTGGGACAAATGGTCTGGGAAAGGTTGGAATCCCAAAAATGAAAATGGTCCTAGCATGTAATGGCTAATGATTGGTCCTATTGAATGGTTGAATTTAGGTATGATCCAGTAATGATGTTATTAAATATACTAGCATGCTTATCATAGATATGTTTGTCACCAATAAAAATAAGTTTGGGAAAGTTGGATTTATATTTCTAGGAAATTTTGAGGTATAAATTATAGTTGATAGCTCAATTGGGCTGGTGAGGTTTAACAGAGTGAATTAGTGCCAATTAATATTTAATAGACATAAGCAACAGGTAAAAGGTTAATATTATAAATACCTGGGTAAATTTTGTGGTGGATGGATACTTTTGGTTGCTGGTGCTTTCTAGACAAGTACAAAGGTTTTGGATGTCGCTCTTCTTTGAAATAAATAAGATAACAAAACAATTGTATTTTTCTTTTTTAATAGATCTAAATTTGAAATTCTCTAGGACAGTTGGCATCACTTGATTTCACACTCTTTGAAAGATGTCAACTATAATTTGGGCCCCATCTCACATATGTCCATTTAGAATGGGTTGACATGTATGCCACCATGTCACACACTTTACAAACATGGACACATTATTGATTGGTGGGTTTGGAGAAAACAGAAGCAGTTCCCATGAGCAATAACTCCCCCCAGGCTTAGTGGTATTGAAAGAGTGATATGCTAGGATTTATCAATAAAACTTCGTCGTGTGTCCTCGACGGGGTCATGTACAAATCCTACTGATCAAATTAAATTATCCTTGGTTCCTTTTTCCCATGCACTATTGATGTGGACCATTGACCTGGCGATCAACTTTTTGATTTGGTCGACCACTCACCTTATTATGTTGGCACCTTCTTGGTGTGTTATTACACATCAACGTTGATTTGTCTACAAATAGACAGTGTTTCACTGCTAACTTTAACATTGGAATCTTACCTGGTGTTCCCATGGTCTTATGCTTTTCTTATAACATAACTGGCCGACTATTTATGCAAATTTTGTCCTTATCTCCTCATGGTATAAAATATAAACCTTTGGCATTATACTCTTTTGGAAGGACGAAAAACTTATGAAGATATTAGTACTAACACCATGCAAATTAGCATATGTCCTCCCCAAAGTTGGTTTGAGTTCATACCTCATTAACATTATGTTCAACTATGGCATCTCATCCCCATACAAGCAATCTTGGGTTCTCTCGTCCAACATTCTAATTGCATGCTCCTCCTTTGTACAAGTATTCGTATTTCCTTCATCCAATCTCTCTATAGTTCGACCCCTCCGTCAGCAATAAACATTTCTTGGTATGGAATTTTCTTGACCCCACCTTAGCAATGGTTTGTAGTAAGGTAGTTCAACGAAAAATTGTCACCAAGCCCCAAGGAAAGCACATCCCTAGGGATAATAAGGAAATGAATAATGCTTAGGGTTATTTCGAGAAGAAAATGAATTGAGTGGCCAGAGAGAACATCTCTAGTCTTGAAATTGCCTTCATAGTCAGGAATGAAGATTGAGGCCAGAGAAATTAGTTGAAGAACTGGGATACATGGTTGAGGATTCAAGTTCCACAAGGACCCGTGAGAGAATATACACTCAAACTATGGGTTCGATGTGCAATATTAAGGCCTTGTTCGATCTGGTGATGGAGGATTACGTAGAGGGAAAGTTTCAGGAAGATCCTCAAGGCTTAATCCTGGCAGCCTAGATTACATGTCTGGAGAAGTGGATGGGGAGGTTGGTCCATGACTAGTTAGAAGCCATGGTTGAATCAATGTGAAGCTTAACCATCAACCAAATAATTGACGAGTAATATGATTAGAAGGGAGCCTCCATAAAATCCATATTCCTTGCAGATGGTCTACTGGCGCTGCCCTCAAGCTAATATATAAGGAGATCCTTTGTTGGTTAAGTCTGAGCCTCTACGTGCCACCCAATGAGTCTCTTCTCCCATCCTCATATCTAATGATGATTAGATCTATTAATGAATCTTCTAATGTTGACATAGGTTTTGTTTTCGATCTAGATAGTCTCTTTTATGTTATTTTTTTTACAACCCCAAGCTTGTGGAGGACTATTTTGATAGAACTCTCTAGACTACTAGTCCTTAGGATTTTAGGTTTTCTTCATAGACAATTTCATAATAGAGGTATAGACCAAACAATGTCATATGGACTCATAGTGTAGTTGTTTTGAAACATTTTAACTCTGCATATTATTTTTAATTTAGTGAAATGTCAAACCTTACAAAAAATAAAATAAATAAATAGACACTATTCAAACACCCTTACCATATATAAATCTTTAATAATTTTAATAACATAAATATCATGTTACCATAACTTAAAAAATAGTTTCTTAAATTTTTTACCTTTAAAAGTATCACTTAATAAAAAGAAAAATTAAAAGAAAGTTTCCTGACAATTCTATCTAAAATGGGAATCATAATTTTATTAGGTTTTATGTGATTTTAAAAGTCATGGAGACAGGTTTTAGACTATAAATAAGCTTTTAAAAATATTTTAGTCCAATTAATTGATATTAGTAATAATAATAATAACATATTTTAAATGT
Organism: Larix kaempferi; assembly: GCA_027924585.1. Taxonomy (NCBI): domain Eukaryota; kingdom Viridiplantae; phylum Streptophyta; class Pinopsida; order Pinales; family Pinaceae; genus Larix; species Larix kaempferi. Next base: position 8,201,718 of record BSBM01000179.1, on the reverse strand, counting down.
CGCTTAAAAATATTTTGGTACAATTAATTGATAATAATAATAATAATAATAATAATAATAATAATAATAATAATAACATATTTTAAAGGTCGCAACCAAACTAGACACCAATTTGATTTATGAAACCTACATCGATTTAACTTTTGTAGGTGTACATACCCTACCCCATTTGTACCTTTGAGGTGTACATAACCAATAAAGATAAAGATATTACGTCAAAAAGAGTTAAAAAAGGTAAAAGGAAAATCTAAAAAAATCAAAGTGATTTTAAAAATAATTATAAATAGAGAAAAATAATTAAAACTAACAATAATAGTGAAGATAATTAAAAGGAAATAAATTAATTAATTAGTAAATCAATTTGGTCAAGATACCTAACGATATAATTAGTAATTTAACAGGGTAGAAAATAATATCAATAATTAATTAATACTTAAAAAGAATTGAATAAATTAGTTAGGTTGAAGGAATAAAGGAGAAATAGGAAGATAAAGTTAAGAAGTTGTTTCCCTTCCTAATCATTTATACTCATGGAGGTTATTTTGTTTTCATCTTACAAAACTTTTAATGGTTTGGTTTCTATCTTCTAAAGGTTTTGGTTTCTATCTTCTAAAGGTTTTCATGGTGTACATGCAAGCTCACAACAACCTAGCTAACTAGATTTAATCTAGATTTGACCTTATCATTTAGAAAGAAGAAATACAAATTATCAATAATTATATTTATTTAAATGATAAAAAACAAAAAAATAAATTTATAGGACACCCAAGTTCAATTCTAAGCCGCTCCCATTATAAATTGCACTATAAACCTGAGTTTAATACCAACTAGCACATCCACTAAACTTATGGCCGAACATAAATGTGCACCATAAATTGTAAAATATAAACACGTATATTTGTAACAATAAAACATAAAAAACACATTTCACATAGAATTAACCCACTTTCATTGTAAACCATATACCATTACAAATTAACACCTAATACATTATACTTTTTTTAAGAAAAAAAAACTATACTTTTGTTATTCATAAGAATCAAAAAGTACATCCAACATCCATAACACTATCCAAAAAAACTCACTGTAACATTATAGTCACCCTCAAAACAAATCTAAACCAAACTATCATCCTCCATCCTCCTCAAATATCAAAAGCATATAGCTAAAGTAGACCAGTTCCACATAATACTAAACACTCAAGTATCAAAAGCATATAGCACTCAACTATCAAAAGCATATTCTTCCGAGTAAAGAATACCTTCCTTCAACTTCAAAGACTCCTTATATAAGCAATTTACAGTTTCATTTTGTTCCATGTAAATATGGGAACTTACACCTTAGAAAAATAGAAAATGTAAAAAAATACATTATCTTATTTAAAAACTCAGATGGAAAGATTGTATCACCTACCTTTAAAGAATTTGATAATCCTCACTCTGTTTTTCAGTATTGATCTATGAACTTCAGATACACAATTTAGTATATCTAAATCAATTTTCTCTATTTATAATCACTAACAACTAGATTGAGTGAAATACTATTTGAAGGAAAAAAACCCTAATAGTTTGAATTTAGTAAAAAAAATGCATTATATCTTACCAATAAGTTGGAATGAAAAAAACCCTAAAAGTTTGAATTCAATAAAAAATAAAATAAATAAATAGACACTATTCAAACACCCTTGCCATATATAAATATTTAATAATTTTAAGAACATAAATATCATGTTACAATAACTTACAAAATAGTTTCTTAATTTTTTTACCTTGAAAATTATCGCTTAATAAAAAAGAAAGTTTCTTAACAATCCTATCTAAAATGGGAAAATTCACAATTTTTTAGGTTTTATGTGATTTTAAAAGACACGTGGAGAGATTTCAACCCGTCGGCATATCATGAAGAGAATTATCTGCATGGCAGGATTTATGGTAGACAGGAGGATTTCCGGCAGTAGGATCTGGTTCTCTATGGGTTGTATATTCTCAGGTGCTTTCCCTCTAACTTAGCTAGATTTGACAACCACTTGGAGTCTGCTAATCACTCTGATTAGCTTAGTACCAACCAAGTTTCAAGAAGTGGGAAGTTTAGTTATGTCATTGTCTTCTTGTTTTAGGTTGAAAACCCAGTTTCTGTGTTCTTCCAGTTTAGGTGTTGCTGTTTTGTTTTGATTTGGAAACCCCATTTTTTCTTGCTTTGTGTCGATTTTATCGTTTTGAGTTGGTACGTGTGATAGAATTACCGAAGTATTTATTAGACCCTATTTCCCTTGTGTGTAAACTGGGGGGATCAGGTCATCTACGGGGGAGGGGTACACCTGACAATGGTGATGTGACTAGTGGCACTATCACTCCCACTGTAGAGCATATACGTACAAACCCTAAACTGATGGTGCTTTTTTCGGAACCGGTGGGTAAGAATTCATCTGAAGCACGCATTCCTAGTTATTCTGAGGGGGCTCCTCAAAACCCTATTTCGTGCACTCCATCTATGGATACTGTTTATAAAGACCAGAGAGGCTTGAATCTAGGGAGACATAAGCATTTTTCAGGTGATAAAGCTATATATAGAAGGTAGTTGAAGCTGGAAAAGGTCAGGAGCAGTAAGACTTCCTGTGTCCTGGGAAAAGACGTGACTTTTGATATGGTGCTAGGGTTATCAAAGCGTACACTGCTTGGTTGTTTCGACTTTATTCATTTGTCCAGGTCTGAGATTATTGATTGGATGGGGAAACAATGGAAACCCATTATCCAGTACACACCGCAAGTCATACTTTTGGTAAATGGTTGGTATAGTTTTCGTTTTCTCACCAAGGAGAGCCTCAAAATGATTGAAAATTGCTTCTAGATTATTGGAGAAGGGTCTCTTGTTCTCACTAGATGGTGCTTGACCTTCAATCTGCAGACTGAAAAGACGACTAAAAGGAACCTTTGGGTTTTGATTTCTGGTTTTCCTCTTCAGTGCTGGTCATTTGAGGGTTTTATGTCGATTGCGAATGCACTTAGATGCGTTATTTTGGTTGAAGACTCCATTTTACAAGCGGTCAAAAAAAGGGTTCCTATGGTGTTAGTGGAGTTGGAGATCTTTATTGGGCTTGCCAATGAAGTGGAGGTTATTTCGAATGAAGGTGTTTTTTCACAGAAGTTAGACTATTGGCGAGTTCCCTTCAGGTATTTTAGATGTCATGAAGTTGGTCATACTTGGGGTAATTGTCCGGGTAGTCCTTGGGCGGTGTAGGTTGATAACTAGGATTGACTTTCAGATTCAGATGAGTCTAAGGATTCAATTACTATGCAAGCTCATTCTGTTCCTTTGGACTACTCTTCGGCGTTGGATTTGTTGGGTAATTTGAAAGCCTCGTTGCTCGTTCTGCTCAAATTTATTTCTAAAGACAAACTTGTTAATTCTCTTGTGGAGGGGGTTTCTGGTCTTTCTAGTCAACAACTTCCCCTGTGGATTCTCCTCTGGCTAATCCTCGGGCTCCCTCATTGCCAGGGAATGTTCTAGTAAGTTCATCTTTAGGTTTATTAGAGGCTTCTGAGCCATATGGCATAGACTCCTCACCTATCATGCCAGGGTTGGTGAAACCTCTTCCTGCTTGTTCTAATTTTGAGGTTGTGGGGAACTCTTCCATGCTGCCTATGGGTGTTAGGGATTCGATTGTTGATCTGGGTGGTAGTGATGGATCAATTGTTCGGGTCGATATCCCTACTTTTTCGGGTAATCCTAGGGATGGGAATGTCCTTCCTATTTCTTCTATTCATTTACAAAATGTAACTATGCGCAAGAAAAAATGGAAGAACAGTGGTTTGAAGGGAGGCACATTCTGTGTTCTTGAGAGAAACCCTATTTGTGAAAATCCCAGATTATCAGACATTACTTCTGTGGGGAGAGTGCTTGCTAACTCTCCTTCGTTTGATACCAATTTTGGGGCCCTTAGAGCAGCGAAGCCTCGGTCCATGTTACTTTAATGATTCTTTTAACCCTTAATATCAGGTGTTTCAGCAGTGTTCCCAAACAAACTTCCTTCAGGAGATTGGTTGATGTCATTAAGTTGGACGTTATTCTTCTTCAAGAAACAATGGTTTCTTCTTCACAGGCTTGTGATACTTTCCTCAAGATGTTTTCTTCTCGGAACTACTGTGGTTGTGATGCTAATGGTATGTTAGGTGGTTTTCTTACGGCATGGAACCCTTTGAAAGCTCATTTTACCTCTTTTCAGGTTGACGCGGGGTTAGTACTGGAAGGGAGGTTTAAGGATTTTGATAGGACTGTACGTATCTTAAATGTTTATGGTCCTTACAACCATAAATGATTTTTCTAGGGTAATTTATTCCAAAGTGGCCTTCTTAATGACCCCTCCCTCATTCTTGCTGGTGATCTGAATCTCATGATATCATTCATAGAAATCTGGGTTTTGGTTGCAAGGAGGATCCAATTGCTGAGTATTATAGGGGTTCTTTTGAAGCTACTAAACTCATTGATGTCACTCCTGCAGTGCTTCTCCCGATGTGGATTAATGGCAGGGCGGGTAGTGGTGGCATCTCCAAAAGACTGGATCGCTTCTTTATTGCAGAAGGGCTTGGTAGCTTTATTTGGGAAATATAGAAGTTGGTTTGTTTCCTCTGGATTATTAGATCACAAACCTGTGATCTTGGAGATTGACTTGAGATCTTCCAAGGTGATCTATCCCTTTAAATTTAACCATACTTGGCTCCTCAATGAATATTTTTGCTCTCTGCTTCGTGAAAAATGGAAGGATTACTCAAGGAAAGTCTATAGTTCAGCTGCACATGCTTTAATTTTTAAACTCAAGCATCTGAAATTTGAGGTTATTAGTTGGGAGAAGAAGTTAAAAGAATCAAATCAAGCCAATTTATGTAATATCGAGGTGCAGTTGAATGATTTGGATAATAATGTGAATTTCTTATTTGACGATGATACAAAGATAAAGAGAGGAGACCTTGAAGCTATGAAACAGAATATGTTGGCACAGGACAAGGAAGCTAAGCATTTAAAGAGTCGTGCGATTTGGATTCAGAGTGGTGATCGAAATACATAGTTTTTTTAGAACTTTGCCTCGATGAGGAGGAACTCAAACTCAATCTGGGGATTGAATGATACCAATGGAAGGATATTGAAGGACCAAAGGTCTTTAGAGAAGGGAGTAGTGGAATTATTTTCTGAGGTTTACAAGCAAGATTCGAATCCCCACCTTATGGAAAAATTGAAAGTTATTGAGAAATATCCCAAGATCTTCACTACTGAACAAGGAGATTCTATTTGGGCAGAAGTCACACTAAAGGAAATTCAAGAGGTTCTTAAATAGTTTCTTAAGGATTAAATTCCAGGCCATGATGGGTGGACTGTTGAGTTTTTTTTGTATTTCTTTGGTTTGGTTGGAGAGGAGCTGCTCAACATTGTGGAAGAAACTAGATTGAAGGGTTTTGTTCCAGAAAGGCTTAGTTCCACCTTTGTTACTCTTATCCCAAAAAACGATAGCCCTTCCTCTTTCAATGATTAGAGGCCAAGTTCATTATGTAACTTGGTCTATAAGATGATCACAAAGGTGATCTTGAACCACATGAATCCTATTTTAGATAATGGACTATCAAAAGAGAAATTTGGTTTTCTTTCAAATCGTCAAATACTTGATGCCATTGGAGTGGCACAAGAATGTATCCATTTGTTGAAACAACGGAAATTGAAAGCTATTATCTTAAAGATGGACCTTAATAATGCCTACGACAGGGTTGACTTGACTTTTCTTCGATTTGTTCTCCCGCAATATGACTTGTCAGTTGAGGCAACAAATTGGATCATGGGATGTGTGACTTTTGCAAACTTTTCCATTCTGGTTAATGGGCATCCATCTCCTTTCTTCAAGAGTGAAAGAGGACCCCTTTCAAAGGAATTTGTGGGTACGATGGATAGGCTTATCCATTTTGAGGAACTATTAGATGGTGTCACTCTAGATAAGGGTGTCTACAAACTGTCCTAATTTTCCTCTCTTTATGTATGGACTGGACTGTGATTATGTATCTTGTTTTTGAGCACCGACTGGTCTCTGATTTTTCCAGAATGCTTTTTTTTTGTATGGAAATATTCTTGTATCAGCTTACTATATTAGGAAGGTGTTCTGGGGGTAAGGTGGGATGACTGTACTTCATCTATGAGTCATATAATCTGATGTAACTTTGATTCACCATGAATATCAAGTTATATTTTTTTCGACTTGAAAAAAAAATTAAAAATATTTTGGTACAATTAATTGATAACAGTAATAATAATAATAACATATTTTAAAGGTCACAACCAAACTAGACACCAATTTGATGTATGAAACCCTCTTGTTTTTGGGACAAGGGATCCAACTCTATACAATGATTTAACTTTTGGAGGTGTACATACCCTATCCCATTTGAACCTTTGATGTGTACATAACTAATAAAGCTAAAGATATTACGTCAAAAATAGTTAAAAAAGATAAAAGGAAAATCTAGAAAAGTCGATGTCAATTTTTGAAAAGTTATAAATAGAGAAAACGAGTTAAAACTAACAATAATAGTGAAGTTAATTAAAAGGAAATAAATTGATTAATTAGTAAATCAATTTGGTCAAGATAATTAAAGATAAAATTATTAATTTAACACGGTAGAAAATAATATCAATAATTAATTAATACTTAAAAAGAATTAATTAAATTAGTTAGGTTGAAGGAATAAATGAGAAATAGGAATATAAAGTTAAGAAATTGTTTCCCTTCCTAATCCTTTGTACTCATGGATGTTATTTTGTTTCCATCTTCCAAAACTTTTAATGGTTTTAGTTTCTATCTTCTAAAGGTTTTCATGGTGTACATACAAGCTCACACCAACCTAGCTAGCTAGATTTAATCCAGATTTGAACTTATCATTTAGAAAGAAGAAATACAAATTCTCAATAATCATATTTATTTAAATGATCAAAAACAAATAAATAAATTCATAGGAGACCCAAGTTCAAATGTAAGCCACTCCCATTATAAATTGCACTATAAACATGAGTTTAATACTAACTAGCACATCCACTAAACTTATGGCCGAACATAAATGTGCACCATAAATTGTAAAATATAAACACTTGTATGTGTAACAATAACACATAAAAACACACTTCACATAGAATTAACCCATTTTCATTGTAAACCCTATACCATTACAAATTAACAAGGTCTAATACATTATACTTTTTTTTTGAAGCAGAAAAAATTATACTTTCATTATTCATAAGAATCAAAAATTACATCCAACATCCATAACAATAAAAAAGTACATCCAACATCCATAAAAATCAAAAAGTACATCCAACATCCATAACACTGTCCATAAACATGAGTTTAATACCAACTAGCACATCCACTAAAATATAAACACTTGTACATGTAACAGTAACACATAAAAACACACTTCACATAGAATTAACCCACTTTCATTGTAAACCCTATACCATTACAAATTAACACCTAATATATTATACTTTTTTTTTCAGCAGAAAAAACTATACTTTCATTATTCATAAGAATCAAAAAGTACATCCAACATCCATAAGAATAAAAAAGTACATCCAACATCCATAAAAAGCAAAAAGTACATCCAACATCCATAACACTGTCCATAAACATGAGTTTAATACCAACTAGCATTCCCATTATAAATTGCACTATAAACATGAGTTTAATACCAACTAGCACATCCACTAAACTTATGGCCGAACATAAATGTGCACCATAAATTGTAAAATATAAACACTTGTATGTGTACTAATAACACATAAAAACACACTTCACATAGAATTAACCCACTTTCATTGTAAACACTATACCATTACAAATTACACCTAATACATTATACTTTTTTTTGAAGCAGGAGAATAAAAAAGTACATCCAACATCCATAACAGTGTCCAAAAAATAGAGTAACATTACCGTCACCCTAAAAAAATCTAAACCAAACTATGAGCCTCCATCCTTGTATCAAAAGCATAAAGCTAAAGTAGACGAGTTCCACATATTACTAAACACTCAAGTATCAAAAGCATATAGCTAAAACACTCAAGTATCAAAAGCATATAGCTAAAGTACACTAATTCCACATAATACTAAACACTCATTTAAGAAGTAGAACCCTCATGTTCCAACTTGTCTCTAATGTATTCTTTCCACTAAAGAATACTTTCCTTCAACTTCAAAGCCTCCTTAGATAAGCAGTTTGTAGTTTCATTTTGTTCCCTGTGAATATGAGAAATTTCAGTTTATACTTATACCTTATCAAAATAAAATAAAAATGTAAAAAAATACATTATCTTATTAAAAAACTCAGATGGAAAGATTGTATCACCTACCTTTAAAGAATTTGATAACCCTTATTCTATTTTTCAGTATTGATCAATAAACTTCAGATCCACAATTTAGTATGCCTAAATCAATTTGCTCTATTTCTAATCACTAACAACTAGATCGAGTGAAATACTATTTGAACTAAAAAAAACTAATAATTTGAATTCAGTAAAAAAATGCATTATATCTTACCGATAGTGGGAAGGAACAAAACCTAATAGTTTGAATTCAGTAAAAGAATGCATTATATCTTAGCAATCAGTTGGAAGGAACAAAACCCTAATAGTTTGAATTTAGTAAAAAAATGCAGATCAGTTGGAAGGAACAAAACCCTAATAGTTTGAATTCAGTAAAAAAAATGCATTATATCTTACCTATCAGTTTGAGCCCTCTTCAGCGGAAGATCTGCTGCAGTCACAATCGTCGTGAGGAATGGCAACGCCCCACAAGTAGGTAGTCTTCACATCTGGAGAATGAGAAGGCTGATGTTTAGGTGATAAGCGTAATCCATCTCTAATTTCCTCAATGGTTTCCTCTGAACTTGGACTGGAATCACACCGCAATTGCTTACGGATCTCTTGCAGCTTCTCTGTTCCCCCTACCAAAAAGTCCTCGACGTCCTCACTGTTCCCAAAAGCTCCCTTAGGATAGTCTTCAAGCTCGCAACGATACTGTGGCAAATGACCGTATTTTTCAAATGAGGGACGGCTTATAAGTTGCTCGGCTCTGTGGACAGGATTTGATGTAGTTGCTCGGCTCTGTGGACCATTTTTAACATTACCCGCTTCATTACCATGGCAGCTGAGCCTTATTGTTCCAGGTTCATTGGGCCTCCATAAATAAGGCTTGCCATCGATCATGACACCTGGAACGGTCCTCCTCCATTTGCTATCATCAAGCATCCTTCCGGGCTTTTTCTGTTCAAAGATCAAAGGCCGGTCATTGCAGTCAAAACCATATAGATTTTGGACGATTGAATTTACGTGTTCTTCTGTTAACTTCCCTCCGGCCTCCATAAGGCTAAGCGCTTGAGCTTTATATACTGAGCGCTCTTCTAAGATCTTGAATATTTCCTTCTTCCGTTTCTCTTTATTCTCCGAGCCATCCACAGCTTGTTTACTGTCGTCTGACTGAAGAGCCGCGGTCAGCAGTTCATTATTTGCGCCATCAACATCTTTTGACTGGAAAGCAGATGTGGGTGGTTCTTCTTCATGAGATGGCTGCGGAGGAGATCCAGTACACTCATCTCTCTTCGTTTTCTTCGGAGACTTCATACTTTCTGTAGCTCGCTGATTACTTTCTGTAGTTCCGGGCTTCATACTTTCTGTAGCTCGCTGATTACTTCGGACGATCTGCTGCAGCTCTTGAACAACACTTCACAATAGCCAAGATGACAGAGTCTAGCTTTTTTCCTTTTGCCAAAATTTCTTTATATGCCATAACCCAATAAATGAAAGAAACACGCTTATTGAAAAAAAATTAATTAATTGGGGGATTTTGACTTTTTCCTTTTTTCACTGAATTTAATTTATTTAATATTTATCCAAATCATAATCATAATTTGTAATTGTTAAATATTTTTACAATAAAAATAACCATTTTCCACCCAAATTGTGTAACCTCATTACGTCATATTTCCTGTTCCATCTATTTTAATAATTCCATTTATTTAAATTACAGCCACATTTTCAAATAAAACCGTCCAAATACCAATCTGAAAAGCGGTCCAAACCCACTACGACCTCGGTCAATTATTACTAATTTGGATCGAGAGTTTTAGTGTTTATTGTGGTACCATCCTCTATATTAGAAAAAAAGGGGTTTCATTATAATAATTATTATTTAAATAAAAAAAATATTTATAATTTGAAATGGTAAAATATATTAATTTAATAAAATTATTTATTATTTTAACTTACTTATGATTAGGTTTAACAGATTCAAAAGGAGGTTAAAGCCGGACCAATTGGATAGCCCAACAACACATGTTATAATGATTTCCACAAAATAAGTCGAAAACTTTGCCTCTTAGGACTATGATTCAAAATTTTTATTTAGATATTAATATTAATATTAATATTAATAATAATATTATTATTATTATTATTATTATTTATTTATTTATATTAATTTTTAAATAATAACTATTAAAATATTGTAATATAAAAATATAAATATGTATTTATTAATTGAAAGAGTTATATATATTGAATTAATAAAATGGAGTTATCTATTTATTCTAGGCTTAAATTGTATATGCAATTTTTATAGATAATATATGTGATGCTAATAAGGTGATTTTTCCGCTAAAAAAGTTAGACGAAAATATGCTCGGAAAAAGTTGAAAACGTAGAATATTTAAACTAGACCTAATAAAATTATTCAGTTTGGTGGGATAGCTCCAACTACTAAGTGTTTTGAAATACTAGTAAGAAATCACGAGTCAAAAATATTCAGGTTGGTTAGATGCCTATATAAATATTATGGAATTTAATTTAATTTAATTAATCTTTTACCAAATCAAAATCATAATTTAATTTTTAATTGTTAAAAAAATATTTTTAAAATAAAAATAACCATTTTCCACCCAAAGTGTGTAATCTTATTACCTCATATCTCCTGTTCCATCTATTTTAATAATTCCAGCCACATTTTCAAGGAAAACCGTCCAAATACCAGTCTGAAAAGGTGTCCAAACCCACTCAGACCTCGGTCAATTATTACAAATTTGGAGAGTTTGAGTTTATTGTGTACCATCCTCGAAATTGGAAAAAGAGGGTTTTCATTATAATAATTATTTAAAGAAACATTTGAAATGGTAAAAAATATTAATTTAATAAAATTATTTATTATTTTAACTTATTTATTAAGGAGTAATTTATTTATTCTAAGTTTTTTATTTACGTGGGTTTTGATTGGTAATATTTTTTGGTAAAATCTAAATTTATACGTGTTTAAATTGTATTTTTGAATTCATAAATAGATTCAGTTTTCAAATATCCTTATGGCACCCAAATTATGCAATTTTCATATCTAATATATGTAATTCTAAGATTTTTTAAAGATTCCAATAGGAATACAAACAAAACTAGACTGAAAATATTTAGACTACACCATTTATTAATAATTGATTTAGGTTTAACAAATTCAAAAGGAGATTAAACACGGACCATTTAGATAGCCCAACAAGACCCAATTTATGCAAGTTTGACACTTGTTATAATGAATTCCCTGATAATAATAATATTTATCTAAAATTATTTTTTAAATAATAATGATTAAAGTATTGTAATATAAAAAAGTCTGCTCCACTGTAAAAAAAAATATTATGTAGAGTTGAAAACTTTTAGAAATTCTACATTCTAGAGAGGATATATGTTTAATTTAAAACTTATATATATGAATTAATGAAAATATCAATAGAGAGTATATATGTTTAATTTAAAACTTATATGTATGAGTTAATGAAAATATCAATACAAAGTGAATTTATTTTTTGATTCTCCAGGACCAAAACCATATGTTTAATACTTTAAGACCACAAGCTCTTATTTATACGTGAACATTCTAACTTATAGAGCTTAGATATGTATGGTGATGGTGCAAAATAAACACATGAAAGAATTGGTTATTTGATTAATGTTACAAGTTCCATTCCCTATAACATAAACTCTAACATTTGTTCACTCACTAAAAGGTAAGCATTTGGGTATTGAAATTTATCAAGGTATAACCATTGCTTTGTGAAGTTATTAATGTTATTATTTCTTCGCTTAATCTCCCATGACATTACTCATATGTTGAATTAGGGTATCGAATAATCCCGTGCTAATTATGACAGTTGTTTTACATTACTATGTTTTTTTCGTGTGTTGTGGAATAAATAAGGACGTGTGTAACACACTAATCCTTCCATCATTTCAATACTCCCAATGTGGTATAGACTAGGCTGTCCATCATTTGGTCTCTTCAACCAGATTTTCTGTTGTGGTTTGAATACCATACTAGGTTTCTTGAAATAGTATTACTAACTTCATTGTATGGTTTAGGATATTCCTTGGTTATGCTCACCTCTAAATCAAATGATTGAAAACAAGTTCCTTATGCCATGGTATACTTAGTTTGTTAATCGACAAGTTGGTCTTTCCAATTCTTACATTCTTATTTGGTATAAATGGGATATGTTTGGGGTTTGTAATGTCTCCTATCGGCTCCACTTGTTATCCACAAAGGTGATGATTAATAGGTAAATACTATGATATCTTTCTATTATAGTGATTATTATTTAGAAATTTTTTAGATAATTAAATAACATTATTTTTCTCATTTATAATATGTTGATACTTTTTTAAATTACATAAAAAATTAGAATACAAGTAAAGGGAACTTATCTATTATAATTGTTCAAAATGATTTGGTAACCAACTGGGTAGGTTCATGAACATTCCAACCATACACTTTCTAGGTTACTCCAGCAACCACCCCTGAGACGAACTATGATACCATTAGGGAAAAGGTATAACAATTTCTCAATTAATCAATGTTTCCACTCAAAGATTTTTTCAATCATATTCAGTCACCCTTTATGACAAGGTCCGATCCTTGTTGTACCTAACAACCTCTAGGTTCTCGAAGTCATATGCATGATTCAATCTTAGTGCTTTCACTTCTGAATTGTTACCTTTGATTCTTGCATACCTAACACCTTATAGGTGCTTAAAGCAACATGCCCTCTTTTTTTTAGGCATCCCTCTTTTCTTGAACTTATATTCCATTTTCTATTTGAGGTGTCCACTACCCTTATTGCATGGAGCATGGCTATTATTTCGGATTTGATCCCTCATTTGTTTTACCGGTTAGGCCTTATTATCTTTCTATGGCTTGACACCTAGTTCCTCTTATCCATTTCAGCATCTATAACCGTGTTTACCATATTCCCTATCATACTATCATATTTCCTTTTTTCGTGTGGTTTTCCCAACCAGTTTCATGATTGTGTGTGTGTGTGTAGCTTTACATATAAACAACCATGAATGTATCCTATATTTTAGTCTAACCTATTTCATCAACTATTCTAATCAAAATATAGATTCTAATTAATTGCAAATTTAAAAGGTTTAAAATTAAAAAGAAATAAAATAAAGTGCAAATTTTTTGGGAAATTACATCCCCTCCACCTGAAAACAACACCATCCTCAATGTTAAGAATTTTCGAAGTCTGTTTTCCTAATAAAATAAAGTGCAAAGTTTTTGGGAAATTACATCCCCTCCACCTGAAAACAACACCATCCTCAATGTTAAGAATTTTCAAAGTGTGTTTTCCTAGGAATGGAAATGGATATGTGTCATGTGCCTCAAAATTTCATAAATAAATAAAAAATTAAATGCATATAACTTCATAAAAACATCCTTTTTATATTGATGTTCGTTATATCTATGTTCCTTTCAAGTAAAACTACAGTGATAAAAGGTCTCCATGTTTGTATAGTTGTTAATGTAATTTAAATACTACTTATGGACAGGTTGCAGATGTGGTGGAACTCTATCGTAGAAGTGGTGTATTTCCAACACAATTGAAGGTGATGTTTCTAAGTTCTTGTTCTTGTTGTTTTCGTTGAAAAAGGGCAGGCTTAGCCCTAAGATTGAGCTTGGATCTTCGATCCTTACCTTAACTATATACATTGGCACTTTATTTATAAAAGACAAGGGAGGGGAGACTATGACTATACTCTAGATCCCGTAAATGACTGTATTAAGGTCCAAGACCAATGCTAACATACTTGTCCAAGGTGTAAGCTTATCCATGCAATGTTTACGCATTATATGTAATCGTTGATAAAATGAACAGTCTATGTAATTTTTACCATAGTCCAAACTTTGATTAAGCAACATTAATATAAGGTTTGATTTTCCTTACCATTCGAGGTTTTTGGTTGCTGTACCAAGGTTGATGGTAATATTTAATGGGACACCCTGGCTGCGAGTTGACAACGCAGCCAGGTCTTTAATGCTCACATTGGAAAGTGATCATAACAGTCCATCCATCATTGGGATTGCAAGGTTTTGGTAGTAGGGTTGATGTTTTGTTTTGATTGTCCGAACCCTCATTAGTTGATGGTGTTGCTTGTAATATCCCTCGATTATGTCCTAGTAGTTTTGTAAATGTAATCAAATATTGTGTTGGTTTACTGGCGAGGAGCTCAAGGCCAAGGCCCCACCAATGAACCATAATATCTTTGTCATTTATTTTCCTATGTCATAATGGTGGATATAGACTTAGGAGACTTAAAATTTTGACACAACTTACCAAGGGAGCAATAAATCCACTAGGGAATAGGGGTCGTCTTGCTAGAAAATGTAAACGAAGAAATCTTTCTATCCTCTACAAGGATGCAAGTAACTACTTCTTAGATAATAAAAGTAAAAAGAACAAATTATATATATATATATAAAAGATATAAGATATATAGAGTGGCGAGCATTATAGTTATTATGGTAGTCAAACTATTATTTTGAATTGGATTAAGGTGATTTAATCTTGGATGATAAAGGTTAGATTCCTTGAGAAAATGGAGGGGTTAGCATAAGTCCTCATATATTAAAAGTTATATATATATATAGAGGCCATCACCTGATTTAATATCATTAGTTATAAAATTTCTATATACACTCTATATACAAAACATTACATAGTAATGCATTTAAATAATAACACAAGAGAAAAACACTTAAGTATATAAAGATACTTAGGGTGGTACTCCAAAGCAGGGTAACCTATTCTTTTTGAAAAAGAGAATTAATAAAAAGTATTTAGGGTATTCCTAAATTTTTTAAACCACGACCTCTCTTTGAAAAAAGATAAGAAGTAGGCTCATAGCCTTATTAAAAAGAAATAGGATTTTTAAGCTGGTAGGTGTCGTTAAAAGAAGTGGACTTTTATTATTGTTGTTACCCATGATTTAAGGCTTTGATGTTAAAAGTAAAGCATTCAACACCTTCTCTTAAGTTAATATTTAAACATTTTGGTTAAGTTTGTTAAACTCGAGATCATGGGTGTAGATGTTCACGCTGCCACGATCTTCTTTAACTGAAAGCTTAAGATAGCCTTCACCCCTGCGACCTGCTGGAAACGCGGGACAGATGTAAAGAGTGGGAGTTCCCTGTGGTTGACGGACTCTCCAAGAAGAGATGCATCTTCTGGAATTTTATAGGTGCACTCCAACTCGGTGTAGGGGGGGGGCTTGGTTGATAGATTCTTGAGAAGATATTTGCATCGGGGTTGGTAAAGCAAAGAAATAGTATTTGTTGTGTTGCTTAATATTGCTGAAACGCAAAACCTTTTTACTAAATGATAGTATAGACCTGCATTCATATTTGGAAAACGCACAGGGTAGAGGTTGTTTTTCCTTGTTGAACGTATTATTTCTCTGCTGAGGGTTTTATTCTCTGTCTGGTTGAAGACGCTGGTTTTTCTGATTTCATGTTGAATAAATTCATAGATCAGCATTCATATTTGGAAAACGCACAGGGTAGAGGTTTTTTTTCCTTGCTGAACGTATTATTTCTCTGTTGAGGGTTTTATTCTCTATTTGGTTAAATGCCATTTTTATTCATGTGGCTGTCGAATACCCTGTTGCATGATCGCCGTGAAGAATCCTTGCATTTCATATCTCTCTTGTATTTCGAAAGCGTGAAATGCTTGGGAAAATGCTAGATGTTTTGTATGCTATCGAATAAGCTATATCTGTTTCTTTAGGATCTGTATTGTGGATGAATTTAACATGGTCTTATAGACACCTGTTGCGCGAATATGTAATTAGTTTACACTATACGCATTGAATCTTTAAAAACGACCCACAGGGTCATTTACGATTTCAGTGGTAAATTCCATAATGTTACTGTGGTTTATAAAAGTAATTTTCGTGTGTTTCTAGTTAACTCCTTTTGTAATACTAATCTCATTCTTTGTTGCGAATGGATTCGAATCGTAATCATGTGGATTTAATTGTTTATAGCCCTCGGTGGGTTTTGATCTACGATCTGAGTCTATGTCGACTTTTATTTAGGTTTGTTTAACTATTAAGTAGCATTCTTGCAACTCTGAAGTAGATTAATGAGTTATATTACGAACACCCTGAATACGTTTATGGTATATGTAACGAAATCGAGGGTTTATTTTGCAATTACAGTATACCTAAAATCTTTATCAATCCTGTAGCATAATATAGGGTATTTTCACATTACTTAAGTTGGGTCCAGATCCATCAAAACTCGATCTGTGATATGGTTTCTGAAATGAATATGTTTCTAAAAATAATAATAAAGTTTTATACAGTGAATTTGTATACTCGACTGTAGCAGTAAGATTGCTTAATCTCTTAGCGGTCTTCGGTAGTTATGAGAGTTAAAGCATATAATTGGACTCTATTCTTTAACGATATATTCTATCTTATATTTGAGAACAGATCTATAATCTAGATGCAATATAACATTTTAAATTTGAGGATATAATGGGAATACATCTATATGGTCTATATATTTAACCTATAATCCTAAATTTCAAAGCGACAACATAAATAAATTTAAACATACTAGGATATATATTAGCGCATAAGTATAAAAAAATCTATTATCTGTTTAGATACATAAATAGAAAGTTTGCAAGTGCTAGACGTGATTCATAACAGAAATAAAACTCCTACTACAATTAATTTAAACAAGTAAGAATCATAACAAGTAACCTTGCACCACTAACGAGAAAACAGAAATGAAACAGTCGTTCCTCCCAACCAACTCTTAGAGTAGCCAAGTCTCACTTGCTCTAGAACCCCCGATCCCCGATCGTTGAACCACAAGAGAAAAATCCACTTAATTTGCCATCTCTTGCATTATCAGATTCAATCCCCATCCAATGCTATCCTCCTGCTACTTATGGTCAGCAATCACTTTCCTCTTGTGGGTCAACAATCACTCATGCAATAGTTATTTCGTTTCTGTCCCCCCTTTAATACTTTTATTAAAAAAAGAATAATCCATTACATTGTTTTTATTTTTGACTTTATGTCAAAAATATTTAATAATAAATAAACATAAAATAAATATTCAAAAGTATTTAATAATACTTTATTCAATCCGAGTGTATTACATATCCTTCCTCATGGAATATTCTATTTCACAAGTAGCCTCATTAGGTTCGTACAATGGATCAGTTTTAGATCAAAGTCTATGTCTTGTTTAAGATGCATCTCCTTCAGGTTCCTCTTGGATCAAATTCCAATCAATAATATGATTAGGATCGTGAATATACTTTTGAAATAGAAATATGAAGCACATCAAGAATTTTAATATTAATAGGTATCTAAAGCTAATAGGCCACCAATCCTATTCTTCCAACAATCTAAAATGCTAGAAAAAATATAGGTGCAATCTTTGAACATTTTCCCAATTTTAGGGAACTCATTTTTAGTATGACATTCAAAAATACATGATCCCCAACCTAAAAAATCGTTGTGTAGTATTTTTGAATATGCATAACTCTTCTATATGTCATTGGCTATTTTTAGGTTTCATTTAACCTTGTTTACCACTTGTTCCATATCCTTCAACATATCCGAACCTAAAATAAATCTATTTGTAGGATTGTCCTAATTTATTGGTGTATTACATTTCCTACCATATAAAATTTCAAATGGTATCATTTTATATTGTCTTAGTACCTATTATTATACGCAAACTTAGCCAAATGCAAATAATATTCCCACTGCGTAGGTCTTTCCATTACATACATACGAAGAATATGTTCTAAAACTTAGTTAGTTTTACTATCTATATGTTAGTTTGTGGATGATATGTAGTACTAAATTTTAGTTGAGCATCTAAACCTTTAAATAATGTTTTCCATAAATTTGATGCAAACTTTGCATCCTTGTCTGAAATCACTACTTTCAGTATTCCATGTGTTAGTCCCCAGAGGTGAACCAACCTGAAATGACTCACGCCTGGGCATGATAGAAGCTCATGTGTTTACATATGCAAGAGATATATCTTTATGCACAATGTTTAGACTATTTGTTTGCAAAAAATTAACTGGACTAGTTGATACATAGTATTAACAAATGAAAGGCAATTTTGTAGAGGAAATTTATAGCCAATTTCATAACAGATGGATAAATGGAGATAAATTTAACGTATGGAAGTCTAGATGTATCCAAGAAGTACCTATGAAAGGAAAATTTCTTGAATCTAGGGATATTTTGAACGTACTAAATCTTCCACAAGAATAATTTCGGTAATTCATACACATTTACAAATCAAAACACAAGGAATGAAAGAAATGCAGTCACGTTATCATATGCAATACAAGTAGGAAAATCCTAACAACCTCGAATCATACATAAAAATGTTTTAAAAGATATAACATAGGCATACAATGTTGAATCTCTGACAAATCTTTAAATTCTAAAGAATCATTAATATGATAGATCTCGAAATAGAACAAAAAACTACATCAACTTTCTATTAATCATGTGAATCTTTACACAAGAAACATAATGGAACAACAATGCATTTACTGAAAAGAGGAAGAACATCTCTTTGAAATATGGCTATGTATTTAATCTCTAGAAAAATAAAGCTTACATGGCTAAAAATTGTCTCTCGACTATAAAAATTAGATAGAGAACCTCTCCACTAAAAAATGCTAGCCTCTAAAATGGATTACAATCCCCTTTATATAGAGTTTGCAAGTAACCATATTTGGTTTCTTACACTTTAACATAAAAGTAATTGAAATTCAATTTACTTTTTACAATTCTTCTTCTCCAGCAAAAAATGTTGATCTATAACACTTAATTTATTCTGCTGGAGGTTTTTTTTTCCTCTCATATAGAAATTGGGTTGTCCAGAGTGTTGTCCAATGGGTCCCACTAGAGGGATTCCAGCTTTATTCATTTGATGTATCATCTGAACATTGACTGGGCCAGCTGGTGGCATGAAATAAATAGGAGGTGGATGGTTTGCAAATGCACCTGGCACTTGAGCTACTGAAGATGGCATTGATTGATCAAACTGCCCCCTTGAAGCTTGATTGGATGACTATCCTTGGGGCTGAGTGGCTGTTGATCTAGGTGGAAAGACATGTTTATGATGTTGGAGAACCATTTTCCATTCTTTTCCTAAAGGATGTTTGTGATTTCTCAGAGTTTCTATATAAATTTAAGCATTGGTATGTTTCTCATATGAAATGGGCCCCAACCTTTGCCAATATTCCTTAATCCTATCCAAATTTGAAAACAACCTTTTATTCTGTCAACTACTTGTTTTCCTTTTATTTCCCCTTCCAATGATTCTCATGGGAGCTCATCCTTCTTTTGTTGAAGATGTTCTTGATAAGTTTCTTTGGGATAAGCATCATCATTTCCATCCCATGGAGAAGGCATAGCCAATTTTAACACATATTTGAAAAGTGCTTTAAAGGAAAATATTTCATCATTTAATTCTTTAACATTATCACTGATCCTTGAAACATACGTTTGCTTCATAATCATATACCTGGGAATTTTGATTATTTGATTTATGCTATCTATGCCATTTTTAGCTAACTTCTTCTTGGTTCTGTTGTTTAGATAACCTATGACTTCTGTAGTCTGCATTGGCATATCTACCAGCTACTTTTAAACTAATTTTATCTCTGCCATAACCTGAGTAGACATATCCAACTCATCCTGGATAGCTTCCAAATAATCCCACTTATTCTTGAACCATTCTTCAATTTTATCCCAAACAGCTTGAGAAATTCTTCTTAACAATTGTTCTCTCCGAACATCTATTTGGAGAGAAGTTATTTGAATTTTTAGGTCTCCTACTTCTCTCTCCAATTCTAAAATTTCATCTTATTTCTTGCTGACTTCATTTTCCAATTCAAGGACCCTGTTATCCTTTTTTTCAGCTCCTTTTTGGCTTCATCTAGTCTGTCATTTAGCTCATTTTCCTCTTCAATAGGTTTAGGACTTGACCTTAAATTAGATTGGTCCTTTTCCATTGTATCTAGATCAATAGTATCTCAGAGATCAACTTGGGGCTCACCTGTGACTTTTATTGTTGTAGGATGACTTTCAGTTGCTTTTGCTACTCTTGGAGTGGGATGACTTTCCATTACAACTTCTGGGATCTACACTGTTGATTGAATTGATGTCTGCATCATGGGGATTGAAGCATTATTGTTCCCTTCAATAGAAATTTTGGTGGATGCCATCTTCAAACTTGCAATCTTTCAATGCAAATCATCAATATTCTCTCTCCTTTCTTTAGACAACTGTTGGAATTCTATCATTATAGCATAGATTTTTTCTTTCTCCTCCTACACTTGTTTCAATTTCTCAGACTGCACTGGTTCAATTGTAGGCATCTGCAGCTTCTTCCTCAGTGTAGCTATCTCATTATTTTTTTTATATATAAGTGACTTGATTGGGAAATCATTGGATAGATTTGGTGCTAATGCCACCAACTTTTGATTCCAAAGAATTAATAGTAATATGATTGGCTGTGGTAGTCCATTTTTCCATGTTGTATAACTTCTCGAACTTCTCCAGGGTCAGTCTTAGTTTTCTTTCTTCTTTCTCATATTTAACAATATATGTACACGTCATGTCACTTGTTTGCTTGTAGAAATCCATTTTGACCATTTTTCTAAGCTCTTTGAAATTTACTATATGCTCTTCTACCGTTCAATCATTGATCTTCATTGGCATGGACACCTTGAGTTGCAAAACATAAAACCTCAATGCATCTTGTTGGTGATCTTCCATTGCTATTATAATTTTCCCTTTGGTTGGGAGGTCTTGTCTTAGCTCCTTCATCATTTTCACTCATCTTTCCCTGATATTCCTATATCCATTATGTAGATAAGTTCTGACAAGGACTGGTTTTGTAGATGAGGAACCATATATCTTATGGGTAATAGTGAACTCTATAGAAGGGTAGCTTGCATATTGAATCATAGGTTTACTTAGGAGATCCGGTTTCTTTATTAGCTCAGTAATTTCATTGGGAATATCCACTTATTCTGATCCAACCTCCACCAAATATTTTTCATATCCTTATGTTGTCATTTTAGCTCTTTTGGGATCTAGGCCTTGTTGGTCTTGTTCAATGTCCATATCTTGGGTTTCTTCAGTTGTCCTTTTCTTCCCAGTTAGCTATTTTTTCTTTTTTTTAAAGAGAATCCCTCCCTTATATTAATAACCCAACAGCAAATCGAATATGTGAACAAAGAAATAAACAATCGGCATACCAATAATATGTTCACAATATTTAACAAGCATCTAACATAATGAAATACGTTCATATTTTAATAAAATCCAAAAGAACTAAGCAAATTATTATTGTAACAAGAGCCACAAGGTGGTGATGTCTCCGATATTGTTAGTGGGGTATTAGCAAGTGCATATGAAATTGCTATGAAATGATTAAGTGAATTTTTTGACAATAGGTATGTAGCTATTACATGGAAGAAATTCTAATTGAAATCGCTATCTAAAATGCAATATACAAAAAAAGAAACTAGATTGTCCAATAAAACTTTTTTGCACACCATATCTACATAGTATAATACAACATGAAAATAGTATTCTTATTATATAATTGCAAGTGCTAAGAGCATTTTGTTTGAAAATATGGATATTATGAAATTTTCGTGCCGGTACAAGAAATCCAGCACAAGGTAAATAGTAGAAGCTAAAAAAACTGTATTGAAGTGACTTGTTCTCTATTCTAAGCCTTTAAATATGCAAGGTTTATGTTTCCAAAACTTAGCCTTCAATATTCCACACAAAATTTCTAACCAATGCATAATTTTTACCTATTTTATATATGCGTATAAATTTTCTTAAACTAAATATTTGTGAGTAATGATTCCAGTGAGAAATTATTAAAATATAAAAATCACAAGCTAATAATTAAATATAATTTATTTAAAATATCAATAATCAAATTTCAATAATAAAAGTAGAATATCTCTTTTGCTATTCCATAGCTAGATTTGCACTATAATATTTGTTTGTTGGTAACACTATTAAACTCACATAAACTCATGTCAACCCATTTTGTATGGAATAAATATTATTTTTTGGGAAATATTGGAACATTGTTAGCCAAGAAGTACATATTAGCCCATCTTCTATTAGCTACAAAGACAATATTTAATGTGACTTCATAAAATTTATTGAATTAAATTTCAAGAAATATGCGTAATTTAGTCTAAGTCTTTAAGATTCCATTGTGTCAATAAAAGTTGTTGTCCTATGAATCTAGAGTTTTGTTCTTTAATTAACCGTTATTTTTTTGTGATGGATTTTATGCTCTTATGTTTTTTAGATTAAAGTTGATTGTATTTTTTGTGTTTATCTTGTTGGTGATCATGCTATTGTTGAAAATATGCACATGCTAATTCTTCTTTTAGTTTTTCCCCTTATCAATAAAATTCATAAGTCATTCTCACATAGTCTTTTAATCTAGGAATATCTTAAATTTGAGGTCATATATAGCACACATAAAAAAAAATCCACATTTTTTTTAGAACTTGATCCTTAAATAATCCCAAGATAATAGCAAATTTACAATCATGGCAGCAAATGTTAGTTGTTTTAGGAAGAGTTATGTGAATTAGGAGAAATGTTCTTCTCTATGAAGGTCTTCTATAAGACTATTTGATAAGATGAGGATTTTACCACATCCAATGCCCAAAACATATCTTAATCTTACTTTTTTGTGTCTTTATCTAGCTTTTAAAGCAACCTTTTTCAATTAAAGCAAAATCCATTGTCATATATGTCCATCTAATGGGAAAACTGTCTTTTTTTATTTGTCATGATTATGATAAATAAATTAAATTTTTTTATACCTCATCTAGACCATTTGGAAAACAATCTAATCATTGTTCACCCACTCTAAACCTCTCTTATCCATTTTCCCAACTCAAAGAAATATGAAATTAATCTATTAAATATTTTCAAGAACTCCTTTGGAAGTTAAAAAAAATGCATCCAATAAAAAAAATATAGCCTCTAATATATCCTTGATGAGAACAATTGTAGCACCATGACATAAGCATTGATTATACCATACATACAAGTTTTTTTTCCATTTCAGCAGCAAGACATTTTCAATTCTTCCTACAAGATGCAATCGGTTTTAGGTAGAAGCCCAAATGATTTAATCCATCTTCGCCATACCTCTAAAAGGGAAATATTTGAGAGAGAAAATATTTCTCATTCTCACCTACACTAAAGAAAGAAATCAAGGCTCCAAGAAACCGATCCAGGCACAGCAACCAGAGCACCCAAAACGCAAGCAAGAAAACTCACCCGTATTCAGCGTGTAGAAGAGTGAGAGTTTTAGTGCTGAGAAAATCGAAATGAACGTTGGAGGGGGCCCTGAGGCCCTCCTTCCCCTGGAAGATCTATAGGAATTCAAGAAACTGGTGGAAACCTGTGGAAAATGTCCTTCGGCCGAGCAACAACAGAAGTAATTTGTAAAATGTCTGGCAAGCATCCCCACAGTTGCTCTGCCATCGGAAGATCTGTGCAGATCAGCTCTGAATCGTGCAGAGAGAGGTCTCATAGGGAAATTTACTGGCCTCTGGCCTTCACCAAAAACAGTAGACAGCTGGGTCCAACGAACCTGGCGACCACTGGTGCAGGACGGGATCAGCAGCCATCTAGTGGGTAAGGGATTCTTTGTGTTTGTTTTTACCAATGTAAATGACAGGAATCTAATTTTTAGGAACGGGCCCTATTTCATGGGACCCCAGGGGTTATATTTGAATAAATGGACACCAAACTTTGATCCGACACAAGATGTGCCCTCGACTGTCCCAGTCTGGGTCCGATTGCCCCATCTACCACTCCACTGCTAGAACCTCAAATCTCTGGAAGCTATAGGTAACAAACTTGGGAAATATATTGATCGCGCAGACAGGAAGGATCAGTACACCTGCGCCAGAATTTGTGTGGAGGTGGACTTGGATATAGGTCTCCCTGAAGCCATCAAACTCACGGTAGCAGATTGGACGTACATTCAAGAGTTATACTATTAGCAATTACCCTTTAAATGCCGATATTGCCATGGGTACGGGCATTTTGCCAGGAATTGTAAAAAAAAGGGAGAGGAGGAGGAAGAGATCGCTAAGGGAAACCAATGGATACCAGCTCATCAACCAAACGCAGCAAAACAAACTAATAGAGCAAAAGGTAAAGGAAAGAGTTCAAGGAATGAAGCCCCATCTTCTGACCAGATTCAAGGGGAAGGGAGTTCTGGTCCACCAAGAATGGAAACATCTATAAATCCATTTGAAAATCTCAGAATACCAGAAGAATCTCCAGCAATAGCTGAAGAAGAGGTAGAACAACAGCCTAATGCAATGTTGGAAGACAAAATTCAGGAAGAAACCGTTTCTTTGCAGGAGGATTCGCCTATCAGAGCTTCGAGTCCACTCTCCTATGCTGAAATGACAAGAAAGAAGTCTCCGGTAACATCAGGCTCTTCAGAAGATGAGACCTTCGAGAGGACAGTAAAAATAGTTGGGACGAAATCACATAAAGAGACAAGGGTTGAAGAAGCTGAAAGACAAAAAATGAAAGGTAGTCAGTCAACAATCGAGATGTCTATCAACAGAAATACCAGAAACAGGCCTCCCAAGGGAGGAGCAGCTCCCTCATCAGCTAGCAAATAATGCGATTAGTCTCTTGGAATTGCAGAGGCTTGGGGAATCCTGTAAAAGTTGAAGCAGTCAAAAATCTGGTAAAATCGGAGTTTCCTGAAATCCTCATGCTCCAAGAGACTAAAATTGAAGGGGATTCTCTCCTTCTGCTCAGTAAATTGAATTGGAAAAAAAATGCAGGGAAGGCAGTTAGTGCTAGGGGTTCCTCCGGCGGCCTGGCTACCCTGTGGGATGAGGATAAATTCCATATTGAAAGTTCTGTAGATACTCAGCATTGGATTTATACTAAACTCGGGCATAAGGTAAATAAGATGACCGTAGCTCTTGTCAATTTATATGTTCCTGTTTATTATGCTGCAAAACGAGAATGTTGGCAAACTCTGTCTGACTTTCTTGAGGCTAGCTCTCCTAAGAATTTAATTCTTGCTGGAGATTTTAACCTGGTGTTTGAGTCTAAGGAGAAGCGAGGTGGAGTCGTCAATAGAGACCCAATGCTTCCTGTAGTGGAAGAATTAATACAGCAGTGGGATTTAATTGACTTTAAACCTTAAAAAGGATTGTATACCTGGACAAATAATTGAGTAGGGAACTTTCATATTTCTGCTCGATTAGATAGATTTTTACTCCAGAGTTCCTTTCTTCTTGAAAACAAGATCATCTCCTTGTCCATTCTGCAAAAATTGACATCGGACCATAAGCCCATTTTACTGCAGTTCAAGGAGATCGAGAGACTTGAGCCCATTCCCTTCCAATTTAACCCTCTTTGGGCAGAAAGAGAAGGATTTATGGATACGGTCATCAATGCCTGGAATACGCCAGTAAATGGGTCGCCAAGTTATGTCTGGGAACAAAAAGTGAAGGCTACGAAGGTGGCCTTGAAGACTTGGATAAAAAAACCTTCTATCGCACCCACTACTAGTAGAAAGAAGGCTATCAACCAGCTGATCGATATGCAAGTGGCTCTGGAAACTAAAGATATCACCCCCACTGAAATTCAAAAGGAACAAAAGGCCCAGCTTAAAACTTTTCGATCCTATAGGCATGAGGGAGAGCACTGGAGGCTTAAGTCTAAAAGTCTATGGCTGAAATCGGGAGACAGAAATACTCCATTCTTTCATAAACAGTTTAAATCCCGTCTCTCTCGCAACCACATGGATGAAATCACAGCTCCTGATGGGAAAGTTCACAAAGACATGGCTCACTTAAAAGAGGTTGCATCAACTCATTTTCAGAAGCTCTTTACGGAAGAAGGAAACAATTCAGAGGAGGAATTTCCCAAATTGCTCACTAACATCCCGAATTTGATAGGGGTGTAGGATAATGAAAGCCTTGTGAAGCCCTTTACCGAAACTGAAATTAGCAATGTTGTTTGGGCAATGGAGCCAGACAAAGCCCTGGGGCCCGATGGATTTTCCATTCACTTTTACAAAATCTGCTGGGATATTATCAAGATGGACTTAGTCTGGATGGCCTGGGGCTTCCTCCAAAAATCCAAGGTTGGTGGCAGCATCAATTCTACTTTTCTAGCTTTAATCCCTAAGGAATCAAATCCTGGTACCTTTGACAGGTTTAGTGTAACATCCCGAATTTTCATAAAAATTTAAAATTTTTGATAACAGCATTAATTATGATAATAATAATTGCGGAAGTAATAATTGAGATTATGACAGCATTAATTGTAAAGTTGTTAGTACTACACATGCTTTAATTTCTGTTTAGGCAACAATATGATAATTACAGTTTTAACACATAGTTAGTAAACATGATTATGATAACAATGTACTAACAGATCGGAAATAGAATGCAACACTATTCTTTTGCAATGATACTGACAGTTTGACTTTGCTGCATAAGGGTGTCCTATGAGGTACCCTGGAGCTTACTTAGCTATAATGCTAAAGCATAATGAATGTCCTATGTGCATACGACAGGTAAGAAGTTTCATGGCTACGTGTAAAGTTCAATTTCAACATCGTAATTAATAAAATGTTATAATTTTGTTGCGATCCACCAAAGTATGTAGGTATGGATTTCATTGCTATAATTATAGTTTTTCAGAAGCTGTCTTACTACTTGACAATCTTTAAAACATAGTTATCTATGACGTCTTCAAGCTGATAGGTTTGTCGCTATGATCTTCATTGTTATAGTAGCTAGCTTATTGTTGTCTTGAAATAATTAATTACCTTCATCTTTCTAATGTAATTGATATATTGCAATTGTTAAAGTTTATAGTGAGAGGATATGGTAAGCACACATAGCACTTAGTTAACTTTTATGTTAATCTTTTGCCAAAAGATTCATTGAAATGTCTATTCTATAGACTATCTATAGAATTTATTTGAATGCCAACAATATCACCAAGTTAGTGTTATAGTCTATTGTGTAAGGACTACACCAATTATAATTCTATAATGTTGAACTATACGTGATACTTATAATCTTGTATGGCTTATGTGAAGTATCGTTTAAAGTACGAGTTTCCTATGAATTATAATCTATATCAAACTTGTGACTATAGCTATCCTAGCAACTATTATATAAACCAAATAATTAATAATTAAAAAGAAACCACAAGGCTTACCTCTGAAAAAAAAATAAACTTCTATGTAATAATATAAATCTAAAAACGACCTAGACTTTTGAAACTTGGTGGACCAATATAACATCGTGGATCATCACAACATATTAATATGTTTGTATAACATAGCTTAGAACCATATGTATTATGAAGTCGAATTAACGTAACATAACATGTTATTTTGTTATGTATCCAAATGAAATTTAAGCATTGGAAATAGAGCACTGACAAGCATTAAATTTTTGACAGGGTGACGAGTGTTGGTTAATTAATACGATATGAACATTGAGCTATCGTGAATATTTTCCTTTGATTCTGCATTGATGTCTTGAATCGACACTCCAGCTGACAAGGATTGTCAGCGATCCACGTAATAAGAATTTGATGAAACCGCTGCTACGGTTGCAAATGTGTAATGGTTAAGTGTTTTGATACGCCTTCATACTGGTCGTTGATCGGTTCTCCATGTGCCAAAGTGGAAATACCAAGCTTGTACTATGGAGTGGGCATTAAATGCAATTGTTTCTCGTCCCAATGCTAAATCGCTAGCAACATTGTGATCGTTGATGGTGAAGTGTTTGGATCGTTATATTGAAACCCTAACATCTATCATTGAGTTGGTTTATGAATTGAAATGTGGTTTATTGTTTCTATTGTTGTTCAGTCTGTATGGCCGATAGGCTACCGAAAAATTCTAGGGTTAGCAAAAATTGCAGGAGGTCTCAACCTCGAGTCCTGTAGGTAGGATTTGCAGGTTCTACTCCATTGAATGACGTTGTAATTTAAGAATTGGGTCTTCTGGTTCGGAGTGACATCGAGTTAATGTTTAAGCTTATCGTTTTTAGTAGAGGAGTGAATGATACACCCTGGTGTAAATGGACAGAGGGTTTTCCTGTCTCGTCTACAGCGTGGAAAAACCATCGTTTAACTGGTGAAAGTGGAATGCTTTGGTCGCTTACAACAAGGTAAATAATCTTGTAAAGTTTAGTGATATTCCTTTGTTGCAATTCGTCTTTCGGTTTGAAATGTAACAGTTATCTAAAGCTGAACCTTGTTTTGTGAGCTTTGCAGGTTGTGAAGAAGAGAATCGAGCAAGGGTTTTCAAAGTAAGGCGAGCTTTCATTCTGGTAAGCTCTGGGTCTTCCAAAAACCCTCGTAGGTGCTCTCTGTCTGTGGTTGATGAGGTTTCAAGGGTTGTGTAGCTGGTCCTGGCCGTTACTCGTCGTGGTTGTTATTTGAAGAACTTTGAAGCACAATTTTGTTAATCGAATGATGTCTATTCAAAGATGTAACTCTTGTTTTGTTTATGTGAAACTTGGTTTTACACCTTGATACTTATCTTCATCGATTCTGGGCAATGTAAAACTCGCCAATGCCGAGGGTTTTAAAGACTGGTTTCAAATGTTGAACTTGGGTATAAACCCTGTATGTTTTTGTTTTGGAAAAACATGATGTTATTCTGTTTTCTGAGAATCATCGATTTTGTTTTCTTGGGAATCTCTACTCGGCAAAGAAGAAGTATGCTATATAACTCTGTGTAAAAATGTCTGTGTTATATGACTTCATGCTATAAGTTGACAGCATGATTTTCGATCTATACTTAGGGTTTATGAAACTCGTCTCAGATGAAAGCTCCGTAATGTATGATGTTTGAATAGTATTTAATTCGTTGGTAAAGGAAACGACAGGCCAAACCCTGGTTCGTGTTTTGTCTTTGGAAAATGAAAGATATAAAATATAATTGTTTTCATAATAACCCTTAAATGTAATGGGGTTTGTACTATAGAGTAATGTGGATATAATATACATTTTTAAGATACCGTGTATAATGAATAGGGATCTAAAACAATACAATCTTAGGTTTGTACAGTGATACAATGCTATGTGTTAGTATTATAAATGGTTCATAATATACAACACTCAGATTACATAATACATGCATTTTATATAGTAAAATGATAGGTATAAATAATATAGATTTAATATTCCTCTTGTTTATAGTTTTGATACTACTGAAATGGTGATAGGAAATTATTGTATCAACAATTTGTAATGAAATCCACGGTGGGTGCGACATGTGTATTTATTATAACTTGTGTTCATAGATAGCATTTCTAAATATTGCAACAACAATATTTGTTTCTAATGTAATGTACAAAACTCTGAAAAACTTGATTTCCTGTGTAAATATTAGGAATAGGAAATACACAATGACATTGTACAGTAATAAGTCTATGTTTATTTCCCATGAAACAATGGAATATTCTACACTGTAATAGATACTATATAGTAATTACTACTGTTAATTTTAGGGTAGAAGACTGATAAACATACAAATTATTATTTATCTATCGAATCAATGGCAAAATGCCTATCTTATCATCTATTCTTAATTTGCATATCTATACTAGAGTACGATGCATAAAACAACATGTGGAAAAATATAGATACTGGTTTATCAATTCAAAACATCATTTAAACGTTAACATTCAGACTTCAAACAAATTTAGAATTAGATTCTTTTTCGAAAACAGAAAACAGAGATTACTAAATATACAGAACAAATCTATTAGCTGAGATAAGGTAGAAAATTTGTAAACCTGGATAAAATCTGTAGGGCAACAAACATCCCAAGAAGACTGTTCCACCCAACCAATTCCTGAAAGCAGTTAAGTACTTGCCTTAGGACCCCCGAGCCTATTCACTGAACCACCAGGAGGAAGAAACTCTAGGAATTAGGATCTCCACTTGCAGTAGCACTAACTATTGAATCTTCAAGAACTAGCAGTCCAATAGTCCTGCACCAGCATCTCTGGTTCTTCTCAGCAATATGCAGACTTAAGATTGCACTCACAACTAGCCTCCCTATTCGAATCTCTCAGTGATCACCTTATACACATGAGGAAAATATTCTGCAGAAATATTGGGTAAGAGCTACCCGCTCAATTCGAATTTGCCTTTTGTAGGATGCCTAGGCCTTTTTTAGATGTTACTGGGTCATTAAATGAGCTGCCTGCTCACTCCCTCCACCTGGGGGATAATGCCACATTTTTAGGGGTAGTTGTCCCATAACCAATAGCTAGTGGTGTGATGCAATTGCTGCCATCTGTCCCATACCTTCCAACATCTTCCATTCCTCCTAGTGGGTCAGTGAACACTCATTTAACAGTCCCCTTGGGTGTTTGTCTCCTAATTAATTTATTTAAATAATAATATTCAATAATTACATTTATCCTTGATAAAAAATGTTCATAATTACAAAAATTTGTAATTAAATTTAACATAAAGTATTTTGCAAATAAATAATAATTTTCAGAAATTTGGGTAGGTGACATTTAGGCCAATCTCGTTGTGCAATGCTTCCTATAAAATTCTGTCATATCTCATAGCCAATAGAATCAAACCCCTACTGGGCATTCTTATCTCTTCCAGTCAAGGTGGTTTTGTGAAAGGCAGGCACATCCTGGATAATGTGACCCTTGTGCAGGAAACCATCCATTCAAGCCACCAATGAAAGGAATAAGGAATGATCATAAAGCTTGACATGGCAAATGCCTTCGATCAGGTAAGACATTCCTTTTTGTTCCAAGTCCTTCTTTCTTTTGGCTTTAACATTGAATTTGTAAGGCTGATCAAAGTATGTATAGGTAGGCCTTGGATAGCACCTTTAGTGAATGGTAGGGCAGCCTCTTATTTTCAAGGCACTTGGGGTATAAGGCAGGGCTTCCCATTGTCCCCTTTCTTATATATTTTGATGGCAGACTCCCTTAGTCGTAAGTTGACCGCATAAAAGGTAGCAGGAATAGCTCCGGGGATTTGTGTGAGGAAAGATATCGAATCCACTAACCATGCCTTCTTTGCAGATGACTCACTCCTGCTGGGAGGTGCCTCGGTAAAAATAGCAAGGGTATTCAAGGATGTAATGCAAACTTTCTGCAGAGTCTCGGGAGCTTTGGTCAACCAGAAAAAATGTGCGGTGTATGGTTGGAATGTTCCTCATTCGACCATCCAGAGGATTGCCCATTTCTTGGGCTATGCAGGTTGTGCATACTGGGATTCTTTTAAGTACCTAGGTTTGCCCCTCACCCTGGGAATCACTAAGGCAGCGCACTGGATTGAGGTCATAAGCAAAATCAAAGCTAAAATGGCAGCCTGGGGAGGACAATGGCTCACCACAGCTGGAAAATTAACCCTTATTAAAGCAATCCTCTCTTCTCTGCATATTTATCAGGCTTCTTTTCTATTTGCCCCCAAGGCAATCACTGAGCAGGTAAGAAAAAAGACATGGTTATGGGAAGACAAGATAATGGGCCGTCCTCCTCTCAGGAACAATGCTGAAATTCAAGACCTCCGATGCTGGCTCACCCAACGTGGCATTCTGAAAATTGCAGATATATCTCAATGGGATCAGAATGGAAACTGGAAGGAATGGAATTTTCCCAGGCCGCCTGATAGTTTGCAATCTTAGACACGTGCTCTGTTGGAATCTTTAGTCGATCTAGCTCTGGTTCATATGCGTGAGAGGGATAAATGGGGATGGGGACCCACAGGGATTTACATAGTAGCTCAGGGATTCGATGCTATCCAGAAGCAGCATTCTAAGACTCCGATAAACACTATGTGGAAGCAGGTGTGGGATCCCTTTGGAATCCCAAAAATAAAATTTTTCTTTTGGGTCCTCATGCATGGCCGAATTCTGACAGGTGAGAATTTAGCCAAATGGGGAATCCTCGGACTGC
This sequence comes from Larix kaempferi, assembly GCA_027924585.1. Taxonomy (NCBI): domain Eukaryota; kingdom Viridiplantae; phylum Streptophyta; class Pinopsida; order Pinales; family Pinaceae; genus Larix; species Larix kaempferi. The sequence continues at coordinate 8,169,304 of BSBM01000179.1, read as the reverse complement.
ACAGGTGTTCTCTATGTCAAGCAGCTCAGGAAACCATTGAGCATGTCTTCATATATTTCCCATTCACGTAAGAAGTTTGGAAGAAGACTCTACAGGGACTAAATGCTCCAATTCCTTCTCAAATCAATCTTGTCTTATTATACACCACCTGGACAGAGCATTACCAACCGGAGTTCAAGAGAAAATCGCTATGGGCTAAAATTTGGATGGCACTCCCAAAATTCCTTTGCTGGGAAGTGTGGTTAGCCAGGAATGAGAGCATCTTTCAGAATTATTTGTGCACCCCCGCCCTTGTAGTTTCCAAAACCAAAGCATTGATGTTGGAATCGGTAGAAAACCGTCCATTTAACAAAGATAACTTGCTTCTTCCGGCAGAGAATAGCTGGATTGGTGTTCCAGTGCTTCGGACAAGGAACAAATTTTATGCCTGCCCAATCAGTAATCCTGAACGGCGGCTCTGATATAATGACTCTGACTTTCATCAGTGGTGGAAGAATAAAGGTAAAGCCACAATTTTTTTTGATGGAGTAGCGAAAGGAAATCTGGGGATAACTAGAGCAGGAGAGGTTTTCTATGCCTCGGAAGGGCATTTTATGGGCAGCTTCAGCTGGGGTTTAGGGAAAAGTACAAATAAACAGGCTGAAATCTTAGGATTGCTCAAAGCTTGTCAGATAGCTCATGGGAATGGAGACCAAGATATTCAAATCTTTGGAGATTCGGAAATCCTAATAAAAATTTTAAATAACAAAGACCATTTCAATAATGCAGTGCTCAATAAGAACTTGCAAAGGGTTCGGAAGCTGTTGCAACACTTCAACTATGCCTCCTACTTCCACATTCTTAGGGGTCTTAATCAAGAAGCTGATACTAGGGCCAATGTGGGTTGTCGACTAGCCCAAGCTGACTTGATTCTGAATGATGAAACTCTTCAATGGTATCCCATACCGTAAGATGGCAGCTTCTTGAGTAATGTATTAGCAGGATTTAGAGTTCTCCAATTGGAAAACAATTTGGATTGTATAAGATGGGTTGATTGGCGTTAGCCCAGCCGTGTTCTTCCTTTCAATAAAATAAAAAATAAAAACAGATAACCGTTTTTGTTAAAAATAAATAAAAAAATCAAAGACACATGGATATTTATTACCTATCAATGGATGTATAATAAAGGTTAAGAATCTCTATGAATTCATTGCATATTGGGAACTACCATTACAAAAGATCATGATATCAGTGACAAAAAGAAAGTGAGAAAGGAAGAAATTGTGACATCTGTCATCTTCCCAAAAAAATTCTATTGTGACGCTTAGGCACAATAAAAAACGATTGTGCAAAAAGGAGGAACCCGTACCACATTTGTCTACATAGACTAATGAAAACCAAATATGATGAATTAATTAACAAATAAAAAATGATACAAAAGAAACACAATTCATGATTCAATATAAAAATGCACATGAGAACCCAATCCTCATATACAAGGAATAGGGCCATATGATTTAGATGGAGCAAGTTTGATAACTAGATATGGATCATTTTTGTTTTAATGGTGTATAGCTTATTTTTAACTAGTCCTATAGACTCATGCATATGCCTTTCAGAGATAAAACCAAATCATTCTCTTGATATGGATTCAAATTGTATATTACCAATTCTCATTGCAACCAGTTTCAAGTCTATGTAGACTAATGAAAGCCAAATCTAACGCATTAATTAACAAATAAAAAAATGATACAAAAGAAACACAATTCATGATTCAATATAAAAATGCACATGAGAACCCAATCCTCATATACAAGGAATAGGGCCATAGGATTTAGATGGATCAAGTTTGATAACTAGATATGGATCATTTTTGTTTTAATGGTGTATAGCTTATTTTGAACTAGTCCTATAGACTCATGCATATGCCTTTCATAGATAAAACCAAATCATTCTCTTGATATGGATTCAAATTGTATATTACCAATTCTCATTGCAACCAGTTTCAAAATAATTTTGTATATGCACATATAGATGGTTATGGACATATATTGATAAAAAAATTTCTAAGAGTCAACCTTCAATATCATAATATTCAAAGTAGACCTGAAATTGCTAATGTATGGCTAACTTCCCTATATTAATTGACAATGTTTAAAAGATCAATTCATGAACATTAGAATCTAGCATTATATTAAAGAAGCATATCAGAGAACATAAAAAATATAGCCTTTGGCATGCATTCAATGGATATATTTTGATTCAAGATAAATTAAATCATGTCTTTAAAAAGGAAAAAAACAATTGGACGTGTAAGAAAAAAAAAAGTTTTTGTAACTGGAACTGCAACTTGAAAGTTTGTATATATTAACAAAACCATGTCCCATGTTTTGAAATAGCATTTACAAAAGCTAGGCTGGTATAGCTTTAGTATTTGAAGTCATTTAAGAAAGATGTCATAAAAAAAGCCATAACAACAACATAATTTAGTTCAAATTGTTTTGTTGTGAAAGGAAAATAAAGTAAACAAGATGCAAACTATGTCAAAAAATGATGTTAACAATGTCAATGGATGATGTCCTATATAATGGAATTGTCAAACTGCAAAAGACTCCTTGCAGAAAAGCGCAAAAACGAGGAGTTGTGTTTTTTATGGGCACAAAAAAATGCCAGGCATCTTCAAAATTGCACTTCAAAATGGAAAAATCATTGTTGTTCCAGAATTTTCAAAATTTGTTACCTACAAATTGCAAAAATATTGTGAAAAAACTTTGTGTACATGGAAAAAGGAAAGAAAGCATGAAAATTGACATGTTATTTAAAAAAATATGCAATTTTGACTGATATAGTAATCAGTTATAGAAGCTAATTTATGTAGTTTACTTAATCATGTTTTGTGTTTGAAGATGAAAATGAAAGGGTTTTATTTTTATTTTATTTTTTTTGAGAATTCAAGTGTGGACAGAAACAGAGCGCCTATATGGTGCAAATGGTATTTCATGGAGCACATAAATTGGAAAAAAATAAAAATATTAAGCATAAAATATATTTCTACTTGGATTTTGTTAACGAGTTGATTAGATAAAAAAATATAATTGAAATTTACAACTACTCTAGAATAGAGATTGCTTGCATGTACCTCCACTCTTTCATTTGTAGAAGCAAGTCTGGGATTCTGCCACATGAATTTCGAGAGCAAATTATTATTGACAATAATCATTGATGTAAATCGTTTTAGGATTTTTAATACAACTATTGAAAAAGTCAATTGTGAATTGAGCTTATAAATTTAACAATGTCTAATACATCCATGATTCATGAAATAAAATAGATCCCATGAACTTTTGATAAAGAAAGATGTTGCATAAATTAAACTTTCACAAGTGGATTGACAGAATTTAAAACTGAACCATTTAACCAATGTGCTTAAATGAAATGAAATGAAACAATAAGTTATAAACTGGTATCAACAAAAGGATCAATTTAAAATTTATGTCATGTTAAGAAGTGTTTGCTGTAATTAAAATAAAGCAAGAAATTCAAGAAATTTTTAGAAATGAACCAACATTAGATAGTAGAAAAATTATAGCAACTATTCTGCAAAATTAGAGATGCTATATGGCTGTAAAACTCCCAAAAAACAAAAGTTGTTTTTGAGAATATGATTCATGAAATAAAATAGATCCCATGAACTTTTGATAAAGAAAGATGTTGCAGAAATTAAACTTTCATAAGTGGATTAACAGAATTTAAAACTGAACCATTTAACCAATGTGCTTAAATGAAATGAAATGCAACAATAAGTTATAAACTAGTATCAACAAAAGGATCAGTTTAAAATTTATTTCATGTTAAGAAGTGTTTGCTGTAATTAAAATAAAGCAAGAAATTCAAGAAATTTTAGAAATGAACCAACATTAGATAGCATAAAAATTATAGCAACTATTCTGGAAAATTAGAGATGCAATATGGCTATAAAACTCTTAGAAAACAAAAGTTGTTTTTGAGAATGCATATTTTCGTTCAGTGAGAAATCATATGGGGTCTTTAGAAAATATTGTTTCTATGTTTATAAATGTTCCGCAACCCATTTCATTAATTAGTCTAGAACAATAATTGAAGCTTTTACATGTATCTATTCTATATCCATGTAGCATGTTCAAAGACATCTGCTAGATTAAAGGGTGTTGTTATTGAAATTGCAAGTATTTTTGTGACAGCTGCTAGATGATATGCTGTTGTTATTGTATGAAGAAAGTGTAAAGAAAAAAGGAAAAAGAAATGGTAGAGACAAATTCATTGCACGGGCATAAGTATACAAAATGTTGAAGTTGTTTTGGGTTATTTTCCTGTGCATGGACTGGGCACAATAGGAGAGCCTCACACAATATGGATTGATAGTATGTGGATGGAAATGCTCTTTTCATTTGTTGATGGATGTGTTTTCATTTTTTCTCAACATAGTTGCTTACCAATCTAAAGTAGTGAATACATTTTATCAAATGCATTTGGTATGTTTATTTTCCTATTTAAGGTAGGTATCTGCAAAATGCTTTTCCATGTTTTATTTTGTTTTTGTTTTTATATGTTTAAGGAAAAGCAGTACATGTATGTAGTACAAGAGAAGGAACAAAACATTGCAACATGTCATTGAACATCTTTGGAGCTAAAAATGAATCTGAGAGGAAGCATAAGAAACAAGACGGTAAGAAAAAAAGACTTAAGGATATCCTCAACAGAAAAGAAAAGTTAGGAAGAAAAAGAGAAGAGATGTTTATGCACCTTCCATTTTCAGATTCTTTTCACATCGAGTATCCTGTTGTTCATGGCCAAAGTATATAGTCCTTGTAAACAGAGCCTACTAAGATTGAAGATTGTTGATGAAATGGTCTTGGACTATTGTTCATATGTGACAGCAGTAAGGAACGGGCAAATTTCTTACAGTTGCAGGCCTCGCAATGTGCATCCGATAATTCCATCAACAGTGTCCAACTTGCATAGCAAATTGTGTTCGTAAATTGTTTTTGTTTGAAGATTGCAAAATGTGCATATGCGAGTATTAAGTATCATGGGCAATTTGCATTCACGGCAAATGCATTGGAATGGTGGCACGAACACGTTTCTTACTTTAAGTGTTCCATAGACCTAAAACAGTTGAAGAAGATTAAGCTCATAAACAAGAGAGGGAAAAAAAACTATAAATAAAACTATGAATGAGGAAAGTAGATTGGCATTGACCATCGACAATGGCAATTCAAGCTCGCTACAAAAGAGGAAAAAGACAAGATCAGTGTAGTTGTTGTCCTTTTACTTTTTGTTGTTGTTGTTGTTATTGTTGTCATGAACTGTGGGCAAGTTTTCACTAGCAGAAGAGTTTGAGCAATTTTTATAGGGTTTGTTTGGGAAGAGTCAATGTCACAGACAAGAGTGCACATGTTATTGATATAGAAGTAGCAATATGTATAAGCATGTATACATGTGCATTGCATTTGTCTATAGATGTAAAATAATGGTAGTATGGTATTTATCTATGCAATTTGAAACCAAGGAAAGAAAAAGTGCAAAAAAAAGTGCAAATTATTTTTTCAATGTCATTGTAAGCAGCATTTTTTTGTTTGTGAGTATTTGGAAAAGGGAAAAAAAAGGAGGTTGTGGTCAGTTACCTGTATCTTTGTCTCAACAACAGGTAACAAAAACTGTATTTCAGACTCGTCATTCAAAGGGTAAATGAAAGTGGATTGCGATGTCTTTATCATATGGCTCCCTTTGTTGCCATTTCTAACTATGTTCTTGAATAGATAGAACGGTGGTTCATCGATTGCAGGTTGTTGTTGAACTCGGAAAAACAAGTTTTTATATGTTTCATTAACTTGTAACTACAAAAGAAATCGTTGTTAGAAAATATAAAACGCGATATTTGCTAATTGCAAGTGCAGACAGAGAACCGCTCAATTTTTTTTCTTTATTGTTGTTTTATTTTTCTAATTTCTGTGTTAAATGTTTTTTTTTTAATCTATTTTTTTTTCTTTGTTTTCATAGCAATAAAAAATGAAATGATTTTCAACTAGATAAAAGAAAATGGCAAATGAAAAAGAAAAAAGGAAAAAAAATTCAAAGGTTATGAAGCTTACAGTTGCAAAATCATTTTTTGTTTGTCCATCTCTAATGAAGAAATCTAGTTGCTTGTTGTTGTATTGACAGCCAACAACAATTGTTGCAATGGATCCAATGGCATATGATTCATCTAAGCTGATAAGTTAGTCTATTTTCATCTCTGGTGGTACAGAGCATAGTTTACAAACTTGTTCAATTGGCTCTATTAAGCTATCAGGCAATACTGTCATAGTGAATATTGCATCTCCACGATCATACTGGCCCTTTCTTTTTAGTTCAAAGCCAATGATTTTAATGCTTTTTCCAGGAAATATGTGACTACCAAAACGATTGACCAAGCTATCATTTATGGTGTTTGTTTTTGTCATGAGGCCAAATCTATCAACCAAGTCTGCATGGAGAATTTTGTTTTTACTGGGGAATTCTGACTTCGGTTCTGAGCAAGCCCATACACAACTAAGATATCTCCTTGGAAAACATTGGTATGGCTCTCAGTACATAATTGTATAATGGTCGATGGTTCTGTTGCATGTTTTATCCTACAAATGCAAATCCATCTTAAAAATAGACCTGAAATAGCAACGAATATTTACTATACAAATGTGCAACATGAGGAACATTATGCAAAGTAGATAAGAAGAAACAGACAAAGTCAATGCAAAAGAGAAATACCTTTTTGGACTGTTTTCTATTGGTGTAGATGCTGTCATTGAATATCCTACCACTGTTAATGTTTCAGGAGCATATTGAAAGAGAGAAAGACCTTTTTCAATAGATGGACTAGCAGGCGTCGACATAACATGCACTCCTCTTTCGATATGAGACAAGAAATTTTTTACTAATTGACTCTTGGCGTGACTGATTTCTGTATGCAGTGGATGCATTTGAACACAGAATTTGAGACATGTAATCAAAGGAGAAGCAATTGAATAGAGTTTTGAATTGTTTGAAAATAAAAGTGAGCTCAGAACATTGACGTTGCAATGGAAATGGCAACATATAAAGATTCTGGAAAAAGGGGAACAAGCATGCATTTTTCTGGTTTTTTTTCCCTTTTTTTTTGTTCTTTCTTTTGCTTGTTCCATTCAACAAATTCATAGTTAAATACAGGTAGGCATTCTAAAATGATTGTGCAATGAAAAATACAAATAAAAAGGTGTTCAAAAGGTATTTTAAAAAAACGGTTGCATTGAGCCGATTCCATGATACTCGCCAATGTTAGAGGAAAATGAGCATAAAATTTTGACCAAAAAATATTTGTTGAAGATATTGACTGTTTTTTTCTAGATAGTTTTTAGTTTCAGTTTCGATGGTTGTGGATCTGAGAGACTTTCGGCTATAAACAAAAATAAATTTCATTCTAGAACAAGAAGATAAGCAAGATTAAATGTTATTGAATTCTAACACATGAAAATTTTTCCAAGGATTGGAGAAAATGCATATGGGAAAATGTAGAATGAAAAGCAAAAAAAAGAAGCAATAGAAATTTTTTCTAGAAGCAAGAAACAGAGCCAAGTACCCAAGCAATGGTGTGAGGTTAGTATTAGAATGGTTGCATGAAAAAATCATGTGGGATGATGAACAATAAGTATGTGTGATGGTTCAAGGATGGAGAAAAAGTATGTTCGCGATAAAGCATTGTCAAAAAGATATGAATTGTATTTCCAAGAGCAAAAGGAGAAAAGATCTTAATCATTTGTATTGGAAAATTAAAAACAACAAGTTTTATGTCTGTTGCATGAACGTAGTTATTTTTTCATAGTTGAGTAGTATTGATGTGCGAAAAAAAAAAACAAGGGTAAAAGCATTATAGGTAAATGTATTAAAAAACAAACATGAAAGAGTTCAATTGACGTTAAGAGGCATTGACAAGAAGCTACTGAAATGGTCTGTCCAATGAGCATCTGAAGTGCTGAAGTGCATTGCAGATGTGGGCAGATTTGTCCAGAAATGGTCGAGCATTGCACCAGAATTAGTTGTAGGTTTAGTTGTTCTTAACATTAGTGAATTGCTTTCCATGAAGAGCTGTAGTCTTTTGTTTGATGTTGTTTTCTTCTACATATCAATATTGAAATCGCCAATGACAATGAATTTTGTTTCATTTTTCCTTTGAGAAAGGATTGAATGTAGTGTAGAAAACAATGAATTCAAATTGACGGTGGGCTTGTTATAAACATTGACAATGTCAAGGGTTATTTTTGCAAGCTTTAGACTAGTGACAATTGCTTCAAACGAATTTATTGTATAGACCTCTATTTTTAGAACAACAATATTTTTTTTAATCATAGTTAGGATGCCATGCATGGAGCATGCCATTGTACAAGTGTAGGGTTCAAAAAAATATGAGTGTTTTGAAACCATATGCATATGGGTCTCTTGTAGATACAAGTTGTATGATTGCATTAGTTCAAAATCGTTTGCAACATCTTCAATGTGCAAGATAAGACTTCATGTATTTAGTGTAGATACCAGTATATGGTTTGTAGTGGGAAATGAACTTATTCCATATTGGAAGAGTAATTGTGCATGTTGTTGCAATCTTGCAATTTCAGTCGCAACTTTTGTTGAAATTGAAAAATTCTTTTGTTCAAGCTTGTTTATGAGATAGAGGAAATCAACACTTTTGACCCTAGAAAATGCAGTGTACACAAGTCCATGTCTTCTAACCCCTTTAGGGTCAAATTCTAGTCGTTCCATTGTCAAGCCTTGTGCCCTATGGATTGTTTGTGCACATGCTAATTGAATTGGAAATTGTTGTCTAACTATATTTTTCCATTGCCAATTGATATCTGCGATGCCATTCTTTGAATTGGTGTCCAAGTGTGCATTGAGATGGATTTGTAAAGATGTTGCATTTTTGCACATGCACCGACCGATGGCTCTGTGAATTCAACCCAAACAATTTCGAGGGATGTTGGAGAATATTCTTTGAAAAGGCCTTCTGCACCATTGACAAGGAAATCTTCGACTGAGTAATTCCCACCGAAAAGTTCCACGAGCATGTTCTCTTTAAGAACTATTGTAGATGGAAGTTGAATATTCTTATGAGTTTCAATTTTTTTTTCAAGTTGATCAAGTTTTGAGTCAAAAGATGTTAATGTGAATTCTTTTGTATTTACAATAGACAACATCCTAGAGTTATGTTGTTTAACATATTTGTTGCAATGATAGAGATACGGGAATGTCGGGTCCAATGGAGGTTGTCTATGGAAATGCTGATTCAAATACTCAATATCATCAGGTGTTTGATTTGATGTCCTGATCTTGTTTAAAATCGAGGCGAAGGTTTCATCTTTTTGACGGACCACTGTTTTTAATTCGTAGTACTTGACAATGTTAAGCCAAAAACTGTAAGGAAATGTCTGGTCATGGAATCTTGGTTTCTCAAATATCCAAGCATCATGTACTGGTTCTACTTGCAAAAGATCACCACAGAATATGACATCAAGATTCCCAAATGGTTTCATTGGTGTATGCATTATCTCACGCAAGCGTTTTTCTATGTTATAGAACATTTTAGAACCTATCAAAGAAACTTCGTCAATTAAAAGTACTTGAAGTTGCTGGTAATATTTTGATAGAATATCAAGCGTATTTGCATTTAATGGCAACATCTTAGAATATTTCAAAGGAAATTTGAATGTGGAATGCACAATGACACCATTAATATTGGAAGCATATTTACCAGTAAAAGCAACGAGAAGACCTTTTCTTTTTAATGGATCACTACCAATTTCTTTGTCATAGAAATGGACAAGAGCATCATAAAGAGATTTAGCGGTGTGATTTTTTCCAGTGCCAGCGCTTCCTATTAAGAATATACGAATTGGCGTAGAAGGGTTAGCCTTTTTCCTAGAGATAATTTCTTTGACAATTGATTGTTGATCCTTGTTCAACGATCGTCGTGTTGCATGACATTGATTTATTTCCAGTAGATATGGTTTATCTCCCAAGGTGAAAGAAGGTGTAGATTGTGATACATAGGTTGAGTTCTTGAACTGAAGATCAGATCGAATATCATAATGCTCCATTGTGGTTTCATGTCCTCTGCCATTGTCAAAGTAATTAGAGTCATTCTTATTGTTGAAATGAAGCTCAACATTTTGAACTTCAATGTCAAGTTCGCCCCATTTTCTGTCCATGTTCGCCACGAAATTTTGTTCAATGAAAGAAATCTCTTATTTTTGGCTTAGATATGCCTCTACCCATGTTTTAAAGGATTTTTTTAGCAAATTAAAGTCACCCCTATGTGCTATGAAGAGGAGAATATTTTTCCGTGCATAGTTCTCAGGATCTTTCTCTTTGTTGTATCGAATGAATCAAATGACACAAGGTCTATTTTTTTTTACTATTTCTATATCAATACAACTTAAATAAGCAGCATACTCTGCCAAATTAATGTCTTCAAGCTCAATTGGTTGTGCATTGTATTTGTCTATGATAGATGGTGAAACAATGTCTTCAGAGCCATCTGGCTCATTTTGCAACAATGTCGGTTTCTTAAGAACAACTGTTTTCTTCTCATCTGGTGCAGTGTTAATGAAAATTGTCTTTCTAGAAGATGAATGGAAAGGCAAAGAAAGGACAACATGAGTTGCTTGTCTGGTAGACATTTGTTGCATGTTCAACAATGTGTTACCTAGTCTACGGATTGATTCGACGTTGTTGGCATTTCCAGAGACATCTTCCTCTTTGATTTTCTTAAATGCAAGAGTCATTGGATGGTCTATCTTTGTTATGTATGAGATTATGTATGTTGCTGTAGAATATACATCTAGGATGAACTGCGCATCAGTGTTTTCTTGCCACAAATCTGGAATGCCTTTTGCAAATGCATTGATCCAAACATCTGCATGATCTCTTTTCAATACCAAGCAAGGGCGTGTGATACGACAACGCAAAAGAACAATGTATCCATCCTTGCTAATTTGCAATTATTGAAGAAATGCTTGAAATGACGTCTCCTTTGAGTAAGTTTCTTTTTCAAGCAGAGACTGCAATTGTTTGGCTTGCTCAATTAGCTCATTCGGGGTATATTCAAGTGGCTCAAGAACCATTGTCTTGTCAATGGGAGGCAAGGGGAAGTTAAATCTGCATGAAGAACGGAAATGTTTTTTGCATGTCCTACTGTTTCGATGTGTTTGAAATTTCACAAACTCATGTTTAAGTAATGATGAATCTGTTGAAATATATTGATCAACGAAGGTCACTATCTCGCTATTGCTATTTCTCCCAAATATTGGAGCATGTTTTATCTATATAAGGCCATGCTCGTGCTCATTTCCCCTTTGTTGGAACTCAGTTGTGAAGAAAAAATATTGAACCTCGCCAAAGAAGCTGTTATTCTTACAGATCAAAGATTTAAGTGCATTCATTCTGTGTCTGTAATGTTAAAATTCAATATGCTAAGACAAAAAATATCAATATTACATTCCATTTCACAACAATAGCATACACAGGATCACTGAAAGAACAACAAACACAGCATAAACACAAGAGACATAGATTTATCCTGGGAAACCCTCATGGGGTAGAAAACCCAGCAAAGTTTCCTCAATATAGATGACCAGCAAATACAAAGATGTAATCCCCAAACATGAGCTCATTCTCCTCCATAGCAGATCTCTCTCTATCCTATGCGCCAATCATAAGTGAGTGAATGCGTGTTAAATGAGGAACACACCTCCTCTATTTATACACAACTCCGAATTGACTTTTACACTAACTAGGTCCGCCCCAACTTTAACCATTGGGTTAAACACCCCATTACAATTGAATCTGGGCCATCCCCACTAGGGAAGTCTAATAACCCAAGTTACCACATTCCGACGGAGGAATAAACATCTTCAGATATACAATAAGGTCTTCACAGAGGAATGAAACATCTCCAGAATAATAAAGTACAAATATAATATTCTTAGAAGTTACAATATCTCAACACTTCCCCTTAATGAGAAGGATGTTATAACAACATCTACAAGAGCAAGGAGTCATCAACTACATTATACACGATACATCTATAAATCATTGGAAGCTTTCTTCATACATCATCAGTAACTCAAACAGTTACTAGAACACCTTCTGTTCGGATATCCATCATCTATTTCGGGATACATATCTATTTCAGGATCATCTATTTCGGGATACATATCTACTTCAGGATCTTGCATGATCTATTTTAGGATATGCAGTCCAGTCACCAGTTTGATGCCTCCAGCACCTTATCCACCTTCTTCTAGCACCCGGGAGCCACTTTCCACAGAGTTTTAGCCCTCCTAAGCTGAAAGGCGCCCTCTTCTCACCTACTGACAGAGAAGGGCGCACTTGTTCACCTACCACTGCAGATTCACTCCAGTTACATTCAGTTAGCTCCGATTCTGATTGATTTCACTCCGATTTCACTCCTGACTGACTGTTTCACCTCCGATTGACCTCCAGTTCGATTAGGTGACTTGCTCTGACTCCAGTTAGCCTCCCATGCGCCCCCACTGAGCCTCCAGATCCTATATCAGTGCTACACACTTCAGTTACATTTATTATGATCAGTTAGACTCAGCTTGACACCTGGATGACTGGTTGTTGTGATTGATGAGCAACACCGATGATTGATGAGGACTCCTAGATTGAGTCAAGCTACTCCATTCAGTGATTCGAATGACCTCCTTAGGCAATTCGAATTGCTCTGTTCATTGTAACAGTTTGTATTGTAATTCATTCACCCTTTCTGGGATAGAGAGCACTGCTGCATGTTTTGCACAGTTTTGCACCATTTCTTCTATGTTCATCTGTTGTGACTGATTTTTTTGTTCATTAGATCTGCTGTGACTAACTTTACATGGTATCAGAGCCATTGCAGGGACAAGATCTCTTTTCTACAGGTGTTTATACAAGAAGATTTGACTGAATTGCTAAAAATTGCAAAAAGTTTGGCATGAGATATCTCAAGGGCATTCGCTCCTGTGCATGCAAAGCTTGAAAAATACTCCAATACCACTCTAGAAGCTTGAGTTACCACATAATTCCTGGATCTGATACATTGGACCTATTCAACATTGCTTGAAATCCAATCCCAGGTGTGATGCAACTCTCAAAGGGTGGATTGTTCGACCTTATTGTGATTGTTCTTATGTGATTTGCAGGTTAATTATCTCCTCCAAGTGCACTCGCTACATTCTGCATGCAAGCTTCCCTACAGCATCTCCATTCGCTATAGTCTGCATGCAAGCTTCTTCTTCATCATTTGACTCGCTCCTAGCAATGGAATACTCTTCTTCAAAGCCTATCCTCACCCCATTCAATTATTTTGATTGGAAAGATGATATGGAGATCATATTACGTTCAAAAGGATACTACCGAGTCACTCTTGGTCTTGAATTGGAGCCAAACAATGTGGCAGAAAGAACCAAACACTACAATAAGCTTGATGAAGCTTACGGTCTTCTTTGTCTCTCCATCTCCAAAGATCTTCACTTCCATCTCAGCGGATTGAAGACTCCAAAGGCCATATGGGAGCAACTTGAGACACTATTCGGCAATCAGGATGAGCTTAGGGCTTTTCAATTAGAAAATGAATTGATTGGCCTTAATCCTGAGAATTTCGAGAGCATCAATGAATTCTTCACTAAATTCAAGAACTTGAACTTGCAATTGAAGAACAGTGGTGTTATCAAAGAGGATAAACAGTTGATCCTCTCCATTCTAAGCAAGCTTGGGAAAGATTATTCGGTATTTGTCTCCACTTTCAATTCCGGTCGGCTAACTACCCCGAATTGGAAGATGCCTACCTTGAATGCCTTCATTGAGTCCGTTACGAAAGAGCATGACAAGTTGATTCAAATGGGGTCCATAAGCTCCAAAGATTCAGCCCTATTTGTTCAAGGACCCAAGATCTCGAATGGTAAAGGAAAGCCAAAGAAGGAGAAGCCCAAATTCGAGCCTCACAAGCAAAAAGACAAAGGCAAGCAAACGGATGCACCATCCAGTTCGAAATCCAAGCAAAAGGGCAAAGAAGGTAACCAAAAATCTAAATGTACTTATTGTAACCGTGGCTTTCATCCCGAAAGTTCATGTATGAAGAAGACTATAGATCAAATGGCCCTCCTTTTGGAAAAGAACAACATAACCCTTCCTGACGGTGCAAGGAAGAAGGATCGGAATGACGATCATGAAAGAGGACAAGCACTCATGGCAACGGTTTCGAAGCCCACTCTCTTGATAGATTCGGGTGCATCAAATCATATGGCTGCAAATATTGATTCTTTTTCCTCATTCGATCCAAACAGCTCCATCCCCATCCATTTGGGAGATGACTCAAAAATTTCTTCAAAGGGCAAAGGTACGATTCATGTAGATCATGGATGCTTTCAGAATGTTCTCTATGTGCCTTCCTTAGCTTCGAATCTCCTTTCTGTGTATCAAATGACACATACTGGTGATCCAAAGAAAGTCACATTCAGCCCTAATACAGTTGAAATTTCTGATATCAAAAGTGGAAGACTAGTTGCGGTTGGAAAGGCAAACCACACTGCTAAATGTTATGAGTTTTCGCACTTTATTCCGCTTGCAAAGCCCACTGCTCTTCGCACACATGGTAATGAGGTTAGTAGGCTTTGGCATGAAAGATTTGGACATCTAAATTATAAGTATTTGCTGCTGCTATCAAATAAATCCATGGTTGATGGGCTTCCACAACTCCGTCCCTCGAAGGGAATATGCTCCGGTTGCATTATTGGGAAGCACCCCGAGCACAGATTCGACCGCGGCAAGGCTAGCAGAGCCTCTACTATTTTGGGATTGATCCATTCTGATATCAGCGGTCCGCTGCCCCATATGTCATTAAATGGTTCAAGGTATGTTTTGACATTTATTGACGATTATTCTCGCTTTACATGGGTATTCTTTCTCAAAAACAAGTCAGAAGTGCTTGGAAAATTCAAGGATTTTAAGGCTTCTGTTGAGACCACCACTGAGATCAAGATCAAAGCTCTTAGATCTGATAATGGTGGGGAATATATCAAGTCCAAGTTGCTGCAACTTTGTGCCCAAAGCGGAATCAAGATCCAACATACAGTTCCCTACACACCCCAGCAGAACGGTGTAGCGGAAAGGAAAAACCGGTCACTGAAAGAGATGGCTACATGCATGATTGAATCAAAAGGTTTGGCTGCAAATCTTTGGGCTGAAGCAATCAATGTTGCTGCATATATACAGAACCGTGTTCCACATTCATCCGTGAAAGGTATGACTCCTTTCGAAGCATTCTTTGGTCACAAACCGGATGTGTCAAATTTGAGAGTTTTTGGCTCTACTGCATGGGCTAGAATTCCTTCTGAGAAGAGACGAGCCTTGGATCCACAAAGTATCGAGTGCATATTGATAGGATATGGGGAAGAATCAAAAGCATATAAACTCATGGATATCAGATCTAAAAAGATATTCATAGAGCGCAGTGTGCAGTTTGAAGAACCGCTTCAAGAATTGCAACTAGTTGAGGAGAAAACTGCCGATTCACCGCCTTCACCAGAAGAAGATTCGAGCATCGATAATGAAGGTATGAGTTCTGATATTTCTGATATTGTAGCAGCATATGATGATCATGACATATCAGGTTCGGAATCCGACCATTCAGATCCCCCTCAGTTACCAAAGTGGGCCCAAAATACTCTACAATCTGCTGGTTCGAATCTTGGAAATCCTGCTGATCCAAGACGAACAAGAGGAGACTTTCAAAGGGCAGGTATGGCTCTTTCTATTGCTGATCCATTTCTTCCTGAGATTTGTTATTTGATGGCTGGTTCAGATCCCCAATCATATTATTCAGCCCATCGAGATCCGAGATGGAAAGATGCCATGGATGAAGAGTACAGTTCTCTTCAAAAGAACAATACATGGGAGCTAGTTTCTCTTCCACCTGGAAGAAAATTAGTGAAGTGTAAATGGGTCTACCGTACTAAAGTTGCTGCTGATGGCACTATCAGCAAATATAAAGCAAGGTTGGTGGCAAAAGGTTTTTCCCAAGTCCAAGGAGTGGACTACACAGAGACCTTTGCACCGGTTGCAAAGATGGATTCCATCCGCCTTGTTTTAGCTATTGCCGCATCCAAGCACTGGGAGGTGCATCACATGGATGTGAAGAGTGCATTTTTACATGGAGACCTTGCTGAAGAGGTCTATATGCAGCAGCCAGAGGGTTATACATCAGATCCATCATTGGTTTGCAGATTGAAGAAGTCTTTGTACGGGTTAAAACAGGCCCCAAGAGCTTGGTACGCAAAGATGGACTCCTTCCTTCTTTCTCAGAATTTCCAAAGATGCAAATCTGATCCGAATGTCTATCTTCAGCGAGTTAAAGGTAATTTGTTGGTTATTGTACTTTATGTTGATGATCTGCTTATTACTGGTAGCACACTTACTTCAATAAACAAGCTAAAAACTGCCTTAAATCTAGCTTTTGACATGAGCGATTTGGGCTTGCTGAGTCACTTTTTGGGCTTGGAGATAGCTCAAAATTTCGATGGGATCACTATATCTCAGCAAAAATATGCTTCCGACCTGTTATTGAAGTTTAATATGGCTGAATGTAAGGCAGCCCCGTTCCCATTCCTCTCAGGAATTAGTCTTGAGGAGGGAGATTCCACACCGCTTGCAGATTGCAGTATGTATCGACAGTTGATTGGTTCACTACTTTATTTGACACATTCACGGCCTGATATCTCATATGCCGTGAGTGCCGTGTCAAGATATATGCAGCAGCCACATGAGCTTCATTGGCGAGCAGCCAAGCGGATCTTGCAGTATGTGCAAGGTACGAGACAGTTTGGCATACATTATGCTGCAGATTCTGAGCTAGATTTCATTGGTTTTACTGATTCAGATTGGGCAGGTGATAGCATTGATCGGAAGTCCACTTCCGGTTATGTTTTCATGATTGGTCATGGTGCTATTTGCTGGTCGAGCAAAAAGCAAGCAGCCATTGCACTTTCTTCAGCAGAGGCAGAGTATCGAGGAGCAGTCAATGCCTGCATTCAGGCAGTTTGGTTGCAGGGTATTCTTTCCGAGTTTGGTTTTGGTGGCACTACTTCGACTGTCCTATTTTGTGACAATCAAAGTGCTATCAAGATCTCCACAGATCCAGTTCAGCGGCAGAGGACCAAGCACATTGAGATTCATATGCATTACATTCGACAGTTGGTGCATGACCGCACCATCATTCTGCAATATTGCCCTACTGATGAGCAAATTGCAGACATCTTCACCAAGAGCTTCACTGAGAAGAAGTTCTCTTACCTCCGTTCACTGTTGGGGGTGAGTTCCATCATGGTGGAGACAGATTGATTCATTATTATGCTTTAGACTTGAGGGGGGGCTTTCTTCCCACTGGGTTTTCCCTCTTTCCTCACTTAGTTTATTTTTCAGCATTTTTTGGATTATTGTATTGGGGTGACCTTTGGTCTTAGTTACCAGGGCCCCACATTATTTTAGTTGGCACATCATAGTCTAGCTTGAGGGGGGGTGTTCGGATATCCATCATCTATTTCGGGATACATATCTATTTCAGGATCATCTATTTCGGGATACATATCTACTTCAGGATCTTGCATGATCTATTTCAGGATATGCAGTCCAGTCACCAGTTTGATGCCTCCAGCACCTTATCCACCTTCTTCTAGCACCCGGGAGCCACTTTCCACAGAGTTTTAGCCCTCCTAAGCTGAAAGGCGCCCTCTTCTCACCTACTGACAGAGAAGGGCGCACTTGTTCACCTACCACTGCAGATTCACTCCAGTTACATTCAGTTAGCTCCGATTCTGATTGATTTCACTCCGATTTCACTCCTGACTGACTGTTTCACCTCCGATTGACCTCCAGTTCGATTAGGTGACTTGCTCTGACTCCAGTTAGCCTCCCATGCGCCCCCACTGAGCCTCCAGATCCTATATCAGTGCTACACACTTCAGTTACATTTATTATGATCAGTTAGACTCAGCTTGACACCTGGATGACTGGTTGTTGTGATTGATGAGCAACACCGATGATTGATGAGGACTCCTTGATTGAGTCAAGCTACTCCATTCAGTGATTCGAATGACCTCCTTAGGCAATTCGAATTGCTCTGTTCATTGTAACAGTTTGTATTGTAATTCATTCACCCTTTCTGGGATAGAGAGCACTGCTGCATGTTTTGCACAGTTTTGCACCATTTCTTCTATGTTCATCTGTTGTGACTGATTTTTTTGTTCATTAGATCTGCTGTGACTAACTTTACACCTTCAAGATCTTCAATACTGGATCTTCATCTTCTACAGCACTCGAACATCTACAGCAACATCATCAACATCTGTATCCTCTCTATCAACAACATCAACATCTGGATCCTCTCGATCAACAACATCTCAATCTCTCGATCAACAGTATCAACATCTGGATCCTCTCGATCAACATCATAGCAGCATACTCTGCAATACACATGATCCAATTACGGGATGGTCAATCCCTCTCAATTTAGGACATACATCCAAGGACGATGCAATCCTACCATGTACATTTTGAACCAAGGGTTCTGGGATGATGCAATCCTCTCACATACATTTTGAACCAAGGGTTCCGGGATGATGCAATCCCCATCACGTGCATTTTGAACCAAGGGTTTCGTGATGATGCAATCCCCATCACGTACATTTTGAACCAAGGGTTCCATGATGATGCAATCCCCATCACGTATATTTTGAACCAAGGGTTCCAGGATGATGCAGTCCCCATCACGTACATTTTGAACCAAGGGTTTCGGGATGATGCAATCCCCTCGTGTACATTTTGAACCAAGCGTTCTGGGATGATGTAATCCCCTCACGTACATTTTGAACCAAGGGTTCTGGGTGATACAATCCCCTCACATACATTTTGAACCAAGGGTTTCGGGACGATGCAGTCCTCTCACGTACATTTTGAACTAAATGTTCAAGGACGATGCAGTCCTATCACGTACATTTTGAACTAAACATGCAAGGACGATGCAGTCCTATCACGTACATTTTGAACTAAACGTTTAGGGACGATGCAATCCTATCATGTACATTTTGAACTAAACATTCAGGGACGATGCAGTCCTATCACGTACATTTTGAACTAAACGTTCACGGATAATGCAGTCCTATCAAGTACATTTTGAACTAAATGTTCAGGGATGATGCAGTCCTATCACGTACATTTTGAAGTAAATGTTCAAGGATGATGCAGTCCTATCACGTCCACTAGGGACC
Organism: Larix kaempferi; assembly: GCA_027924585.1. Classification (NCBI taxonomy): domain Eukaryota; kingdom Viridiplantae; phylum Streptophyta; class Pinopsida; order Pinales; family Pinaceae; genus Larix; species Larix kaempferi. The sequence goes on along the minus strand of BSBM01000179.1, from coordinate 8,149,952 downwards.
ACTTCTCAGAGACATATGTATATGGATCAATTCAGGGATGCAAGTCTGGGGATGATACAATCCCTCTCATCCACTAGGGACCATTTCTCGAAGACATATGTCTACGGATCAATTTAAGGACCGAAGTCCAGGGATGATACAATCCCTCCTCGTCCACTTAGACAAAGTCTAAGGACCATATATCGACCTCATCATCGAAACCGGTAACCTCATCATCGACCTCATCATCGAAACAGGTAACCTCATCATTGACACAAGTTCCCTCATCATCAATACAAGTATCCACATCATCAATACAAGTATCCTCATCATCATCGACCATATCACTCCCCCTTTTGAGGAGGGTCCTTTTGAACTACACCAAGCGTGTGTTGGAAATACTCAAACTTTACTCAAGATAGAGGTTTGGTCAATACATCAGCAACTTGTTCGTTAGTGCTCACATACTCGAGCTTGATAGCTCCTTTCTGCACCATATCCCGTATATAAAAATATCGGATCTCTATGTGCTTTGACTTATCATCGAGCACTGGCTTCTCTGTCATATTGATACAACTCTGGTTGTCACACAGGATCACAGTGGGGTCCATCTCTAAGTCAAACAGTCCAGATAACAACTTCTGAAGCCATATCGCTTCACAACTAGCAGAGCAAGCAGCTATATATTCCTCTTCAGCTGTGCTGAGAGCCACACTAGACTGCTTCCTGCTAAACCATGAGATCATGGCAGATAACATCTTCCCGGTGTGCTCTTCATGTCTGATACACTTCCTTCCCAATCAACATCTGTGTAGCCATACAATCTGAAGTCATGATCTCCAAGATAACATAGATCAAAGTCTATCGTACCCTTTAGGTACCTCATCACATGCTTTGCAGCTATCAGGTGAACACGTCTAGGTTCCACTAGATAATGACTCAAGGTGTTCACAGCAAAGCATATATCTAGCCTTGTATTTGTCAGATACATCAATGACCCAATAATCTGTCTGTACAGAGTCATATCCACTAACTATGATGAGTCATCAACTAACAGCTTCAAGTTGGAATCCATGGGACTGGTCACGGCTTTGCATTCCAACATATCAAATCTTTTCAATATTTCCACAGCGTACTTTCCCTGGTTGAGAAAGATTCCTTCTGGGCCTTTCCGGATCTTTCATCAATCCGAGATCTTTCATCTCAAATTCTGTAGCTAGCTTCTTCTTGCTTTCCATGATCTGTTTCTCATTCTATATCAGAAAGAGATCATCCACACACAGTAATAGTATGATAGGTTCATCATCCTTCTTTTGTAGATCATATCACATGATCTTTCCTACAAATCAAAGTTAATTACATGATTAGTAATACTTCATAATCATCAAATCATGTTGATATGATAACCTACTATGCATACTGATATGATTCACATAGTCATGCAACTATCTTGACCAATATTTTGGTACAACACTTTTCCATATCCTGTATGCATACAGTGGTTATCTAGATGCCTTCCATCTCTACCAGAACATACTATCAAGAGCATGGACAGCTCTCAGCATGTCAGCAAAGAGGTTTCATTCTAGACAAGAAACAATGCAATGTTTGTCCAACTTACCCATCATATGCATATTAGTAGTATATTGTTCAATGCTATATGAAAGCTCACACTATGCATGATATATTCTAGGAATACAAATACGCATGCAACTATTACGAGCAATATAATTAACTATTCAGAGATTCAAATAACAACTCAAATACTTATCTTTTATGTTGTGTGGTTGCCTCCCACTTGATCTCTTCTATTCATTCTGTACCACTATGCATGCTTAAGTGTGCACTAGTTTCATCCTCATGATCTCATACATAGTCATACATTCATTAGTATAATCTCAATACTATCAAAACATTATGTATGGTCATAATCATTTCATACACAGGTATACTTACCTAAGATCCTAACACAAAGTAGGATTCTAACTTAATATAGGAAAACATACTTGGATTATCATGCTTGGTTATATCTTAACATACCCAAACAATATCTTCTTTGTTCTCTTCAATGATTTAGAGACCTTGTGATAGAACCTGCATATCTCATAGGTTAAGCATAGTAGAACAAAGTCATACATACCTCATAAGTGGAGATTCTATGTGATCAAATACTATGGATGAGTCTTTGTATCCATGTCATCATGGTCATAGAACTCGATTTGTCTTTCTTGATGTACCTTTCATGTTAGCACGAAACATTATCCTCATACAACACCACAAGTGCATTAGTACAATCATAAGTGTCATAAACTTAATCAATGAATGTTGTCTATCATTCACATGCATTCTTTATCAAACAATCATAATTGTACTAACCTCAATAAAATGAAGACAAACATATTATGAACTTAATCAAGAATCAGATTTCAAAACATACCTGTATTTCCTCAAGCCATACCTGTCGGGATTGCTTGTAGTCTTCCTATGTAAATCCTTAGCCTCATCTCCCTCTGGAACTGGAACTTCTTCACTTATGCGGGTGTCCAATTCATTCTCTTCTAGGATTAACCCAATCCACTTTGATTTGCTGAAACAGGATCTAGAGATGGATTAGGGTTTGTCAGAGAAACCCTAAAAATTGAAAATTTGAATTTCAAACTTCTGAAAGGATTGAAAGATGCGCCTTCCTGATCTCATCAAGATGGCATACTTCAATTTTGAAATCTCCAAAATTTGACCCCTCAAAATTGCCTTTGAAACTTCTGGATCTTCTAGACAGGATCCCGAACTAGGGTTTGATAAAGCCCGGTCTTCTTCCCAACCAAAAGGTTCGATCTTGTGCTCTAAACTTTGATTTTTCTGAGGAGCTTCCAACCGCGGTCTTAGATTCAAAAAATTCCAACTTTTGCAGAAACCCTAATTTTCCACCTTTCCAATCAAAATCCTGAACTGGGGTTTGATCAAGCTCTTCCTTCTGCCCAACCAAAAAAATCGATCTTGGTCTCTAAATTTCAATTTTGATGAGGAGCATCCAGCCGTGGTCTCAAATTCCAAAAATTCCAACTTTCTCTGAAACCCTAATTTCCCGCAACAGTGATAAGCCAAAAATGAGAATGCTCAAAATCCAATTCTATTTCACAGAAATATGTGCCTTATTTTTTCAGTCGTAACTACGAAATTTCGGATATACATGGTCTGAAACTTCGACCTGTGGTAGCCTGACCTGTTATCTTTCCAACCCCATAGATATGACCTCAAATGGATTCTATGAGAGAGAGTTATGCCAAGTGTCTCAACGTGACTTGTTTATAGGATGAAACAGGAGAGCAAACTTGTACGGAGTGCCACATGTCACTGTTTCAACTTAGGCCTCTAAAAAGTGGACTGTGAAACTACAGTTCATTCCCTACCTGTCACTTTTTACGAAATTTAATTTGGAGCTTCCTAGCCTGAGATATGACCTTTTTTCCTAGGTCACTTGTTTATGACTGAGATCTGGAATAGGCAGAAACCCTAACTTGTACTGATCATATCTCACAAAGTACAATGAATCTGAGGCTATCCTTCAGACACAAGGTACAGGGGGATGTTATCTACAACTTGGAGAAGTTTTAGATCTTGAACCTTTTCCAAAATGGATTTTTAGCGAAAGTGCCATGATGACTGGTTTTTTCTATATAAAACCCTAACTTTCAATTTGTCACAAATGAGACAAATGTCGTAAGTGCCATACATTGCCTCCCTTCAGGCTTGTTCTGATACCATGTTAAAATTCAATATGATAAGACAGAAAATATCAGTATTACATATCATTTCACAACAATAGCATATACAGGATCACTGAAATAACAACAAGCACAGCATAAACACAAGAGACACAGATTTATCCTGGGAAACCCTCATGGGGTAGAAAACCCAGCAAAGCTTCCTCAATATAGATGACCAGCAAATACAAAGATGTAATCCCCAAACATGAGCTCCTTCTCCTCCATAGATTATCTCTCTCTATCCTATGCGCCAATCACAAGTGAGTGAATGTGTGTTAAATGAGGAACACACCTCCTTTATTTATACACAACTCTGACTTGACTTTTACACTAACTAGGTCAGCCCCAACTTTAACCACTAGGTAAAGCACCCCAGTACAACTGAGTCTGGGCTGAACCCACTAGGGAAGTTTAATAACCCAAGTTACCACATTCTGACGGAGGAATAAACATCTACGGATATACAATAAGGTCTTTACGGAGGAATGAAACATCTCTGGAATAATAAAGTACAAATATAATATTCTTAGAATTTACAATATCTCAGCATGTAATAGCGGGCACAAAGTACTAGATGCTTTCTTATCAGTGAATCAAGATCACCTTCAATAGCAGGAATTGATCTCGCGTTGTGTTTTGTTGATTCAAGTTCATGCAAGGCAGAGCACAACGGTTTCCAAATATGCTCAGCACTAGTAAAGGTAAGAAAGAAAGTTGGTGGTCCTAGTTGACGTATCATTGCAAAAAGGTTTTTTTTCATGGAATCGAAATAGTCTGGCGATGTTCGGATTGCTTTCAATGTGCGAAAAGAAAGAGGCGATTTAAGAATTTTGTCAATGTTTGCTTGTGTTTTGACATCTTTGGCTACTAGTTTTTTTCCTTTCAACTCCCCTATGTGTATTGTAATCCAACAAGTGTTTGAAATTCGTTTAATAATAACTTTAACCGTTTTGAAAAAAAGATTGGTTGGGTGTGTTTCAAAAGCATAGCTTTAATGTTGGAGTTCCCACTTTGCCACTTGTTGATAGTGATATTTTTTGTAGATATCTGCATCACGGCTATATCCAAAGAACAAGGTTGGGAAATTCAATTCTTCAGAATATCTACCTTGGAAAATGCCTAATGGTTGGAAATTCTCAGAAGGTGCTAATTCAATGGTTTTGTTGGCCAGGTCATCTAGCAAGTTGGTTTCTCCATATCCATGCACCAAATTTTATGATACAGGTTCAGGATCAAGATCAGAAGAAGAACTAACATCAGAATCAGAGAGCTGCAAGCTATTTTCATTGAGCGATTCAGTTGTTGATTGCAATGGAAGGGTTTTTGTTTTAGCAAAGATGGTAAACATGTCTTCCCATCGTTCATTAATGGTCACACCTTTAGCCTTATATAGTATAGTTTTAGACAAGCTTCTTAAAGCTGTCATGACAATGCCAGGGCGCACATTTCCAAACAGGAATGCATTTTTGAACTCTAGTCTTCGCTCTAATACAACAACAACTATCAAAGCATCATCAAGATTTATGGGCAAAGCAACTTGCACTTTATCCAAATCCGCAGGAACATTGATGATTGTTCCAGTTAAACCTATTTGGTCGTGCTTGTAACTAAGTTGACGTATTTGTGCAAATGCATTTCTGGGCGAGACCACGCGCTCTTCAAGAGGAGTTAACATTGCTACAGATGGAATTGAGGTGTTCCTACGAATGGAAATAGGAGATGCATAGAGTGGAATTTATGAGTTGGAAATGTCTTACAAAACCTGCAAATTTGATCGGACATAGAAAATGTACACTGGACATTGCAATTTGGAAAGGATCTGAAAGCCAATATAGTATTTTCATCAACTTTTCGAATATCTTTCTTGAAATGCAATCGTCTACAACAATAGCATGTACGGGTAGGAGTGTCATTGATACTTTTTAAGTAAACATGGACATGTTTTTTTCTCTATGTTACTTCTCTTTTCAGCATGAGATTTTTTAAAATCCTCTTGATGTATTGTTTCCTTCAAAGACCGCAAACTTTTTGGTGAACTATATTGAATATGGCTCTGTGATTTGGAACAATGTTTTTTTTGTTGACAAGTAACAACAAATGTCCTTGCATCTGTGGTTTGTAGTTTCTTTTCTGATTTTACATTTGCAGAAAGCATTCCAGCATGTTTTTTTTTTCATCCTCATTAGTTTTAAAAGCCTCTTGACGTATTGTTGCCTTCAAAGACCGCAAAATTTTTGGTGAACTATATTGAATATGGCTCTGTGATTTGGAACCATGTTTTTTTTATTGACAAGTAACAACAAATTTCTTTGCACATGTGGTTTGTAGTTTATTTTCTGATTTTTCATTTGGAGAAAGCATTGCGGCATGTTTTTTTTTTCATCCTCATTAGTCTCGACAATTTCCACCTGTAACTTTCTTTTAACTTGCCTACCATAGGAATTTCGACCGTCCATGCTATGCAGTTGTTTTTTTTCAATTGGCAATGTGCCCTTTGAAGTGGACGCTTGCCCATTTGTAGCTGGAGCAAAGAAAGTAGTATTCAAATTTGCTACCACCAATGGATAAAAATGTGAATGATTTGCATCTACATTATGATGGACAAGGTAAATATTTGATCCCGTGCTAGTTGTTGAGTAAAAACTTGTCAAGACTTGTTGCACATTGCTTTCCCATAAGAATATGTTAATGTCCATTAATTCAGAGAACCACTGCAAAACAAATTCTTGCATATGTGCATGGTGAAATTGACATGTATCTATCAATTGAACTAGAATTGTCTTCCATTTAGTACCAGCTTGGTTTATCTTTAGAAGATTTCCTTATAGATATTTTTCAAAGCATTTAGTTGCTCTATATTCATTTAAGTCCATGTAATTGAAAAATGATTGGGCAATAGATTTCCGTAGATAAACATTATTTGTAAAAGTTGTCAATTTACATAGCAATTCAAAAAGAGAGCAATGACAATTGACGTTGATTCTAGAGCCGAGACTAAAACCTTGTTGGGATAGGGAATCCATGCATATTGAAAGTGCAGTATGTAAATCAAGACAATGGAGCATCTCAACATTGCCATGTATTTTTCCAAGAGCAATATTGCTACTTGCTGTAGGGCCATACGATAGAAGAGGCTCAAAATGGCCGGCAGCGGGGTTGATGTCATGGAAAAGCAAGTTGTAGCAATATCCTGTTTCATGTGAGTTGAAATGAAGATACTTCTTTTTCCTTGTGGATGTCCATACAGCAACACAAACATTCAACCATTGTGCAAACCATTTTATGAAAAAGATATCACCCCACAATCTGAATGTATTATTTTCATTGATTTCTGAAGCAGACTGCGACATCCGTTCAAGATACAAGCCCACACTTTGCACTCCATGCAAATCAGCTAAGATTTCAATCAATAGATCTGTTTGCAACGAGGCCAATGCAGCAGGCTGGGACTGATCCAAAGACATGCGGAAATGATTAACAATCGATTCTCTTATTTCAAGTGATGTGGATCGAAAATGCAAGAGAAATGCAAGCGCATCAAAGAGGCAATCTCCCACTCAAAAGTGGAAATCCTGGAGTCAAAAAAAATTGTGCCTAGACAAAACAACATCAATGCCTTCAAAAGGCTAATGTCTTATTGGAGACAGGGACATGTTTCTGTTGAAATGGCCCTTGCAAATGGTATGTTGATGGTTTTCTCTTGTTTTCTTTGGTTCAAGGTCGAAAGCATACAAAGCAAGAGGAACAACAAAGGAACTTGAACTAGACGTTGGACATATGTAAAAGGAAACATGCACTCCGCATGGAATCAAGCGAACTTGCACAAAGAAGAAAACTTGTACTGCACCTTCGGAAGATGAACCTGCAATGAAGTGTGGCAAGGTTAAGAGCAATGCTAATACATAGTTTAGTATTTTTTTGTAGGGAGTTGTGCAACACTCATTTCCATGGCTTGAAAGAAAAGAGTAGCAGTGAAAATAACACAAAAGCACAAAGTCAAGCAATAGAGAGTGCTCACATGGAAAAAATCATTAGACCTTTGCAATTTTTGCGGAGGGCATGATGTAAAACAACTCTAGTTTTTTTCATGATACTACATCTATGTAAACTTACTTAACCTTTTAAAAGAAAGAAAAAGATAATAGTATAAGAAGAGATCAAGTTTTATATTAAAATGGTATAGACTTTTTATTTTGCGACTCAAATAGGGAAATGCAACAACAAGAAAAAAAGCAATGTTTGCCAACGAAGAGAGTTGGAAAATGGCAATATGTCATTGGCAATGTTCTAGCCAGTTATCTACTATAGTTTATAAGAAATCAATAGAGGAAAAATCGTTATGTACAATGGCATTGTTGTTGTTCCTAATAAAATATAGAGTCAGGGAAAATTAGCTTTGCAAAAAAACATGTAGTTTCTTAATACTTGCTTCTTATAATAAACAATGTAAACTCTGCATATGCGTACAATCAACCATATACTAACAAAGTCTACTAATTGTTTGCAATGTCTCAGAAGTGATCTGGAATGGCTTTGGACAAATGCATTCTGTTGAACACCCGATGGAAATAAATATGGACCCTAAGCATGCTCAGCTTCCTAAAGGTTTAGGGCATTCACTCAGCTACCATTGTTGTCTAACGGCTTGCGTATTGGGGCATTACCCCTCACTCCACGGCTCAGGTAAAACTGATAACCACTTTGCCACAAACGATAGCTGTTGGTTTACCTTATGGGTGGGAACGAGTCAATCAGGCAGGGGTCATTTCCCTTTTCATTGGAAGGTCCTCTCAATGGGCCAGCTACTTCGGGGTTCCTATGGTACTCCTCACAATGAGTTTTAGGGCTATTCCCAAGTACTTCCCACAGTTAAGCGGCTAGGGATTATTCCTGGATCCGAACCTGTAATTGAAATGAACAATACAAATGTAAAGAAAAATATCTATTGCTAGAACCACAGTGCTTGAAACTCGATGGGGGGAATATACTCTTGTGTTTATTGCTAACCATATCTCAATAAAGTATCCAATATCGCTTTATTACACATAATCTAATACAGAGAAAATACACACTTGCACATAAGAAGCTTGTTAAAGGTATTAACTAGAATCAAACCAAGAAGATTCTAAACAAATAAATAACAATGTACAAAAAAAAAAAAAAAACAATGCATTTTACAATAAACTAATATAATAATAAAAACTTTACACTCAAGTTTTTTAGTTAATTTTCATATTGCAAAACAACTAAATGCAAATCATGTTTCCACGCAAGCTCTCTTTTTCTAGTTTTTTACTAAAAACTTGAGAAAGGAAAATTGGAAATGCAACATCTAAATACAAAAATGAAATTTTTTTTTGGAAAAAATCCTAATTATTTATTTACATAATTAAAGGAATGATGGAAATGTAATTTTAAAATGGCTGAATGAAATAAACATAACAATGTACAAAACGGGGAAACTTTCTACCAATTTGTCTGAGTTGTCATTATCCAACAATAGATTACAATTAAGATACAAAGTAGGGAAACTCAGTGAGAAGGCCGCGCTGGAGATTTCGTGAGGAGAGCTCTTCGTCTTAGGTTTTCGGCCTCCTTAGGCCGTAACCTCCATGGCCCCTCCAGGGGGAGGGGTTCTCCCTCCCTCTCCTTCGTTCTCTGTTGAGGAAGCCTTTCGAAGGCTCCTTGTGCCTTCCGGGAAGAAATCGGTGGCACCTTCAGTCCTGAAGTTCGTTAAAAAATTGGAAGCAATCCCTGAAATAGCATTTCCAGAAGAACAACCTATCAAGATTGCTCTGGCATTGGTTGAGCGTGGTTTGGTTGGTCAGTTCATGGGGCCTTGGCCCTCAGCCAGAACCACAGATGATTGGATTCAGCGTAGTTGGAGGCCTCAGCTGAAGCATAGTGTGACCTGCTATCCCGTTAGCAGGGGTTTCTTTGTCTTTGAGTTTATTTCGAAGGAGGACCGAGATCTCATCTTCAGAAGTGGTCCATACTTCATGGGAACCCAGGGTCTATACCTTAATAGGTGGTCCCCGGATTTCGATCCATCTGTAGATGTGCCGAAGGAGGTCCCTGTATGGGTGCGTCTCCCAAATCTTCCAGTACATTGCTGGAACATCCAATCCCTGGAGAAAATCGGGAATTCTCTTGGACACTTCATTGACAAAGCAGATCACAAAGGACAATACTCGTGTGCAAGGATCTGTGTTGAGGTCGATCTAGAAGCCGGGCTACCTGAAGCGGTCAAACTCACAGTCGGATCCTGGCATCATTTCCAAAAGTTAGAATACGAGCATCTTCCATTTAAATGCAGACATTGCCATGAGCATGGCCATTTCCAAAGAAATTGTCCAAAAGAACAACCCGCGGAAGAGGGAGAAGGTTGGCAGAAGGTCCAAAAAAAAAGGAAAGTAGCTCCAAAGTCTCAAGAGAAAAAGACCATGGGTCCTGCGCAGAAGCAAGATCCTCCTCCGATCTTAATCGACGATCCAAAAGAAGCAGCAAAAGAAGTCGTCTTAGAATATCCACCCCCAAAAGCTCCCTCGGAGGTTAACAGCGCTGCTGCTGATCCTCAAGCGGAAAATACACTAGAGTCAGGCGAGATTTCATCCATTCAAGCCACCGAAGTCCATCAAGAAACAGAGCCACCTTCCATTCTTGCATCCAAAGTCCCTCATGAAAAAGAGCCAAAAACTCCAGCTAAATCCAAAGACATGGAGGAAGATCCTTCCAATTTAGAATCGGATCCAGGAGGAGATTCAGAAGGAGGAGCCATGGAATCAAGCAGCTCGCATGCAACGCCTATCAAAATTCCAAGAGGCCGAAAATCTAAGAAAAAACAGAGAGAAGAGAAAACCTATGCCAACGTCCTTCAAGGATCCCAGAAAACCTTGAAAGGCATGATGAACACCAAATCCAAGCAAGGCCAGGCCTCTAAAGGGGCCAACTCCTCCCATCCAAGTTTATAATGCGATACGTCTCCTGGAACTACAGAGGTCTAGGCACCCCGATGAAGGAAGAAGCTCTGAAAGATATGACTAGAATCAATAAGCCTGACATACTTCTCATCCAGGAGATGAAAATGGAGGACTCCGTCCTCCTCCAAGATGGAAACGCATTTTGGAAAAAAGGCCCAGGAAGAGCCATTAGCGCTAGAGGAGCCTCAAGAGGGATTGCTACCTTTTGGGACTCCAATAAGTTCGATCTCCTGCAAGAAGAAGGAAATTTGCATTGGCTCTTCACCAAGTTCATCCACAAAGAATCCAGCCAACATTTAAGTCTTTTCAATTTATATGTTCCTAATCTATTTTCTGAAAAAAAAAAAAAGATTGTTGGGATTCCCTTGAATCCTATCTAAGCCTGCACAATCCAGTTAATTTGATTATAGCAGGGGATTTAAATGTAACCCTGGAAGCTGAAGAAAATAAGGGGGGCTCCCTAGTTAGATATCAAGCCCGAGAATGGGTTGAGGATATCATTCTGGGATGGGGGCTCCTAGATATCAAGCCTGCGAGTGGAAATTTCACCTGGTCCAACAAAAGGATAGGGCCTGGTTATATCGCGGGCCATCTTGATAGATTTTTGGTTCATGATTCATTCCTCACCCTAGGCATCAATGCCTCTTCCAAAATACTGCCTAACTACACTTCTGACCATAAACCTATTCTTCTTGAGCTCTCTCCTAAACCCAACCTAGGCCCTATTCCCTTCAGGTTCAGTCCGCTTTGGATATCCCAAGAAGGCTTTCAGCAAATTGTGTCTGACTCCTGGAATAAAAATCTCATGGGCACTCCTTCCTTTGTCTGGGAAGGAAAGATTAAACTTCTCAAACTTGATTTGAAATCCTGGGCCAAAATCCTTTCCTCCCCCACTTCTAGCAGAATTGTTGCACAGACAGCCCTTGAACAACATCAAATGGTAATGGAATGCTCTCCTATCACTAAATCCTTGTCTAATCAGGAGGTAGAGCTTCAAAAAAAAAAAATCCGGCCCTGTAGAGTGGAAGAGGAATACTGGCGTCAAAAGTCCAGGAGCCTCTGGCTGGCAAGTGGAGACAAAAATACAAATTATTTTCACAAACAAGCTGAAGAGCGCAAGAATTTCAAAACAGTGAAAGAAATAAATTTCCAAGGAGCTCTGGTTAAAGACTTCGAGGCCATCAAATCTGCAACCTTCACCACCTTTAAATATCTCTTCTCGACCCCTATTGAAAACCCGCTAGACCCATCAGATCACCCCTTTGATCTTATTCCCTCTATGATCAAAGATGCAAATAATCTCCTTCTGGACGCCCCAATTACTCTGAAAGAACTCAAATCTACCCTCTCCCATATGAAGCCCGACAGTGCCCCAGGCCCTGATGGTTTTACGGCCAGGTTCTTCACAAGTTGCTGGCCCATAATCAAGCTTGATCTATTGCGAATGGTGAGGTTCTCGCAGACTACCAATAAGCTAGGGGGGAGCACCAACTCTGCCTTTCTTGCCCTTATTCCTAAAGAAAAAGGAGCTACTCAATTTTCCAGGTTTAGATCCATATCTCTGTGCAATATGGGCTACAAGCTAATCACGAAAATCATAGCTAATAGACTCAAAAAAATCCTCCCCGGGGTAATACCAGAGAACCAAGGGAGTTTCATCCAAGGACAGAAAATTCATGATAACATCCTGCTTGTCTAGGAAGCCATCCTCTCAAGCTTTAGCCAGAAATAAAAAGGAATGGTCATAAAGTTAGACCTAGTGAATGCCTTTGATAGGGTAAGACATGACTTCCTACTTCTGGTCATGGAGAAACTTGGCTTTTCCAATTCTTTCATCAGTTGGGTTAAAGGATGCATAAGCAGGCCTTGGATCGCTCCTCTAGTCAATGAGCGATCAACCAAATTCTTCCAAGTCACTAGATGGCGTAGACAGGGCTGCCCCCTATCCCCTCTTCTTTACGCCATCCAAGCCTCTGTTCTAAGTTACCAGCTGAACTTCTGCCAACAGATTCACTCCCTTCCGGGTGACCGAATGGTGGCCAATGTAAAGGACATCAACCATGCCCAATTCGTCGATGACACACTTCTTCTGGGAGGGGCCAGCATTACCTCTGCTCGACACTTCAAGGAGGAACTGGAAACTTATAAGCAGGTTTCTGGAAGCAAGATTAACTTCCAAAAAAGAAAAATCTATAGTTGGAACTGCTCAATTAGGGAGATGGGGTGTTCAATTTTTAGTATTAAATCACAATACTATAGGATCTTTGCTGAGAGAATAACATCTACAGTATATCAATGCATGACAATCATAATATGACAAGCATTACAAGCATCACAAGAATCAAAAGCATAGAGACAAGAGACACAGAGTTTCCGTGGGGAAAACCCTAAGGTGAAAAACCCCACAACTTCCTCAGAGATAGAGAGAGCAATGGCTCAACCAAAATAAAACCAAATAATACAGAGATAGTCTCCTAGCAGATGATCCTCCTCCTCCTCACTAGTGCGCCACTTTTCAGAGAGAGAGATAGATACTTTTCCGAGTGAGTAAAATAGAGATCTCCTATCTCTATTTATACTCACCTTTTTGCCCAATGACCTACTGGGGCCGACTTGTCTACTTGAGTACATCCACATTATATTATATATTAAATAGGGCCGACCCCATAAGGTGGTCTAATAACCCATCGGCAAGTACACACACTTGCGACACTTGTCAATCCACATGACGACACTTCCTTATAGAGGAATAACACATCTCTTATAAGGGTACAATAAATATATATATAATACACTGATGAAATACATTCCGAAGTTACATATACATCAACACTCCCTCTTAACTAGGAAGGTATTTCTCGACACAGATCTGCTAGACAAGTCTTCTTCTCTGGATCATCGTCATAGATGCATCGTCATCATCATCGTCACTGCTGCTGCTATCTCATCCAATCTCTGTCTCTACTCGTCATAGGAAGTTCTACAGAGCCAGTCCTTTTTCATACTGGATGTAGGCCCACCACCTGCAGGTCTTCGTCATCACTGGCCATACTGTGGAATCCTCAGGACTTTTACGTGCGTCACAAAACCTCGAAAGAGCATTTGCCAGATGTCCCAGGGCACAGATTACATGCCATAGGCAAAACCTCGAAAGACCATCTGCAAATCTCCCAGGGCACAAATTATATGTGACCTCACCACAAAACCTCGAAAGAGAATCCCAGGACTGATTACGAGCACATAGCTCAACCTATCGGATCTCCCAGGGCAAAAATTACATGTGGTCATGGCAAAACCTCGCAAGAGCATCCCAGGACTGATTACGAGCACACAGCTCAACCTATCGGATCTCCCAGGGCACAAATTACATGCCATAGGACAAAACCTCGAAAGAGCATCTCCCAGATATCCCAGGGCACAAATTACATGCCATAGGCAAAACCTCGAAAGACTATCTGCAGATCTCCCAGGGCACAAATTATATGTCCTCCCAAGCAAAACCTTGAAAGAGCATTTGCCAGATGTCCCAGGGCACAAATTACATGCCATAGGAAAAACCTCGAAAGACCATCTGCAAATCTCCCAGGGCACAAATTACATGCTTATCTGCACAACCTGATCCACGGCCACAGATTATCAAACTGATACTCACCATACATCATCCTGATGTATCCATGATCATCCTGATCATCATCACTGCAACATCCTGCTGCATGTCATCTGGAGCAACATCCTGAAGCTCGTCATCTATGATCATCCTGATCATCAATGCATCTACCTGATGCATACCAAGTATCTACCTGATACATATCATCATACATGATCCTCCTGATCATACAATGTACCCACCTGATACAAATACAAATACATGATACATATCACCATACATGATCCACCTGATCATACAATGTACCCACCTGATACATATACAGATACATGGTCCAAGCATCCAACATGATGCATATACAAAATACATACACATGATCCAACTAATCATATCCAGCATCCAACATGATGCGTACATACATACAAAAATGATCCAACTGATCATATTCAGCATCCAACATGATGCGTACATACATACAAAAATGATCCACCTGATCATATCCAGCATCCAACATGATGCGTACATACATACAAAAATGATCCAACTGATCATATCCAGCAGAAACCAGAACATCATCCTGATGCTCATCATCCAGTGCTTACATCCACAGCCATGTGAAGGATCCTCCTTCCAACATGCTTGGAATGGCTTCAGCAAATGTGTCCATCACTTCTTCCTCGAAGTGTCCTCGATCTGAAGAACGCCAAGCCTCTCTCTGAAGTACTCGAACTTCACCCTGGCTAGTGGCTTCGTCAACACATCTGCAATCTGCTCGTCCGTCGCAACATACAGGAGCTTCACAGCTCCTCTCTGCACCATATCCCTGATATAGTGATATTTGATCTCTATGTGTTTCGACCTGTCATGAAACACTGGGTTCTCGGACAGCTTCACACAACTCTGGTTATCACAGAAGATACCAGTAGCCTCCAACGGGAGATCAAATAACTCAGACAGTAGCTTCCGTAGCCATACTGCCTCACAACTAGCTGAACAGGCTGCAACATACTCTGCCTCAGCTGTACTCAGTGCTATGCAGGACTGCTTCCTGCTAAACCAAGAGATCACACCTGATCCCATACTGAAGCAACACCCAGATGTGCTCTTCCTATCTGCAGCACTGCCAGCCCAATCTGAATCAACATAACCCTGCAGGTTAAACTTTTGATTTGCCTCATATCTGAGCCCATAATCCACTGTACCCTTCAGGTACCTCAGAACATGCTTTACAGCAACGAGGTGAACACTCCTCGGATCCATCAGGAACTGGCTCAATGTGTTCACAGCAAAGCAAATATCTGGTCTCGTGTTCGTCAGGTACATCAAGGACCCAATAATCTGACGATACATAGAAACATCAACTGGCTCAGATGAAGCATCACAAAGAAGCTTCAGATTCGATGCCATAGGTGTGGCCATGGCTTTGCAATCCATCATCCCAAATCTCTTCAGGATATCTACTGTGTACTTCCCTTGACCAAGTAAGATCCCACCTACATTCTGCCACACCTCCATACCTAGGAAATAGTGCATCATTCCCAAATCTTTCATATCGAATTCAGCTGCAAGCTTCCTCTTGGTATCTGCAATCATTCTGTCATCTCCTGTCACAAATAGGTCATCCACATATAGTAGTAGAATCACAGGATTCCCTTCCTCAACCTTGTAGTAAAGGTTGGAATCCGCTTTACTCTTGGTAAAGCCCAAACTAGATAGGAAACTGTCCATCCTACCATACCAGGTTCTGGGAGCTTGCTTCAAGCCATACAAGGCTTTCTTCAATCTGCATACATAAGATTCCCTGTCATGTATTTCAAAGCCGAGTGGCTGTTCCACATATACTTCCTCTTCTACTACACCGTTCAGGAAAGCAGTCTTGACATCCATCTGGTGTATCTTCCATTTCATTGCTGCAGCCAGGGCAAGTACTGTTCTGATGGAAGTATATCTGGCTACAGGTGCAAAGGTTTCTTCATAGTCTATTCCTTCCTTCTGAGAGAAACCACGAGCTACGAATCTTGCTTTATATTTTTCCACACTTCCATCTGCAGCATGCTTGATTTTGTAGATCCACTTGGAAGTCACAACAGACTTCCCTTTTGGTCTTGGGACAACATCCCAAACATCATTCTTCATAATTGATTGGTATTCCTCAACCATAGCATCCTTCCATTCTTTCTTTTCTGTCGCCTCTTCATAACTGGAAGGCTCTTTGTTCATGATGTCACAGAGTAAAGCAACATAACTGGTGTGTGATCTGGTTCTCTTCTTTGCTCTGTGTTCTTCTTCTGGAATGCCAAATCTTTCTGCATCATGAATGAGCTCTCTAGCCCATACATGTTTCCTCTTGTGAGAGTTATCCTCACGGGGTGGATCTACAGGTTCTTGTGGATCTTCAAACTCACGAGTAGTTTCTGGAACTGCTTCAGTCATGGTAGTGTCCTGAAATCTTGTTTCCTTAGGTTCTTCATAAACTTCGGTAGGTGCCTTTCTTGATTTGATGAATGCTGAATTCTCATCAAATGTTACATCCCTGCTGACATCAATCTTCTTGAACCCTGGAAAATATATTCTGTAAGCCTTCGAGCTTTCACTATAACCCACAAAGATACCCTTCTTTCCTGAAGGATCTAGTTTAGTCCTCTTCTCCTTTGGGACATGAGTGTATACTGGACAACCAAATATTCTGAGATGGTTGACTTCAGGTTTCTTACCAGAAAAGACTTCTTCTGGTGTCTTGTTGTCCAATATCTTGTGGGGTGTTCTGTTCTGCACATATACAGCTATTCTAGCTGCTTCTGCCCATAGATGCATAGGAAGATCCTGGTCATGCAACATTGCCCTTGCTGCTTCCATGATAGTTCTGTTCTTCCTTTCTGCAACTCCATTCTGTTGAGGATTATAAGGAGCAGTCAACTCCCTCTTAATCCCTGAATCACTGCAAAGCTTCTTGAAGTCATTTGAGGTGAATTCTCCACCATTGTCAGATCTGAATGTCTTGATTTTCTTGTCAGTTTGATTCTCCATCAAGGTTTTGAATTCCTTGAATTTATCAAGCACCTCATCTTTGCCCTTCAAGAAGTATACCCAAGTCTTCCTGGAGAAGTCATCAATAAATGACACATAGTAAACATACCCACTTAGGGAACTAGATGACATGGGGCCACATACATCTGAGTGGATGATTTCCAGGATATCTTTTGCCTTGCTTTCACTGCTTGGGAAATCCTTCTTAATGTTCTTACCTTTTGCACATCCTTTGCAAACACCTTCATGTTTGCTCTTGATTTCAGGAAGACCTTCTACAGCCTTGCTTGCAATTGGAAGTGCTCTATAGTGCATGTGAGCAAGTCTCCTATGCCAAAGTTCACTTGGCTCCATGGATTCATGTATCATGGCATGTTCAGGTTGACCCTTTAGTTTATACAAGCCTCCCTCTTGCTCTCCAATCACTACTGCATCATCCATGGTATTTCCCTTTGGCCACATTAGTACTTGGCCATCAACAAATGCAACCCTCATACCTTTTGCATCTAAAGCAGAGATGGAGAGTAAGTTCTTCTTGAGTCCAGGTACATAGAGGACTTCCTTCATCTTCAGAGATTTTCTAGAATCTAGGTTGTAAGAAGCTTCACCACTTCCTTTGATTGGATATTGATAATCATCCCCAAGTTTCACCTTATGGGGTGATTCATGTTTAGAAAGGTTCATAAAAGATTCCTTGAACCCAGTCATGTGTTTGGAAGCCCCGCTATCAATCAACCAATCATTACAACCATGGGAGATGGTACCAGTGAGTGCAGAGATTAAGACATACTCTTCTTCACTTGATGAGTCATCATCACTACTGCTTTCTGCCTTAGCCTTCTTCTTTGGGGGTTCATCATCTTCGGCAGCATGAGCATGAAATCTTCTTTTGCTGCCCTTCTTCTTCTTACTGAAGTTGTTGTTGTTGTCTTTCTTCTTCTTGGGACAATCTGAAGCAAAATGTCCCTTCTCATTGCAAGTGAAGCATCTGAGATCTTTCTTATCTTTATGATAATGATGATGGTGAGAGAATCTTCTATTATGAGATGATTCCTTCTTGGATTTACTTCTTTTGGTGTGAGCTGCAAGAGCTTGATCTTCACCTCCCATCTTTTCCTCACGAGCTATAAGTCTAGCTTCTTCTTGAGAACATTCTTCCCGAAGCCTACTGAAAGAGATCAACTTCTTCCTTGCACAAATTCCTTGAATAAAGGAATCCCATGACCTAGGTAGGCCATTTAGAGTGGTCATCACCACCTCACCATTCTCCACCATTTCATCTACTGCTTCTAATTGTTCCTTGATCTGAGAGACCCTTTAAAAGTAAGATTGAATGGTTTCTCCATTCTGAAACTTCACTGCTTTCAATTGGTTCCGCAGGGTCATCTTCCGATTTATGTTCTTTCCTTCAAATAGCTTGGTCAAAGATTCAAACATCTCTTTGGGTGTCTTGAGAGAAGACACATGGGGAATGAGATGATCTTTGATAGAATCAGCAATGATTCTCTTTGCCTTGACCAAGTTCTTCTTGTGCAATAACTTGGCCTCTTCATCCTCTGGGATAGGGATGTCTTCTTTCACATATGAGTCCAACTCATTCTCTTCCAGGATTAGCCCAATCCTATACTTCCAGGCTCGGAAGTTATCAGCCCCTTCAAGCTTATCCTCAAGCTTGGTGTGAAGAGACATCTTTAAGAGTACTTCAAATGGAAATAGAAAAGATTTAGAACTTACCACTTGAAGTGCTAAAAACTGGATCTGGTCCCGGATTAGGGTTTGTCAGAGAAACCCTAAAAATTCAAAATGTGAATTTCAAAATTCTGAAAGGATAGAAAGATGCGCCTTGGAGAGCTGATCAGCCTAGTGCATTCAGAATTTGAGATCAGCAAAGTCTTGCCCTTCAGAATTGCCTTTTTGTCCTCCCGGGTTCACTTGGGAGAGCCCTGAATTAGGGTTTGAGTTTCCCGGAGATCTACCCAGCCAAAAATCTCGATCCAAAGCTCAAACCTTCTATTTTTGCAAGGAGCTTCCAGCTGTACCTTCAGTTTCCAGAAATTCCTATTTTTGTGGAAACCCTAATTTTTAGGGCCAAAACTGAAAATGCTCGGAACTGAAATCTGATTGGACAGAAAGATGCGCCTTGATGAGTAGATCCAATATACTATACTAAATTTCAAAAATCTGTGGAGAGAAACCCAATAAACAAGGAATACAAGCTTCCGTCACTGCAAAATGTCTTCTTCTCAGTTAAGCTCTGATACCATGTTAAATTTTTAGTATTAAATCACAATACTATAGGATCTTTGCTGAGAGAATAACATCTACAGTATATCAATGCATGACAATCATAATATGACAAGCATTACAAGCATCACAAGAATCAAAAGCATAGAGACAAGAGACACAGAGTTTCCGTGGGGAAAACCCTAAGGTGAAAAACCCCACAACTTCCTCAGAGATAGAGAGAGCAATGGCTCAACCAAAATACAACCAAATAATACAGAGATAGTCTCCTAGCAGATGATCCTCCTCCTCCTCACTAGTGCGCCACTTTTCAGAAAGAGAGATAGATACTTTTCCGAGTGAGTAAAATAGAGATCTCCTATCTCTATTTATACTCACCTTTTTGCCCAGTGACCTACTGGGGCCGACTTGTCTACTTGAGTACATCCACATTATATTATATATTAAATAGGGACGACCCCATAAGGTGGTCTAATAACCCATCGACAAGTACACACACTTGTGACACTTGTCAATCCACATGACGACACTTCCTTATAGAGGAATAACACATCTCTTATAAGGGTACAATAAATATATATATAATACACTGATGAAATACATTCCGAAGTTACATATACATCAACATGGGGGAGATTGCCATATTTCGCAAAATGGAAGGAGTGCAGAATTGGGACTCCTTTACCTATTTAGGAGTGCCTATCTTCAAAGGGCCTCCGAAAATAGCCTAGTGGACTCCTATTCTAGACAAGCTAAAAGCCAGAATTCAGAACTGGGGGGCCAACTAGCTAAATCTTGCAGGTAAGACCATCCTCCTAAAATATGTTCTCATAAGCATTCCTATTTATTAGACGTCCATCCTACTAGCTCCGGCATCTGTCATCGGCAAATTAGAGGCTATATTCAGAAAATTCCTTTGGGAAGGAGGCAAAGGAAACTCGAATAGGCTTCATTTGGTAAGCTGGGGGAAAATTCAGAATCCATACAACAAAGGCGGTCTCCAGATCCACAAATTTGAAACCTAGAATCTAGCTATGGGATCAAAAATCCTTTGGAATCTAGTCTCGGGGAGATCGAGCTGGTACAAGAAGGTTCTGTGGAAAAAATACTTTCCAGGGCAGCGTCTTAGATGCTTGGACTCCTCTCCTCAACTCACGAAAGAATCGCCTATCTTCATGCTCTGCCTAAAACTCATTGACCGCTTCAGAGCCAAACTGTATTGGATTCCCAGAAATGGGAAAAAGATCAATATCTAGGAGGACTCAATCATGGGTGAGGAACCACTGGGACATACCCCGGAGCTGGCGAATATTAAATTGTGGCTTCAAGAAAGGAACCTCGAAACTCTATGGGATATCTCCAAATGGGCAGTTGATGAAGATAACAGCTGAATGGACTGGAACCTCAGCAATTACCCTACAAGACTCCAAGAAGAAGCTGATTTACTGATACAGTTGCTCCAAGGAAAAGCCCCTTTAAAAAAAGTCTTCCTGGCAAAAGGGGATGGGGTTCAAAATATGGTAATTATACTGCTGCAGAAGGCTATCGCTCCCTTCAGGCCACTCATTATGCATCTCCCAACCCTACCCAGTGGAACTTCATCTAGTCCCATTCCTTTATCCCTAAAGTTAACTTCTTCTGCTAGATGGTGGCTCATATAAGTATTCTCACCAGTGATAATATTAAAAGACATGGAATGGAAGGACCTTCCAGGTGTCCCCTCTGCCAAGCCGAGGAGGAAACCTCCTCCCACCTTCTTCTCTCGTGCCCCTTTGCAAAAGAGGTTTGGCGAGAATCCCTTGCATTGGCCTCTGGGGATGTTGCTACCCCAGACAACTTTAAAGAATTGTTCTCCTCTTGGGCGGGAAAGTCTCCTTTCACACTCTCTAAAAGAGCCTTCCTAAAAGCAGCTTGGATGTGGATGCCAAAAGCAATATGCTGGAACATTTGGCTGGAAAGGAACAATCGAACTTTTAGAGATGAAGAGTGTCCCCCAGTCAGGTTTTCCTCAAAAATTAAAGCCCTCCTGGGTGAAGTGCTGGAATCCAAGATCTCCCTCAAGAATGCAAAACCGCTTGAGACTGAAGAATCCAGATGGCTTACTGGACTGGTCCCAAATGCGCAAAGCAGGTCGGCGCCTTCAAAGCCAATTCTTTTCAAATGGGAGATCCGCCTAGAAGAGCAAGAGTTCATTAAATGGAGGTCGGCCTTGAATGACTTCTGCCTATTTTTTGATGGGGCCTCTAAAGGCAACCCAGGTCAAGCTGGTGGAGGAGGGGTGCTCCTTTCTCCAGACGGCTCCATTCTCTCCACCTATGCCTGGGGTCTAGGACTGGACTCGAATAACAGGGCTGAAACTCTGGCCGTATGGAAAGGTCTTACTCAGGCTCTAAGGCATGGGATTTCCTCGCTATGATTGTTTGGAGACTCTAGGATGGTTATACAAGCTCTCTCTATGGAAAGGCTTCCCTCGTAGCTAAAGTTGTCAAGGATATTCAACAAAATCATTGGTCTATCCTCCAGATTTCAAAAAATCTATTTTTATCATATTTTGAGAAATCTTAACGCCTTGGCAGACGCTGAAGCCAGTCATGGGTCCCTCCTGAGCAGGAGCAAGCTTATCATGAATGGGATCGAATATCTGCAAAACATCCCGTGATTTCAGACGGGCTCCTGAGACTTGGCTTGGCGTTGTGTCTGACTGGTCAAGGAGTCAGACAGGCCATTTATTCCTGACAGCTATCATATCCCCAAAGAACCCAAGGAATCCTAGTCAATTCTCGCTTGAGTCCCATGACCCCATAGGGGGGCTTAGCCTCTATTTATCCTGAATTTCCCGTGCCCAATCCCATTCCTGTCAAAATCTCTGTATCCTGTGTTCCAAAAAGGTCTTCCAATCGGAGTTTGGTATAGGAGTTCTCCTCATTCAATTCAGGGGCGATTTTTCAAGCAAAAGCAATGGCTTCGATGGGATCCAGCTCGGCCCCCGGTCCGTCAGTTGAAACGTATCAATGATCTGCAGCAAGCATTGGACCATCTCAAACTTCAGACAAGATAACAAGAACGATGCCTGCTCTCAAACATGGCCTCTGGAGACAAAAGTTGGGATCTTCTCAACAAAGATCTCCAGAACCTCAGAGAGGAGTTCACAACGTCGAATGAAGGTATGGATGAATTTAAGGATGCAGTATATGCCCAGTTTAAAGATGTTGCCAATGCCAATGGATATTTTGGCAACCGTATCAGCTCCTTGGAACTCGCAGTCAAGAAATTACTTGCCCAGCTCGACTCCAAATAACAGAGGCCTAGCACATTGGAGTTATGCGTCCTTCTTATCTCACCGCTGGGTGCGAAATATTAGACCCTCTATCTCTTTGTATTCTCTGCACAGTTCATGGACTCTGAGGCTGGCTTGCAAGCCAAATACTTTTGTTCATCCAGAATGCTATATCTATGTATTACAGTACCCAGTAGCTGGTTTACCGGTCTATAATTAATCTTCCTCTTTGTTATGGTAAAAGAAAAAAACAATGTACAAAACTGGAAAAAAAAAAGCAATGCATTTTACAATAAACTAATATAATAACAAAAACTTTACACTCAAATTTTTTAGTTAATTTTCATATTGCAAAACAACTAAATGCAAATCATGTTTCCACGTAAGCTCTCTTTTTCTAGTTTTTTACTAAAAATTTGAGAAAGGCAAGTTGGAAGTGCAACATCTAAATACAAAAATTAAATTTTTTTTTGGAAAAAATCCTAATTATTTATTTACATAATTAAAGGAATGATGGGAATGTAATTTTAAAATGGATGAATGAAATAAACATATTTTAAAAAAAAAACTAATTTTGAAGTATGTTTTTTGTATTTTCTATTTCCATCAAAGAGTTTAGAAAATGCAAAAAAACCCAAACATGAAATAAAAATATGGGCAAGGAAATACCTATTTCCAATTCAGTGAAATGCAAAACACCTACGTATCAACAAATATAGAATATCCATGGCGAAAATATGTTTGTTTGAGATAGCAACCAATATGAAAATAATGTAAAAACTAGTCTATGCACAACAAAGAAGAAAATAAATTCATGATACTACATATATGTAAACGTACCTAAACTTTTAAAAGAAAGAAAAAGCTAATATCATACAATAGATGAAGTTTTTTATTAAAATGCTATAGAATTCTTATTTTTCCAATCAAATAGGGAAATGCAAGAATGAAAGAAAGTAAACCTATGAGCTGCATGGTTGTCTAGCTATAGTGGGGGCAACCATATGAGCTTGTATAATACAAACATAGTATAAGAAGAAAATAAATTCATGATACTACATCTATGTAAACTTACCTAAACTTTTAAAAGAAAGAAAAAGCTAATATCATACAACAGATGAAGTTTTTATTAAAACACTATAGACTTCTTATTTTGCGAATCAAATAGGGAAATGCAACAACGAAAGAAAGTAAACCTATGAGCTGCATGGTTGTCTAGCTATAGTAGGGGAAACCATATGAGCTTGTATAATACAAACATAGTATGGTTTCAATGAACATAAATTTAATAACCATGGCCCACTCCATATGGAAACACATTTTCCTCACTTCCTTGCTTCAACGATTTTTGACCATATTCTCGACTAAAATGTAGAATAAATAGACTACTCCATAAATTTTTCCAAAATTTATATACTTTAATTTAATCCTTATTTACATTAACACTATTATTTTTATATGCTTCAATCTATATTCTATTTACCTGTGAATGCAACACGTAAGATCCCACTACCATGATCAAATAACAAATAACTAGTGGAATTAACGATTATGTTTTCCTAAAGTAGACAGGAATTTTGTATTTAAAATCTTTGCCAATTACCTCTGGATTAACGATTTGTTTTTATAAAGTAAAAATTGGAGTTTGCATTTAAAAATATTTTCCCATGTAAAAGGAAATTATGATGATTTTTTAATATAAAATAAACCTGATTTTTTAATATAAAATAAACCTGTGATTTTTTAATATGATGGCTCTTTTGCAGGAAACTTTAAATTTAAAATCCATGTTGGGTTTCATATCCACAAAGCATATTTATGCAAAAATAAATTCAAAGGATGATGAACTTGCAAAAGCTGGAACATTTATGTAGGCTGAAGAATGGTACATAGCGTAATCACTAAATGGTGAATCTCATGGAAATTATCACATCCCCTTCATGGCGTTTGAATGTTTAATGGATCCATTACAGTGTTGCACATAACAGGCTATTTTCGAATATTTTTTTGAAATTAGACACACTATTGCAGCCAAGAACAGTATTGGAGCTTGATAAAGAAACTATGAATATACTTTTTTCAATTGGAATGCTCGATTTACCTGGAGTTGTTAAGCAGGATGATCTCCTAGCTGGTGGTGGTGGTTTCATCAAGCCTAGTGGATTCCAAGGTGGTGGTGGAATGGGCATGGAATAATCTCTCCAATCTACTAATCATCCATGATTTATAATAGAATGATCAAGAGATAGATCTTTTTCTTTTCACTTGATGGTGTAAAGATGGAAACGTGACTGAACTTGAAATTTGGCTTTGGTTTTGAAAAAATCATAATTAAAGAATAAAAAAGTTTGATATCATGAATATGTGGTTCAGATTTTTTATGTATATGGATGAGAATATGCTAAGATTAAAATATCATGAATATGTGGGATCAAGATTTTGATGTATATGAGCTAGAATAAGATTATAATTTTTTAAAACTGTTTTTTTATAGTATTTGAACAATATGACTGATAGATTCATATTACAAATATGAAGGACATGTTTTGTTTGAAGACATTCGAAGAATGTAACTATATTTCAATAATAAAGTTATGGTTTTTTTATGTGGAAAAAAAAGATTATTTTTTTTGTTAAATAATTATTAATGAATTTAACTAGAAAATATATAAATATTATAGGTTTAAGATGGATATAAATTTAGGAAGGATATCCATTTAAGATGGACATAAATTTACATGAAACTAGGGTATATAAAAATAATTAAAAGTTTAAATTTCATCTTTTAAATATTATTATGCATCTTGCATTTCATGTACTAATTTCAGCGGCATTGTAATAATGCAGAGGTTATTTTCCTAATTGATTTCAATTAGGTAACCCACCTATAAATTTGAATTGTTCCCTTTTTAAAGAATGCTTCGGAATTGCATCTATAATAGCAAGCACGAACAATTTTCTTAACAGCAGTTCAAGGTGCAAACGATAACAAACAGATGGCAGTAAAAGCTCATATTCAAAGCAGCGATATGACAGTAAAATCTCTTATGTTTCTCACAGTTGTGGCAACAAAAATAAGAGATGAAAAAATGCAAATAAAGTTACTTGCAGTCAATGATCATGGAGAAGAACCAAAATCAATGAATATGAAGAACCAAAATGAATGAGTATAGAAAATTTTAAAAGTTTTTAAATCATTTTTTTTATTCTGTAAAAATTCTCAAATAATTTTTATCAACTCTATAAAAGACAATTCAGGCTGTATCTAGCTCAAAACAAGGGACAAGGGTGGAAAACAAGTAGCAAAAAGTTTCAAAATGAAGTAATAAAAAACAATTCAGTCTGTGTGAAAATAACCAGCCAAAAAGTTTCAAAATGAGCTGAAAAAGACAATTCAGCCTTGTGTCAAAACAAGGCTGGAAAACAAGCAGCAAGGAGATCCAAAATTAATTAGTATAGATAGATGTAAAAAAAATTTAAACAAAAATACTATAGAAAAGTTTTTAAATAATTTTGTATTAACTATAATTTTAAAAAATACTTGCTTTAATGGTTTCTTCATATATTTTCATAATGGTATAAGTTTCCAATAAAGATAAATAATATATCTTTTTGAAAATGAAGATTTCCACAATGTACTATATATTTAGTTTGTTTTAAATGAACTTTACTCAAACTTTACAGCTTTCTTTATAATAAAACTAACTCATCTGTATAATCTAAGATAAGAATTAAAAATTAAAATAAAAAATATTTAAAAAATTCATAACCTATTTAGCTGAACACTCTGTCTTTGATTTTATAGTCTCAAGAACATTTACTTTAACTAAACATGGTTTTTATCTGAACACTTTTAATTCAAATAGTACTTTCAGTAGTACACACCAATAGCAAGATCCTAGACTTAGCATATAAATGCAATTAGCAAATCCTGTAGATTTTTAATTGAAATAATTATTAAAAAAGTTTCTGAACTCTCCAAACAAGTGAAAACAGAAAGCTATTATTCATCTCTCAGCAGAAAAAGGGAAAAATTATCTCTCTTTTATGTTGATGTATATGTAACTTCGGAATGTATTTCATATATGTATGTTGTATGTACTCCTATAGAGATGGTATTATTCCTCTATACGGAAGTGTCGTCATTTATATTGTAAATGTCGTAACTTATACTTGATGGGTTATTAGACCACCTTGTTGGGGTCGGCCCTGTATAAGTCATGTGGGTCAAAGGGTTATTAGACCACCCTATTGGGGGTTGGCCATGTGGGTCAAAGGGTTATTAGACCACCCTATTGGGGTTCGTCCCAGTCAGCATTATGTTATGTGGTTAAGTTCGAGCCTACATGATTTATGTAAAAGGCAAGTCAAGTCAAGTATAAATAGAGTGCGAGAGGCACTCTATTTGTTCACTCACTTCTCACTTATGCACTCAAGGAGGAGTGGCGCACTTATGGAGGAGGAGGATCTGCTGCTAGGATATGTCTATCTCTTATGGTTGGGTTGTATCATTGCTCTATCTATCTCTGAGGAAGTTATTGGGGTTTATCGCCTTTATGGTTTTCCCCAAGTAAATCTTTGTGTCTCTTGTGTGCTTGCATTATTGTCTCCATGATTGATATGCTGTAGATATGCTGTACATGTTGTTCTCTCAGTTAAGATCCTAGATCAGATTGAAGTAAATTCTAAAAATTTAACATGGTATCAGAGCTAGCCTGAAAGAAGGCATGATATGGCATGTATGACACTTGTTGCACTTACGATGCTAGGGCTTGATATAGCAAAAACCAGTCATCGTAGCACTTTCGCTATAAATCCGTTTTGGAAAAAATTTCAGATCTAAAACCTTTACAGGTCGAAGATTAAATCCCCATGTACCTTGTGTCCAAAGGACAACCTTTAATTCGTTGTAATTTGTGATTTATGATTTGTACAATATAGGGTTTCTGCCTCTTCCAGATCTGAGTCAAAATCAGGTGACCTTGGGAAAAAGGTCATAACTTGAGCTAGGAAGCTCGAAATGAAATTTAGTAAAAAGTGACAGGTAGTACACAGACTGTAGTATCTCAGGAAAAAATTTCAGAAGCCGAAGTTGAACCAGTGACACGTGGCACACCGTACAAGTTTGCTCTACTGTATTATCCCATAAACAGGTCACATTGTGACACTTGGCATAACTCTCTCTCAGAGAGTCCAATTGAGGTCAGGCCTGTTAGGATGGAAAGATAACAGGGCGAGCTATCTCAAAAAAATGTTTCAAAGGCCGAAGTTGAAACAATGACACGTGGCACGCCGTACAAGTTCGCTCTCCTGTATTATCCCATAAACAGGTCACGTTGCGACACTTGGCATAACTCTCTCTCAGAGAATCCAATTGAGGTCAGAACTGTCAGGATGGAAAGATAACAGGTCGGGATATCTCAGGAAACTTTTTCAGACCCTTTGGATCGAAAAGTTTGGAGGTACACCAAAAACAATCAGGTACATATTTCTTTCAAAAACAGAATTATTTTTTTGTACCTTCATTCATGGCTTCCGGAATTTAGGGCTTCGAAAAAAGTTGGAATTTTTGTAATCAAAGACCACGGCTGGATGCTACTCATCAAAATCGAAATTTAGAGACCAACATCATAATTTTTGGTTGGGCAGAAGGCCGGGCTTGATCAAACCCTAGTTCGGGACTTTGATCAGAAAAGTGGAAAATTAGGGCTTCTGTAAAAATGGGAATTCTTGAAATCTGTGACCATGGTTGGAAGCTCCTCAGAAAAATAGAAGCTTAGAGATTTGGATCAAACCTTTTGATTGGGCATAAGAGTGGGCTTCATCAAACCCCAGTTCAGGGTCGCGTCCAGTGAATCCAGAAGTTTCAAAGGCAAAATTGAGGAGTGAAACTTTGCAATTTTCAAATTCTGAATATACCTGCTTGATCAGCTTATCAAGGCGCATATTTCTATCCTTTCAGAAGTTTGAAATTCAAAGTTTGAATTTTGGGGGTTTCTCTGACAAACCCATATCCAGCTCCAGGTCCAGTTCTTGCAAATCAAGTGGATTGGGTTAATCCTAGAAGAAGATGGATTGGTCACCTGCATAAGTAAAGAAGTTCCTGTTTTAGAGGGAGATGAGGCTAAGGCCTTACATAAGAATATTACAAGCGATCTCGATAGGTATGACTCATCGAGGTATGTTTTGAGTTATTGGTATGTTTTTCTTCATGTTATTACGGTTAGTACAATCTTGATTTTAGACTTGTCATAAAATTATGAATGCACGATAGAAAATATTCATTGATTAGGGTGTTGACACTTATGATTGTACTAATGCATTATGGTGTTGTATGAGGTTTATGTTGTCTACTAACTTGAAAGGTACACCAAGAAAGACAAATCATGTTCTGGTTCAAGAACATATAATCATGATGACGTGAGGACAAAGATTCATCCATTGTCATGGATCTCATAGAAGTTCCATTTACGAGGTATGTATAACTTGGTTTTATAATGGTTAACCTATGAGATATATAGGTTACTAACACAAGTCATTGAAGAAGAACAAGAAGACATCATGTGAGTATGTTAGACATAACTAGCTAGCATGCTAATCCAGGTATGTTTTTCCTATATCAAGATTGAATCCTACCTTGTGTTAGGATCTTATACTGTTGTGTTGTTGATAATAATTATTCATGAAGTCATAGGTTTGAATAGTCATGGTTGTATGCATATTGTAATTGATGATATGACTAACCAGAAGAATCATGAAGGTATAGGTTTGAGTAATCACGGATTTTATGCAGATTATATCTCTTATCTTGATTAATGATTTAACTAACCAAAAGAGTCCTATGATCAAATAAGAATATGCATGAGTAAAGGAAGACTTCCCTGAAACCTTGAACACTAATGTTTATTATCTGTGTTTGAAATGATCCTGACTATACATGCTTGAGATTATTGTGATTATACTAATGAATGTTTGATTACGTATGAGACCTAGAGGATAACACAATGGTGATACTAACAAGCATGCATAGGGATCGAGAATGAATATAAGTTCAAGAACAAGTAATCCAAGAAGCAAAGATCAAGAGGGAGTACACTCCAGTGGTTTCTGCAAGGATGCAGATATTCAGAGGGAGTTAACCATCTCTCTACATTCCACATCAAAAGCTGTAGAAGAAGCTACTTCAGATTAGGACTCCAGTAGCTCCTGCAAGGAAGAGAAGACTCAGAGGGAGTCCACCCAACGAACAAAGATAAGTATTTGAATTGTCATTTCTTAAATAATACTGTTCAATAATGTATATACTGATGTTCCTAGAATTAGGTTGTGTATTATGCATATTAGAATAATTGCATTGATGAACAGTATACTACTAATATGCATGGGTAAGTGGCCTATGGCACTGTACAACATTACATTGCTACTTATCTAGAATGAAACCTCTTTGCTGACATGTTGGGAGTTGTGCACACTCTTAACAATGTTATGGTAGAGATTGGAAGGCATCTAGAAAGTTACGGGATATGGATAAATGTTGTATTGAAGCATTGGCTAAGATAATTGCATGACTGTATGACATATTTCTTTATGTGTAAGAATTTGTTCTGAAAACTATGAGATGTTTTCTAATCATGCAATTTAACTTGTTGTGTAGGAAAGATCATATGCCATCTCCTACAAAAGAAGAACTACAACATTTGTTCCAGCAACAAAGATATCTATTGAAGATATTGAAGATATTGAAGTTCCTAGGATCTGGGATGAAGAAATGGAATGCCATGATCCGTCGATCATGAAGAATGATGTTTGGGATGTAGTCCCAAGACATGAAGGGAAGTTTGTTATGACTTCCAAATGGAACTATCAGATCAAGCATGTTGCAGATGGCAGCATTGAGAAATATAAAAGTGATGAAATAGAAGATGCACCAGATGGATTTCAAGACAGCATGGTGTAGTCATATATGTGTGCAGAACTTGGTATGGTAGGATAGAAAGCTTTCTATCCAGTTTGGGCTTTACCAAGAATAAAGCGGATTCCAACCTTTTCTACAAGGTTGAGGAAGGCAATCCAGTGATACTACTTTTGTATGTGGATAACCTATTTGTTACAGGTGAAGATAGATTGATTGCCGACACGCAGCGGAAGCTTGCTGCCAAGTTCGAGATGAAGAACTTGGGGATGATGCACTATTTGTTTTTGGCATGGAGGTGTGGCAGAGTGTAGATGGAATATTACTTGGACAAGGGAAGTATGCAGTAAGAGATCCTGAAGAGGTTCAGGATGATGGATTGCAAGGCCATGGCCACACCTATGACATCGAATCTGAAGCTTCTATGTGATGCTTCATCTAAGCCGGTTGATGTCTCTACGTATCGTCAGATGATTGGGTCCTTGATGTACCTGACGAACACGAGACCAGATATTTGATTTGCTGTGAACACATTGAGCCAGTTCCTGACGGATCCGAGGAGTGTTCACCTGGTTGCTGTAAAGCATGTTCTGAGGTACCTGAAGGGTACAGTGGATTTTGGGCTCAAGTATGAAGTGAATCAAAAGTTTAACATGCAGGGTTATGTTGATTCAGATTGGGCTAGCAGTGCTGCAGATGGGAAGAGCACATCTGGGTGTTGCTTCGGTATGGGATCAGGTGTGATCTCATGGTTTAGCAGGAAGCAGTCCTGCGTGGCACTGAGTACAGCTGAGGCAGAGTATGTTGCAGCCTGTTCAGCTAGTTGTGAGGCAGTATGGCTATGGAAGCTACTGTCTGAGTTATTTGATCTCCCGTTGGATGCTACTGGTATCTTCTGTGATAACCAGAGTTGTGTGAAGCTGTCTAAGAACCCAATGTTTCATGACAGGTCGAAACACATAGAGATCAAATATCACTATATAAGGGATATGGTGCAGAGAGGAGCTGTGAAGCTCCTGGATGTTGCGACGGACGAGCAGATTGCAGATGTGCTGACGAAGCCACTAGCCAGGGTGAAGTTTGAGTACTTCAGAGAGAGGCTTGGTGTTCTTCAGATCGAGGACACTTCGAGGAAGAAGTGATGGACACATTTGCTGAAGCCATTCCAAGCATGTTGGAAGGAGGATCCTTCACATGGCTGTGGATGTAAGCGCTGAATGATGAGCATCAGGATGATGTTCTGGTTTCTGCTGGATATGATAAGTCGGATCATTTTTATGTATGTATGAACGCATCATGTTGGATGCTGGATATGATCAGTTGGATCATTTATATGTATGTACGCATCATGTTGGATGCTGGATATGATCGGTTGGATCATGTGTATGTATTTTTGTATATGCATCATGTTGGATGCTTGGACCATGTATCTGTATATGTATCCGGTGGATACATTGTATGATCAGGTAGATCATGTATGTTGATGGATACATTGTGTGGATCATGTATCTATGTATCAGGTGGATACACTATGTATATTGATATGTATCAGGTATGATCAGGTAGATCATGTATGTTGATGGATACATTGTGTGGATCATGTATCTATGTATCAAGTGAATACACTATGTATGATGATATGTATCAGGTAGATACTTGGTGTGCATCAGATGGATGCATTGTATGATCAGGGTGATCGTGGATGACAAGCTTCTCCAGATGACATGCAGCAGGATGTTGCAGTTATGATGATCAGGATGATCATGTGTACATCAGGATGATGTATGCTGAGTATCAGATGATACTTTGTGGTCGTGGATCAGGTTGTGCAGGTAAGCATGTAATTTGTGCCCTGGGAGATTTGCAGATGGTCTTTCGAGGTTTTGCCTATGGCATGTAATTCAGTGCCCTGGGACATCTGGCAAATGCTCTCTCGAGGTTTTGCTTGGGAGGACATATAATTTGTGCCCTGGGAGATCTACAGATAGTCTTTCGAGGTTTTTCCTATGGCATGTAATTCGTTGCCCTGGGATATCTGGCAGATTCTCTTTCGAGGTTTTGTCCTATGGCATGTAATTTGCTCCTGGGAGATCTGGACAGGATGAAAAAGGCCTCAGATGCTTTAGCCAGGTTTTGCCATGACCACATGTAATTTGCTCCTGGGAGATCTGGACAGGATGAAAAAGGCCTCAGATGCTTCAGCCAGGTTTTGTGGTGGACCACATGTAATGTGCTCCTAGGAGATCCGACAGGTAGAGCTGTGTGCTCGTAACAGCCTGGGATGCTTC
The DNA here is from genome assembly GCA_027924585.1 of Larix kaempferi. Lineage (NCBI taxonomy): Eukaryota > Viridiplantae > Streptophyta > Pinopsida > Pinales > Pinaceae > Larix > Larix kaempferi. The sequence continues at coordinate 8,116,871 of BSBM01000179.1, read as the reverse complement.
AGCCAGGTTTTGTGGTGAGATCACATGTAATGTGCTCCTAAGAGATCCGACAGGTAGAGCCGTGTGCTCGTAACAGCCTGGGATGCTTCAGCCAGGTTTTGTGATGGGTCACATGTAATGTGCTCTCGGGAGATCCTACAGGTAGAGCTGTGTGCTCGTAATAGCCTGGGATGCTGCAGCCAGGTTTTGTGACGCACGTAATAAGTCCTAAGGATTCCACAGTATGTCCAGTGATGACGAAGACCTACAGGTGGTGGGCCTACATCCAGTATGAAAAAGGACTGGCTCTGTAGAACTTCCTATGACGAGTAGATTCGGAGATTGATTGAGATAGTAGCAGCAGTGAGGATGATCCAGAGAAGATGACTGTGCTAGAAGACCTGTGCTGAGAAATACCTTCCTAGTTAAGAGGGAGTGTTGATGTATATGTAACTTCGGAATGTATTTCATATATGTATGTTGTATGTACTACTATAGAGATGGTATTATTCCTCTATACGGAAGTGTCGTCATTTATATTGTAAATGTCGTAACTTATACTTGATGGGTTATTAGACCACCTTGTTGGGGTCGGCCCTGTATAAGTCATGTGGTTCAAAGGGTTATTAGACCACCCTATAGGGGGTTGGCCCAGTCAGCATTATGTTATGTGGTTAAGTTCGAGCCTACATGATTTATGTAAAAGGCAAGTCAAGTCAAGTATAAATAGAGTGCGGGAGGCACTCTATTTGTTCACTCACTTCTCACTTATGCACTCAAGGAGGAGTGGCGCACTTATGGAGGAGGAGGATCTGCTACTAGGATATGTCTTTCTCTTATGGTTGGGTTGTATCATTGCTCTATCTATCTCTGAGGAAGTTATTGGGGTTTTTCACCTTTATGGTTTTCCCCAAGTAAATCTTTGTGTCTCTTGTGTGCTTGCATTATTGTCTCCATGATTGATATGCTGTACATGTTGTTCTCTCAGTTAAGATCCTAGATCAAATCGAAGTAAATTCTGAAAATTTAACATTTTATTATCCATATATGGAGGACTGCATGCATACTAATGTGAAAACATAAAGCTATTATTGGTCTCTCAATAGAAAAAGGGGAAAAATTATCTCTCTTTTATTATCCATATATGGAGGACTGCATGCATACTAATTCAACTGCAGAATACAGACCTTTGATAATTACTTGCGCTCCTGCTTTTAGAATGAGATCTAGTTATTAATTAACTAAATACCCAATACTATTTAAGTTTTTAGTATGGATGGTCTCATCAATTAATAAAAAGACAAAAAATAGTCTTTATGTACTTAGAACACTGAACTAAACCTTTACAAGCAATTATGCTCGATATACCTGTCAAACTAAAATTTGGAAAACAGTACTCCAAGGAGGTGATTGGAGATTAAGGTATTAGATTCTCAACCTTCAGTACCCTTCTGATAATGTTCCTATTTTTTCTCTTTCTTGTATATCTATCATTTTCTGAGTTTTGTTGAAAATGTGTACACTCCCTTGGCTTTTTTAATTCATGTACTTATTTCCAATCTCACTGGAAATTTTTAATTCATGTACTTATTTCCAGTCTCACTGGACAATTTTGTGTTCAGAAGTGTATTTATATCCAGTTCCTCTGGCCATTTTTGCCTCACAACTAAACATTATTTTCAAAGTCAAATCAGAATTAAAATCTGTGTACATCATATCAGAATTTAAATTATAGTGAACGATTTTTGTCCTTACCATCCCGACTAATTTTCAGACACCTGTACAAAGTTTCACTCGGCATCAAATACTAAAGATAATTAGGGTTTTTCTATATATCACTTTGCTACACCGCTTAGATCCTATAACCATATCTATTCTTTAACTATAAAACTGTTAAAACCGAGCTGATCCTTGATGTAGAAAATAAAAGCAAACATTACAAAAAACAAAATTGTTTTTTCTTTGTCCCAGCTACAATTTTGATCATTTTTATGCCATTGAAAAGCACATATTCTAATAATCTTTCCTTCGTGAAGAACAACCTATAAGATATTTTTCCAGATATTTACCTGTTACCAAGAATTTGATGCAATTGAATGATAGGGTTACATGATTTTTAAAGCCCTCTTACTCAATTTTATACGAGCTCTACAAAAGAATTCTCAGGCTCCATTGACAGAAGTTTTGGCCCATTTCCAACTGAAACCCATCCGTTTCTACCGACAAAAAAAAACCCAGAAATCAAAACCTAATCCTTCTGTACAGTAGACATTAAAGCATATGGCTTCAAAAATTGAAATGAGAGGCTTTCTATCAAAACCGGAAAGAATGGTCCATTGTTTAAAATGGAAAAATCAAAGGATATCATAAACCCTAACATTCACAGACAAGTCTGCAATGCATCCCCTTAAAAAAGATCCCAGAAAAAAATCACAAAATTAATTCCTCCGTAGTAATATCTTCTCATAGTATACCTCAAAGTATATTTAACACCATCATTGGCAGTTTTATTATCAGCAACAACACTGAGAACAGAGAAGTAAAAGAAACATAAAAAGAGCCCGAGCTTTAAAAAGGTAATCCCTAAAGATACATGCCAAAAAATAGTGCAGAATATAGACAACAAAGAGATACAATAAAATGCGTAAAGGAAAATACGACTGCCTCTTACGAGTTTGTAAATTAGTGCAGGTTTTAACTCACATACCTGGTAAAATGCCACGACGACCAGCGTTGGAACCACCGATGCAAATTTCTTTGTTAATAGCGTGATTAGAGACGAGCAATCACAAACAACCACATCCACAGAAAACCCAAGTTGCACAGCGGCATCCATAGACAGCCCAAGTTGCAGCAAATGGAAAAACGCAATGAACCACCGACGAAAACACAAACAACAGAGGAGACCTTTCTCAGCAAGAAACAACACCAACAAAAAAATACCTTTCCAACAGGAGTGATGAATACAGGCAAGGGAAAAGACCCAGGAAAATGCACAGTGAACTGCAATAAATAGAAGTGACCTCAGGCATACCGCTCGTCACTTCACTGCCAAATTCCACGGCCTCAAAAACTGCACTGTGCAAAGACCAAGCCATGACCATACACTCGGGTTCGGATAGACACCCACCATACCTCCGCACTGGAACATTGAACCAGAGGAGGAATATTAAACCACCCACCGCCTACGCCATGCAATTGCAATAAAAGCCCCACTAAACCGCAATAAAAGTCCCACTAAACCACATTAAACAGCTTGACGTCAGCCGGCCGCTGAGGCCCGGGATGCAGAAACCAAAGTTGATACCAACTATGCAGCCAATAGAAACAGAGTAAAATCTTTATTTAAAATAATAATAAAAAACAACAAAAATCTAAAACATTACAAACTATACTAAAACGTTGGCTTGATACAAAAATTTGAATAGGATTAATGCCCCTACACGATTCATATATGTTGGGGACATAACAATTATTTATCTCGTACACCCAATCAATATCGTATATTTAAGTAACATTTATATAACATCAACTGAGATTCTTATATCTAGAAAAATTTAAACTCTATGAAATATCAAGGCTATCAATTCAAGTTAAGTCATTATCGAGAGCGATCCTTTGATGCTAACACAAAATCATTTCAATACTGGATTTATTATTTCAATTCACATTCAACAATGTCTAACAGAGATCGGTTAATTCTTCATAAATACCTTTAATTTATATAACAACAATAAGATTTTCACAGAGACCCAATTCCTTCCATTTTATACCTACATTCATTCCATATATTTTTAACATAGATTACTAAGAATTTCCTTTTGTAAATGCATTCATTAATCTGGCTAAAATCAATCAACAGTCCTTTGATTCACGAATAAGTCAATACACAAAAGCAAATTTTCTCTATTGTTAAATTAAAAACATTCATTACTTGATTTATATCGCAAATAATATTCGATAGCATTGACATAGATGGATTGATCTTTTTATAAATAAATTTATTCTCGATATAACATCAATATTATTTTAGCATAGATCTGATCTGCATTCATTCTATACTAATCAACAATTTTTTATCATTTAAATAGAAATAACCGCAATCCAATCCTCTTCTTTTATAAATATATTCAGAAACACAGTTAGGATTTATCTACAGTCATTTCCATCATGGTTAAACCAAGCCCAATTGCCTCACAGCATATATCAAGAAGAAAAACAACAACTTTCGAATTAGAACACTTTATGCCATTGATAACTATTTAAACACATAACTGGAATGTACGTACTTGAAAATAATGGGAATAGACACTTGGAGATTTAGAATCCGCTAGCCCAACTCCACCGTGAGTTGGATCACCACCATGCGCAACTGAACTAGCAAGCAGGGTCTAAACGCAACACTCTCTCTTAGAGTCTATAACAAACCCCAATGACGGACTTTTAATAGAAAAGGAGAAATACTCAACAAATTTCCCTCATAGAAACAATCTATCCATGCACAATACAACGTCTCGTGCTATCTCAGTGCACCAATTTATAGTTTTTTCCCAGGTCTTTTTCCATCTCAATCAAATATCAAACAATCTCTTGGCCCCTATAATTTTGGATATTGTCTGGTGGTTGAGATTTTAACTTGGATTTGATTGACATAAAATCTATTTCTTGCTATCTATTTGTTCATTGTCTCATGGTGGTGTCCCCTCTTTCAACTGAGTGCTCCAAGTGTTTTTCATTTTTACTAACAAGAAAAATAATATTTGTTACATCAAAATATTCACTCACATCAAAGGTGAGTATTTTGAGTTTTATAACTCTTTTACAAATAATAATTGTTTTGAAGTAATTTCAAATATACTTAATAAAAAATAAATCAAATTGTCTTGGGGTATTACATTCCATATGTGTATGGAAGGTCATCTCTTCCTCCCAAGAATTACCAAAGTGAAAGAAAGGGCCAGTTCCTCACCCAAATACCAAAAGTGCGAGAAAGAGAAGATGCTCCTTCTCTACCTCCCCACTCCTCATCACTCTAACCATGGAAGGGTGGGAAAGGGACAATGCTCCTTCTCCTCCAAACTTAAATTCTAAATGTCTGTGAAAGGTCAGATCTTCCTCTCAAGCATTACCTAAGGGAGAGAAAGGGCCACTTCCTCACCCAAATACCAAAAGTTTAAGAAAGGTCACATGCTCCTTCTCCACCTCTCTGTTGATGTATTTGTAACTTCGGAATGTATTTCATATATGTATATTGTATTCCTATAGAGATGTTATTATTCCTCTATACGGAAGTGTCGTTATTTATATTGTAAGTGTCGTAACTTATACTTGATGGGTTATTAGACCACCTTGATGGGGTCGGTCCTATATGAGTCATGTGGGTAAAAGGGTTATTAGACCACCCTAGTGGGGGGTCGGGCTTGTCAGCATCATGTTATGTGGTTAAGTTAAGGCTGACCTAGTAAGGTTATTAGGCAAGTCAAGTTAGTGTATAAATAGAGTGCGGGAGGAACTCTATTTAATCATTCACTTTCTCACTCATACTCTCATCGTAGAGTGGCGCACTTGTGGAGGAGGAGAAGCTGCTGCTGGGAGAAGACTATCTCTTTTGCTTGGGTTGTATCATTGCTCTATCTATCTCTGAGGAAGTTGTGGGGTTTTTCACCTTTATGGTTTTCCCCAGTGAAACTATGTGTGTCTATTGTCTCTTGTGTGCTTACATTATTATGTCCATGATTGATATGTTGTAGATATGTTGTACATGTTGTTCTCTCAGTTAAGATCCTATATCAGATTGAAGTAAATTCTGAAAAACTAACACTCTCGACTCCTCATCATTCTAACCATAGAAGGGTGAGAAAGTTCCAATGTTGCCGCTCCTCCTCCCAAATGACTAAGTTCACATGCTACTCACTTGAGTGGAACAAGTGCAGGAAAGGGCCAATGCTTTGCGGCTCTTCCTCTCAAGAATTACCAGAGTAAGAGAAAGGGCCATTTCCTCTCTCAAATACCAAAAGTGTGAGAAACAACACATGCTCCTTCTCCACCTCCCAACTCCTCATCAGTCTAACCATGTAAGGGTGGGAAAGGGCCAGTGCTCATTTTCCCCCTTACTCAAACTTCAAGAGTGTGTGGAAGGGACAGCGTAATTAGAATAGGGTGAGAAACAACCAATGCTCCTTCTCCTTTGAACTTAAATTCTAGATGTGTGTGGAAGGTCGGCTCTTCCTATGAAGAATTACCAACGTGAGACACTACTACATTTGGGAAGAAAATACAATGACGAATTCCGACAATAGATCTAAAATCAAAACAATTGTCGGATTTTACTTATTTTTTTATTTTTATTTTTTTTAAACTATGTGATGTTCGTCAAACGCCCATGCCTTTACGCAAAATAATTGACTATAAGTCAGATATTAGACGAACCTAGACCGCGTCGCATATTTGACATACTTGCAGGTGAAATATTAATGGCGTGGGATTAATGGAGTCCGATGTTATTGCTATACAAAAATATTGTATTTTGTTAAGTGCATTACAAATAGTTATACTGTAGGTTAATTTTTGAAGATACTCAATATCACTGCAAGTTCGGTAAAGAAGAATGTCAGATAACATTCATCGAGGTGTGAATCTAAGTGTGGAAGTTGCATTGGATGCAAGTATTGGTGATGGAAAATGTTATTCCCCTTGTAATAGATGCAGGGGATATAAGAGGAGGAGACTTTTAATAAAAACAGCTAAAAAAAAATTGTACAAAGCATGGACACTCTGAAGGGGGGAATGAATATCGTCCCATGATAAGTTATTAATTAAATATCTTCATATTTTGATATTATTTTTGTAAATATTTATATGTTAAATGTAGAAGAAAAATAACATATTCTCTTTCCTTAGGGATATAATAGGCGAGATACACACATGAAAATAAGAATATTTTTTAGGATTAGTGAAAATTCCCCTCCCCCTTCCCCAAAATTACAAGGATACTACTAGGGTCCCATTCACACTAGTTCATGCACAATATCAATCGATTGTGCCACTTTCCTCATTAATGGCCTCCAATTGGTTGAGATGCCAGCACGCGACTCCATATATCCTCAAAGGTAGTTCATTGAATTCCATACCCTAATATGGGAACTCCTAGATCACAATTATTTATTACTCTGAAACAACAAATAATTCATGATTAAACTCTAGACCAATCTTTCTAATTCCTAATTAATGTGATCATCTATTTCTAGTAAGTCATGTAGGGATATCGTGTGCCCTTATGATGACAAAATATGTGACTAGATAGATGAGAACCACTTTAAAATTAAGGATCATATGAGGCTCCAAAATGAACCCCACAACCTAACCACCTCCTACATGCCCTTAGGTATATGTACACCACCATCATCAATGTTGATTCCTAATCAAAGAATTTTCCATACAATCATTTCCCCATAATTAATGTGTGCATATTTCTTGACACTAGATGGTGAAAAAGAGCATCCAATATACAAAATCATGTGGGCTATGCACTAGATAACAATAACTCTATTCTATCTATTGAGCCACATTGTCATGTCCCCACAAAATTGAGCATTGGAACAAGTTCCAAACCCAACCAATCCCTTGGGTTGAGGAGGAAGTTGCATAACCATGGGGTTAAATTTTGTATTCGAGGCAATTAATTAATTAGGAGTGTGCATTTAGTTTTATCCATAGTTTTCTATCCACTTCGAATAAATATTTATGGTGCATTTAATATTTTTATTGTTATGCTGAATAAATGGAGAAAATGCTCCACTAAGGTGCATTAGTGGATAAGGTTGGAGTGACTTGAGGAAGAAGTCAACTAAAGCACATGAGTCAAAAAATGATGCCAAAATTGAGAAAAGAGGCATAAATTAGGAAAAGTAGCATAAATCAGAAAGCAAGATAAAACAAGAAAAGCTTGAAATTATGAAAAGCAAGAAAGTTCAGAAAAAAAGGAAATTCAGAAAAAGAAAAAAAGAAGGAAAGCCAAAGCAAAAGAAAAGGAAGGAAAGAATATTTCCTCATCCACTCAAGGAAGGCACATTTCTCATGGATACTTTCTCCCCAAGTCATCCAAGTTATGTAAATATTTCCATGAGCACCACATTCACATATTTTTTTAATCTGAGAAATTGTTTGAGTGCATTTGTGCATCTGAGACGTGGGAGATGTGCCCCAGATTTATGTGAAGAATGATGGAATAGATACATTTTAAATGATTTTATTTGTATTTAATGAAGCTGATAAATTTGAATCTAAATTTCAGAAGCATCACTATCCAGTTCAGAGATCGAATCTTCAAGCCTTCTATGAGCTTCTGTAGCTAGTTTCTTGTGTACAAGAAGAGAGATCTTTATATCACTTTATGAGAGGAATATTGTCCTATTTATGATGAAATAATAGAGGATGTAATGTTCTGATATCATTCCATTCAATACGAATTACAAAACTTTGATTTCTTCTCCAATTTCTCTACCCCTTCTAGATTTAGCTAGAATTTGACTAGCTGTCAGTGTATGATTCATAAGTCAATGAGTATAAGTCCAAATGAATTCATTATTATTTTTGGAGTTAGGTAGCATGCCATATTTCATTATCCATCCCCCTTTTCATAAATTTGTGAGCCTTTGAGCACTTTTTGGGAATCCAGAATTCGAACTAGTTGAGCAGTCCTGAAATGCAATTTTACTAGTTTTATTTTGAGACTTGTCCAGATATTCATATAATTTTCTGAAATGATATTTTATGATTAAATGACACTAAATTAATTTGAATGAACCTCTCTGATGTCTGCAACAACCTTCACCATCCTTTAGTCAAGTTTCCTACCCATACTAGTCTACATATGTTGAGGGGCCCAAGAGCATTGGAGTAGATTGAATAATTGCTACTATTGAAACATAAAATGTCTCAGTACATTGTGCAGAGGTATAAAATCAGATCATAACCTTCCATCCTTCCATATCCTTTGATATTTCCCATCCCCAGTCGTTCGAGCTTCCTTAGCCATTGTTTGATCAAATTTGAGAAGTCTAGAGTTTTTGTGCCACAATCCTAAGTTGGTGCATTACAGTGGTATCATAGAATGGTCCTATGAGCCTTCTCTTTAATTGTCCCTATGATTCCACGAATACATTCATATTACAAGAAGAATGATCCTTTGACAGAAGAGGAAGAAGAATTAATTCTACTGAAGGGAAACTACAAGAGGAATCAAATATGTTTCCCGGTGATGAAAATGATATCAAATAATTGGTTTAGGCCATGATGAAGGGGTTGCAAGAGATCTCACTCAATATTTCTCAGACTGGAAAGGATACTAGAGAGTTCTTAGCCCAGCAACTAGTAAGCAAGATAGGAGAAGGGAGCAACAATGGAACCCCACATGGTGAGAGGAGGAGCAGTGGTGGCCATATTTTCTCAAATACTGGGCCTCACAATATTCCTAATGACTTTAATATGGAATCACCATCATACTCCAGACCTACTATGCCCAAGTTCATTGATGAACAAAGAGAAGAACCTGAGGTTTGAAATGGAAGTCTTGCTCTATTAGAGGACAAGTATGGTGAGTACCTCACACTGAATGAAGAATGCAGAAGAGATTTACCATTCAGAGACTTCTATGATATGAAGTACAAGCCCAAAGGAGGCCACATAATGCACAATTAGAACTATGACCTCAAAAATGCTATGGGTAAAATTTCTTTGCCCTATTTTGATGGTTCACAAAAATGTTCTAGTAACTCTTGGATTTAGAAACTTGACACATATGGCTAAAAGAGATGCCATCAAGATGGCTACTCTACACTTATATGGAAAAGAAAATGACTGCTGGTTCCATGTTTAAAGACTCTTGGGAATGACCAAGTGACCACCTATGAAGAGTTCACAAGAAGGTTGGCTGAAAGGTTTGAAAGAAGATATCCTGAAATCCCGTTTAGGCAATTCGCACATGTGAAGCAAACTGGAACTACTGAATATTACATCTCTGACTTCCAAAACTTAGTTGTGATGGTATATGACATTTCAAAAGCAAGGTTGATCCTATTGTTCATACAATGGTTATCAGAACCTTTGAAATGCATGGTAAAAGCTTACATACCCCTTACCTTGCAAGATGCACCAAGTCGAACCAGAGACTTGCAAGACTCTATTCCAAGAACTAGATTTCCGCCAAGGACTGTCGGTCCTGCTCAGTTCAAGAATCAAAGACCACCAATTAAGAGTCCTACTGGAAATTTTAGAAAGGATATCTATGTTAAGGACCAAGATGAGCTGAGAAGAAAGAAGTTGTGCTTCACCTGTCAGGAGCCATGGGTTCCAGGACATAGATGTGCCAAGGGAAAGGCACACTACATTGAGGTCCACTCAAATAGTGAACCTGAGGAAGAATAAAGAGAGGGCCCTATAGATGCAGAAGTGGTCTATGAGTCTGCAGAAGAAGAACATCATCCTGAGGTGGGCAAGATTGCAGTACTCTCAGGAGTTCCTCACTACCATACTCTCAGATTCAAAGGACTGGTCCAAGGACAATCTGTCACTGTGCTGGTGGATGGAGGAGATACACACAACTTCATTGATTCAACCTTGGTTGAAAGAAGGAAGATGCACACTGAAAAATTTGGAGGCTTCACTGTTATCATTCCAGGTAATCATTCCATGAACTGTTGTAGATGGATTCCTAAATTGTAGATTTGTGTAGGAGAGGATACCATTATAGATAGATTTTATGTTGTTGATGTGGTTGATACTAACATGGTTTTGGGAGTACAATGGCTGCACTCCATTGGTAAGCATTCAGTAGATTACCAAGTCCCTGAAATGGTATTCAAGGAAGAAAATATAAAAGAGATGGTGTTGAAAGGAATCAATACGTATCCCAAACAAGTGGTAAGTGCACACAGTATGAGATCCATTCTAAGGCATGGAGACATTGAATGGGATGCATGATTCCTATTCACTACAAATGGAAACTCATTCGAAGTGGCCCATTATTCTAAATATATTCAAAATCTACTCCATAAGCATAAGAAGGTTTTTGGGTACCTTCCTCATGGTAGGCCTCTGGATCGAGGAGTGGAGCATAGGATTGAGTTGGAGATAGGAACTTCACCTATCAAGGTGCATCCTTACAAGCACCCAAAAAGATTCAAGGATGAGATAGAGCGAACCATTAAAGAGCTACTTGATTTGGAAAATTATTAGACCAAGTTCAAGTCCTTTTGACTCATCAGTAGTCCTTGTGAAGAAGAAAGATGGGACCATGAGTATGTGCATAGATTATAGAGCTCTCAACAAGAAGACTATCAAGAATAGATATCCTATTCCAAGGATTGATGATCTTATGGATAAGCTACATGGGGCCAAGTACTTTTCTAAGATTGATTTTCGATCTGGATACCATCAAATCAGCATGAAAGAAGAAGACATACAGAAGACTTCTTTTCGGTGCCACCATGGGCACTTTGAGTTTTTGGTTATGCCTTTTGGCCTAAGAAATGCACCTGCAACTTTTCAATCTTGCATTAATAGAATGTTTAGCAAGCAGCTCCGTAAGTTTGTACTTGTCTTCTTTGATGATATTTTGATCTATAGTAGGACTCGAGAGGAGCATTTGCATCATTTGGATATTGTACTAATAATATTGGCTGATCAATCTTTTTATGCAAATCTAACCAAGTGTGAGATTAGAATGACTAAGATTTTGTATCTTGGTCATGTGATTGGCCAAGATGGAGTTAAGGTTCACATGGAAAAGATCCAAGCTATTCTAGATTGGCCTAGTCCTAAAAATATCACTGAACTGAGAGGGTTCATTGGGATATGCACCTACTATCGAAATTTTGTTAAGGGATTCTCCAAACCGACATCTCCTTTGACAGATCTCACTAAGGAGGGAGCCTTCCATTGGTCGGAAGAATCTGAAAAAAGTATTCAACAGAATGAAGGAGGTAATGAGCACTTGTCATGTTCTTTCACTTCCATATTTTTCTCAACATTTTGTTCTTGAGTTTGATGCTTCAAGTAATGGTATTGGGGCTGTATTGATGCAAAATAAACATCCATTGGTCTTTGAGAGTAGAAATTTCCAGCCACATGAAAGGTTGTATTCAGTTTATGACAAAGAGATGCTAGCCATCATGCATGCACTAGTCAAGTTTAGGCAGTATTTGGTGGGAGGCAAGTTTATCATCAAGACTGACCACAACAATTTAAGGCACTTCTTAACCCAAAAGGAGATGAATGATAGAAAACAGAAGTGGGTAAGCAAGTTCCAATCATTTGATTTTGAGATTGAGTATAAGAAGGGTAAGATGAACATTGTAGCTGATGCACTTTCTAGAAAACCCACACTTGCATTGCTGAAATTTCAAGATGATTGGAAAACACAGCTTGGTGTAGAATACACCAAGAATCAGCTTGCTTATGATTTATTTGATGGATTGATTCATGATGATGCTTATAAGATTCATAATGATGTTGTTTATTATAAGGATAGAATCTTTGTAGTTCCAGAATCCATACTAAAGAAAAAGATTATTGAATCTTCCAATGATGTGTGTTTGGAAGGGCATCCAGGATTTGTGAAGACCTATAGGAAAGTGAGGGAAAGGTTCACATGGAAGGGGATGAAGAAATAGGTGATGGAATATGTCAGATCATGTGTGGCATGTCAGAAAAATAAAGTAGAGAATACTCATCCAGTAGGGCTCCTACAACCACTCCCCATTCCTTAGCAAAAATGGGAGAGTATATCAATGGATTTCATCACGGGGCTCCCCAAAAGCCAAGGTAAAGACAGTATTTTTGTTGCGGTTTATAAGTTCACTAAATATGCACATTTCTTTGCTATCACAAATAATATTGGATCCATACAAGTGGCTGAACTTTTAATCAAAAAAGTCTTCAAACTTCATGGCATACCCAAGTCCATCATCAGTGATAGAGACAATAAGTTTACTAGCAACTTTTGGCAAGGAATGTTCAAGCTAGTAGGTGCAAGTTTGGACATGAGCACAAGCTACCATCCACAGGCTAATGGAAAAATAGAGAGGGTGAACCAATGGCTGGAAGGGTACCTAATAAACTATGTCACTGGTCAACAAAAGTCATGGACCACTTGGCTCCATCTGGGAGAATTTTATTACAACACTACCTTTCATCTTTTGATTGGTATGACTCCTTTCAAAGCTATTTATGGATATGATGCACTTACTTTTGATGATATTATATTTGGTGATTGTAAGAAAGAGAAAGTAAAGGAATGGATCTAAGAGATTCAATACATACTCAGTACTGTCAAGGACAACTTGCAGGTAGCACAGAATCGACAGAACGTACATGCAAAAAAGCATAGAGTTGAGCAAGCCTTCCAAGTGGGAGATCTGGTATATTTTAGGTTGCATCTCTATAGAAAATCATCATTGAAGTCTAAATGGGCTGATAAGTTGCAACCAAGGTTATATGTCCCCTACCAAGTTTTGAGAAAGATCGTTGAAGTGTCTTATGATCTAGATTTTCCTCCGGGCAGTCGGATTCACAATGTTTTCCATGTGTCCTGTTTGAAGAAAGAAATAGGGCAGCAACTCAATGTTTCACAAGACTTGTCACCCCTTGATGATAAAGGAAATTTGGTGTCAATCCCTGAAAGGATTATTGATTTCAAAGAAAAGAAGCTAAGTAGCATAATACTTAAGGAATTTTTGGTGCAGTGGGAAGGGCTACCTAGTGAAGATGCTACTTGGGAAGGAGAACACATCTTACAACATCCTGGTTTGAAATTGCTTGAGCACAAGCAATATTCGGTGGGGAGGACTGCCATGTCCCCACAAAATTGAGCATTGGAACAAGTTCCTAACCCAACCAATCCCTTGGGTTGAGGAGGCAGTTGCATAGCCATGGGGTTAAATTTTGTATTCCAGGCAATTAATTAATTAGGAGCATGTATTTAATTTATCCATAGTTTTCTATCCACTTCGAATAAATATTTATGGTGCATTTAATATTATTGGTGCATTTAATATTTTTATTTTTATGTTGAATAAATGGATAAAATGCTCCACTAAGGCACATTAGTGGATAAGGTTGGAGGAGTGACTTGAGGAAGAAGTCAAGTAAAGCACATGAGTCCAAAAATGATGCCAAAATTGAGAAAAGAGGCATAAATCAGAAAGCAGGATAAAACAGGAAAAGCAGGAAAGTTTAGAAAAGAAGGAAATCCAGAAAAAGAAGAAAAAGAAGGAAAGCCAAAGCAAAGCAATATTTCCTCATCCACTCAAGGAAGGCACATTCCTCATGGAGACTTGATCCCCAAGTCATCCAAGTTCTGTAATATTTACATGAGCACCACATTCACATCTTTTGTTAATCTGATAAATTGTTTGAGTGCATTTGTGCATCTGAGACTTGGGAGATGTGCCCCTAGTCAAGCATGGGAGATGTGCCCCAAATTTCTGTGAGAGGATGATGGCATTCATACATTTTCACTAAGTTTATTTTCAGGTACTAAAGTTGATCAAGTCGAATCTGAATTTCAAAAGCATCACCATCCAGTTCAGAGATCGAATCTTCAAGCCTTCAATGAGCTTCTGTAGCTAGTTTCTTGTGTACAAGAAGAGAGATCTTTATATCACTTTCTGAGAGTCATATTGGCCTATTTTGTTGAATTTTGAGCATTAATTCACAATACTCTAGGATCTTTACTGAGAGAATAACATTTACAGTATATCAATGCATAACAATCATATCAAGCATGTCAAGCATCACAAGAATCAAAAGCATGAGAGACAAGAGACATAGAGTTTCCGTGGGGAAAACCCTAAGGTGAAAAACCCCACAACTTCCTCAGAGATAGAGAGAGCAATGGCTCAACCAAATTACAACCAAAATACACTGAGATAGTCTCCTAGTAGCAGATGATCCTCCTCCTCACTAGTGCGCCACTTTCTGAGTGAGAGAAGTATGAGTTTTCGAGTGATCCAAATAGAGATCTCCCAATCTCTATTTATACTTAACATGTTTGCCCAGTTACACTATGGGGCCGACTTGTCTAGCTAGGTACATCCACAATATAATATATATTTCAGGGCCGACCCCACACATGGTGGTCTAATAACCCATCGGCAAGTACACACACTTGCGACACTTGTCAATACACATGACGACACTTCCTTATAGAGGAATAACACATCTCTTATAAGGGTACAATAAATATATATGAAATACATAGATGAAATACATTCCGAAGTTACATATACATCAACACTCCCTCTTAACTAGGAAGGTATTTCTCGACACAGTTCTGCTAGACAAGTCTTCTTCTCGGGATCATCGTCATCGATGCATCGTCATCATAATCATCACTGCTGCTGCTATCTCAACCAATCTCTGACTCTACTCGTCATAGGAAGTTCTATAGAGCCAGTCTTTTTTCATACTTGATGTAGGCCCACCACCTGCAGGTCTTCATCATCACTGGCCATACTGTGGAAATCTCAGGACTTATTACATGTGTCAAAAAACCTTGCAAGAGCATCCAGGCTATTACGAGCACGCACCTCTACCTGTTGGATCTCCCAGGGACATATTATATGTGACTGTCACAAAACCTTAAAAGAGTCTCTTGACTAGAAAGAACCCTAAAGAGCATTTGAGGCCTTTTTCATCCTGTCCAGATCTCCAGGACTTATTACATGTGACACCTACCACAAAACCTTGCAAGAGCATCCCAGGCTGTTACGAGCACACAGCTCTACCTATAGGATCTCCCAGGGACAGATTACATGTGGTCATGGAAAAACCTTGCAAGAGCATCCCAGGACTTATTACGAGCACACAGCTCAACCTATCGGATCTCCCAAGGCCGAATTATATGCCATAGGACAAAACCTTGAAAGAGCATCTGCCAGATATCCCAGGGCCAAATTATATTCCATAGGAAAAACCTTGCAAGACTATCTGCAGATCTTCCAAGGTGTTATTATATGTCCTCCCAAAGAAAAACCTCGAAAGAGCGTTTGCCAAATCTCCCAGGGAGCTATTATATGCCAGCGGCAAAACCTAGCACAAGAATCTTCAAACCTACCAGGGCGCTATTATATGCTTATCTGCACAACCTATCCACGGCCATAGAGTATCAACCTGATACTCACCATACATCATCCTGATGTATACATGATCATCCTGATCATCATCACTACAACATCCTGCTGCATGTCATCTGGAGCAACATCCTGATGCTCGTCATCCATGATCATCCTGATCATATAATGCATCTACCTGATGCATACCAAGTATCTACCTGATACATATCATCATACACGATCCACCTGATCATACAATGTATCCACCTGATACAAATACAAAAACATGATCCACCTGATCATACCTGATACATATCAACATACATGATCTACCTGATCATACACAGTATCCACCTGATACATATACAGATACATGGTCCAAGTATCCAACATGATGCATATACAAAACATATACAAATGATCCTACTGATCATATCCAACATCCAACATGATGCGTACATGCATATACATATAAATGATCCAACTGATCATATCCAGCATCCAACATGATGCGTACATACATATACATATAAATGATCCAACTAATCATATCCAACATCCTCCTAATGCATATACAGAGCAGTAACTGGAGCATCGTCCTGATGCTCATCATCCAGCGATTACATCCACAGCCATGTCAAGGATCCTCCTTCCAACATGCTTGGAATGGCTTTTGCAAATGTGTCCATCACTTCTTCCTCGAAGTGTCATCAATCCGAAGAAAACCAAGCCTCTCTCTGAAGTACTCGAACTTCACTCTGGCTAGTGGTTTCATCAGCACATCTGCAATCTGCTCGTCCGTCGCAACATATAGGAGCTTCACAGCTCCTCTCTGCACCATATCCCTGATATAGTGATATTTGATCTCTATGTGTTTCGACCTGTCATGAAACACTGGGTTCTCAGACAGCTTCACACAACTCTAGTTATCACAGAAGATACCAATAGCATCCAATGGGAGATCAAATAACTCAGACAATAGCTTCCATAGCCATACCACCTCACAACTAGATGAACAAGCTGCAACATACTCTGCCTCAGTTGTACTCAGTGCTACGCAGAACTGCTTCCTGCTAAACCAAGAGATCACACCTGATCCCATACTGAAGCAACATCCAGATGTGCTCTTCCTATCTGCATCACTTCCAGCCCAATCTGAATCAACATAACCCTGCAGGTTAAACTTTTGATTCGCTTCATACTTGAGCCCATAATCCACTGTACCCTTCAGGTACCTTAGCACATGCTTTACAGCAACCAGGTGAACACTCCTCAGATCCATCAAGAATTGGCTCAATGTGTTCACCGCAAAGAAAATATCTGGTCTCGTGTTCGTCAGGTACATCAAGGACCCAATCATCTGACGATACATAGAGACATCAACCGGCTCAGATGAAGCATCACATAGAAGCTTCAGATTCGATGCCATAGGTGTGGCCATGGCCATGCAATCCATCATCCCAAATCTCTTCAGAATATCTACTATGTACTTCCCTTGACCAAGGAAGATCCCACCTCCACTCTGCCACACCTCCATACCTAGGAAATAATGCATCATTCCCAAATCTTTCATATCGAACTCAGCAGCAAGCTTCCTCTTAGTATCTGCAATCAATTTATCATCTCCTGTTACAAATAAGTCATCCACATACAGGAGCAAAATCACAGGATTCCCTTCCTCAACCTTGTAGTAAAGGTTGGAATCCGCTTTACTCTTGGTAAAGCCCAAACTAGATAGGAAACTGTCCATCCTAGCATACCAAGTTCTGGGAGCTTGCTTCAAGCCATACAAGGCTTTCTTCAATATGCACACATATGACTCCCTGTCATGTATTTCGAAACCGAGTGGCTGCTCCACATATACTTCCTCTTCAACTACACCATTCAGGAAAGCAGTCTTGACATCCATCTGGTGTATTTTCCATTTCATTGCTGCAGCCAGGGCAAGTACTGTTCTGATGGAAGTATACCTAGCTACAGGTGCAAAAGTTTCTTCATAATCTATTCCTTCCTTTTGAGAGAAGCCACGAGCTACGAATCTTGCCTTGTATTTCTCTACACTGCCATCTGCAGCATGCTTGATTTTGTAGATCCATTTGGAAGTCACAACAGACTTCTCTTTAGGTCTTGGGACAACATCCCAAACATCATTTTTCATTATTGATTGGTATTCCTCAACCATGGCATCCTTCCATTCTTTATTTTCCATTGCTTCTTCATAATTGGAAGGTTCTTTGTTCATAATGTCACAGAGTAAAGCAACATAGCTGGTATGTGATCTGGTTCTTTTCTTTGCTCTGTGTTCTTCTTCTGGAATGCCAAATCTTTCTGCATCTTGAATGAGATCTCTAGCCCATGCAGGTTTCCTCTTTTTAGAGTTATCCTCATGAGGTGTATCTACAGGTTCTTGCGGATCTTCAAACTCACGAACAACTTCTGGAATTGCTTCAGTCATGGTAGTGTCTTGAAATCTAGTTTCCTTAGGTTCTTCATAAACTTCGATAGGTGCCTTCCTCGATTTGATGAATGCTGAGTTTTCACCAAATGTTACATCCCTACTTACATCAATCTTCTTGAACCCTGGAAAGTATATTCTGTAAGCCTTCGAGCTTTCACTGTAACCCACAAAGATACCCTTCTTTCTTGAAGGATCTAGTTTGGTCCTCTTTTCCTTTGGGACATGAGTGTATACTGGACAACCAAATATTCTGAGATGGCTGACTTCAGGTTTCTTACCAAAAAAGACCTCTTCTGGTGTCTTGTTGTCTAATATCTGGTGGGGTGTTCTGTTCTGCACATATACAACTGTTCTAGCTGCTTCTGCCCATAGATGCATAGGTAGATCCTGGTCATGCAGCATTGCCCTTGCTGCTTCCATGATTGTTCTGTTCTTCCTTTCTGCAACTCCATTCTTTTGAGGATTATAAGGAGCAATCAACTCCCTCTTAATCCCTGAATCACTGCAAAGCTTCTTGAAGTCACCTGAGGTGAATTCTCCACCATTGTCGGATCTGAATGTTTTGATCTTCTTGTCAGTTTGATTCTCCATCAAGGTTTTGAAATCCTTGAACTTATCAAACACCTCATCTTTGTTCTTCAAGAAGTATACCCAAGTCTTCATGGAGAAGTCATCAATAAATGAGACATAGTAAACATACCCACTCAAAGAACTAGATGACATAGGACCACGTACATCTAAGTGGATGATTTCCAGGATACCTTTTGCCTTGCTTTCACTGCTTTGGAAAGTCTTCTTAATGTTCTTACCTTTTGCACATCCTTTGCAAACACCTTCATGTTTGGTCTTGATTTCAGGAAGACCCTCTACAGCCTTGCTTGCAATTGGAAGTGCTCTATAGTGCATATGAGAAAGTCTTCTATGCCAAAGTTCACTTGGCTCCATGGATTCATGCACCATGGCATGTTCAGGTTGTCCTTTCAGTTTATACAAACCTCCCTCTTGCTCTCCAATCACTACTGCATCATTTATGGTCTTTCCCTTTGGCCACATTAGGACTTGGCCATCCACAAATGCAACGCTCATACCTTTTGCATCCAATGCAGAGATGGAGAGTAAGTTCTTCTTGAGCCCAGGTACATAAAGGACTTCTTTCATCTTCAAAGATTTTCCAGAATCTAGGTTGTAGGAGGCTTCACCACTTCCTTTGATTGGGTATTGATAATCATCCCCAAGTTTCACCTTATGGGGTGATTCATGTTTAGATAGGTTTACAAAAGATTCCTTAAACCCAATCATGTGTTTGGAAGCCCCACTGTCAATTAACCAATCATTACAACCATGGGAGATAGTACCTGTGAGAGCAGAGATTAGAACATACTCTTCTTCACTTGATGAGTCATCATCACTTTCTGCCCTAGCCTTCTTCTTTGGAGGTTCATCATCTTCGGCAGCATGAGCATGGAACTTTCTTTTGTTGCCCTTCTTCTTCTTGCTGGAGTTGATGTTATCCCTTTTTTTCTTGGGACATTCAAAAGCAAAGTGACCCTTCTCATTGCATGTGAAACATCTTATATCCTTCTTATTCTTTTATTGGTTGTGATAGGATCTCTTGTGGTGAGAGTGCTCCTTCTTGGGCTTGCTTCTTTTGGTGTGGGCTGTGAGAGCTTGATCTTCACCTCCCATCTTTTATTCACGAGCTACAAGCCTAGTTTCTTCTTGAGAGCATTCCTCCCACAGTTTACTGAAAGAGATCAATTTCTTTCTTGCACGGATTCCTTGAATAAAGGAGTCCCATGACCTAGGAAGGCCATTCAGAGTGGTCATAACAACTTCACCATTATCCACTACTTCATCCACAGCTTCAAGTTGTTCCTTGATCTAAGAGGCCTTGGAGAAGTAAGATTGAATGGTTTCTCCATTCAACATCTTGACCCCTTTCAATTGATTCCGTAGGGTCATCTTCTGATTTATGTTCTTCCCTTCAAATAGCTTGGTCAAAGAGTCAAACATAGCCTTGGGTGTCTTTAGAGAAGACACATGGGGTATGAGATGGTCTTTGATGGAATCAGCAATGATTCTCTTTGCCTTGACCAAGTTCTTCTTATGCATTACCTTAGCCTCTTCATCCTCTGGGATAGGGATGTCTTCTTTTATGTATGAGTCCAACTCATTCTCTTCCAGGATTAACCCAATCCTATACTTCCAAGCTCGGAAGTTATCAGCCCCTTCAAGCTTATCCTCAAGCTTGGTGTGGTGAGACATCTTAAAGAGTACTTCAAAAGGAAATAGAAAAGATTTAGGTCTTACCACTTGAAATGCTGAAAACTGGATCTGGTCCCAGATTAGGGTTTGTCGAAAAAACCCTAAAAATTCAAAATGTGAATTTCAACTTTCTGAAAGGATAGAAAGATGCGCCTTGATGAGCTGATCAGCCTGGTGTATTCAGAATTTGAGATCAGCAAAGCTTTACCCTTCAGATTTTCCTTTTTTTCCTCCCGGGTTCACTTGGGAGAGCCCTGAATTAGGGTTTGAGTTTCCTGGAGATCTACCCAGCCAAAAATCTCGATCCAAAGCTCTAAACTTCGATTTTTGCAAGGAGCTTCCAGCTATGTCTTCAGATTTCAGAAATTCCTATTTTTTTGGAAACCCTAATTTTTAGGGCCAAATATGAAAATGCTCAAAATTGAATTCTAATTGGACAGATAGATTCTCCTTGATGAGTAGAGTCAATATACTATACTGCTTTTCCAAAATCTATGGAGAGAAACCCAATAAACAAGAAACTCAAGTTTCTGTCACTGCAAAATGTCTTCTTCTGAGGTTAGCTCTGATACCATGTTGAATTTTGAGCATTAATTCACAATACTCTAGGATCTTTACTGAGAGAATAACATGTACAGTATATCAATGCATAACAATCATATCAAGCATGTCAAGCATCACAAGAATCAAAAGCATGAGAGACAAGAGACATAGAGTTTCCGTGGGGAAAACCCTAAGGTGAAAAACCCCACAACTTCCTCAGAGATAGAGAGAGCAATGGCTCAACCAAATTACAACCAAAATACACTGAGATAGTCTCCTAGTAGCAGATGATCCTCCTCCTCACTAGTGCGCCACTTTCTGAGTGAGAGAAGTATGAGTTTCCGAGTGATCCAAATAGAGATCTCCCGATCTCTATTTATACTTCACATGTTTTCCCAGTTACACTATGGGGCTGACTTGTCTAGCTAGGTACATCCAAAATATAATATATATTTCAGGGCCGAACCCACACATGGTGGTCTAATAACCCATCGGCAAGTACACACACTTGCGACACTTGTCAATACACATGACGACACTTCCTTATAGAGGAATAACACATCTCTTATAAGGGTACAATAAATATATATGAAATACATAGATGAAATACATTCCGAATTTACATATACATCAACATATTTATGATGAAATAACAGAGGATGTAACATTATTATATCATTCCATTCAATACAAATTACATAACTCTGATTTCTTCTCCAATTTCTCTACCCCTTATAGATTTAGCTAGAATTTGACTAGCTTTCAGTGTATGATTCATGAGTTAATGAGTATAAGTCCAAATGAATTCATTCTTGTTTCTAGAGTTATTTAAAATTCCATATGTCATTATACATCCCCTTTTTCATAAATTTGTGATCCTTTGAGCACTGCTTTGGAATCCATAATTCGAACTAGTTGAGTAGTCCTGAACTGCAATTTTACTAGTTTTATTGTGAGACTTTTCCAAATCTTGATATAATTTTATGAAATTATATTTTATGATGAAATGACTGTAAATTAATTTGAATGAACCTCTCTGATGTCTGCAACAACCTTCACCATCCTTCATTAATGTTTCCTAGCCATACTAGTCTGCATATGTTGAGGGGCCCAGGAGCATTGGAGTAGATTGCAGCCTTTCTTCTCTTGAAACATAAAAGGTCTCAGTACATTGTGAATAGTTATAAAATCATATCATAACCTTCCATCCTTCCATATCGTTTGATCTTTCCCATCCCCAGCAGTTCGAGCTTCCTTAGCCATTGTTTGATCAAATTTGAGAAGTCTAGAGTTTTTTTGCCACAATCCTAAGTTGGTGCATTACACACATCCCTATTTCGTTTTTTCCATATCCTTGTAGTGGTAATCCATTAATTTGGTTAGTGTCATGATTCCTCGTAGAGTATACTTCGGGTTGATTTATTGTCCATAAGAAGGTAACCTATTCAAAAAATACATTCCTGACACTGGAAACTATAGATATTGTGGACCTAAAAGTACCCATTCAAATTCCACATTTAGATGATATTGTCTAGGAGTTGTAAGCTCAATCACATCAATGGAATTTAAAATACCTTCAGTAGACCACATGGGTAAATTATTCCATATGAAAAAAAATCCCTTTAGGTAGGTTTCTTTAGGGTATGATGCACTCACTCACTCTAGTTTCATACTATCTAGCTTGGATATTAGAATCCCCATATTCTTATAACTGCATGGCCCCTAGTTTCAACAAATACATAGGTGCATGAATATTCAAACCTTAACCAGATAGTATTGTGTGGGTATTAATACAATAGTTATGAAGTTGCGTTGTGGAATGAAATACAAGGGTCTTTTCCAGTTGAAAATCCCCCCAAAAATGAAAACTTGATGGATAAAAGGAAAGATCAAATATTGTGGACTAATGTAATGGAGATGAAATTTGAAAAGGATGGTTGAAAATCTTAGGAAAATAAAATGAATATTTAGATATTATTATATTACTCCAATTTTGAATGTGCAAATTAGAAATCCACATTTTGACCCATACAAGGGCATGTGAGGTGTCTTTATCTCACTATTTCTACCATTGGATTTAAGTTTTTGAGCACCACCATGCTGTGGAATTGTTTTGTATGTGTAGGATAATATATTAGGATCCATTTTTCATTAAATGCAAGTTGGGGGTTCTCCTTAGGTATACTCAATACCCTAGCATATAAGTACACACATTTGTTGTGAAAATTATTTGTTTATATCTTTTCCCACCATTTTTATTTGTCATAAGTCCCCCAATCCAAGATAGTTTCCTCACCAATTCAAGTTGCTTTCTTGCACTTACTATATGGAAATACTCCACCTCACATGGCTTTCCTAGGCTTAGCACACTTTTTATTTTGGCACCGATGTCATCCATCCCCACAATGATCTAAGGGTTTAATGGATTAGGGGTAATGGGGTTTAGGTGTTAAGGAATAGGGGGATAGGGTCTGAGCATTTAGGGGTTAGGGATTAAAGGGTTAGAGGTTAATGGTATATAGGTTAGGGGTGGGCCAAGGGTTAGGGATGAAAGGGTTATATAAGCTCTCAACCCCTAAATGAAATTGTGGTCTCCAAGTTGTGGGAAAGTTGCAATCGACTTAAAAGTCATGGTCACCAAGTGAACTCGTGAAAGAATATGACATAATGATGAAGGTGAAAAAAGAATAGGTTTTTTTGTTGGTCGTGATTATATATCTCATAAAGTGTATCTCTTTCTACATTTCAAGAAAAGTAACATTTTTTTCGATATTTTTTCAACATATTCATAAACATCTTGATAACTTGCATAAGCTTCGTCATTGATTGGTTTTCTTCATTTCTCCCTCTCACCTGAGTTGGCTACTCCATATAGAATGGAAAATCCTAAGTACCCCTAAACCTTGGATGGTCAATAACATGTTAACCCCTAATCCCTTAGCCCTTGACCCTTTATAAACCCCTAAACCATTAATAACCCTTATCCCTTGACCCTTATTTACCCCTTAAACCTTAACCCCTTACCCTTGTACCATTAATGCATTAACCCCTAATCCCTCAGCTCTCGACCCCTTATAAATTAAACCACAGTCTCCAAATCGGCAGAAAATTGTTGTTCACTTAAAATGCATGGTATCCAAGTAAAATCAATAAAGAATATGACATAATGATGAAGGATAAATAAGAATAGGTTGTTTTTCCTGCTTGTGACTATATATCTCATAATGTCTCTCTCTTTCTACATGTCAAGAAAAGTAACAGTTTTCTGATATTTCTTCAACTTATTCATAAACATCTTGATAAATTACACAAGCTTCATCATTGATTTGTTGTCTTTGATTCTCCCTCTCACCTCAACTAGATGCTACATATATAATACCAACTCTTATGTACCCCTCACCCTTGGATGGCCAATAACTTGTTAACCTCTAATCCCTTATTCATTGATCCCTTATAAATCACTAAAAAATTAAGTACCCTTAGCCCATGACCCTTAATTACCCCTGAAACCTTAACTCCTTAACCTATAAGCCCTAATCCCTTAGTCCTTGACCCAATATAAACCCATAAACAATTAAGCACATGTACACCTGACCCTTATTTACCTCTTAAATATTAACTCCTTAACTTCTAATCAAAACTTTTCAATAGAATTAAATGCCAATAAAAAGAGAGTATATGACAGATATATCTGGAATGTTCAATATGTTACATTGAAATGTGACATTGACGTTGCCCATAATACACAATCTCAGAGGAAACAACAATATTCAAGTTTATTCAAATCCAACTGAATGAGGAGAGATCCAACTCTCAAGTGCAAGAACTAGATTGTAGTTCTCATCTTCAACTAAGATGTGAGGGAACAAATCCTCAAATGCAAGTCCCAACTTGTAGATAGGATCCAACCTGTCAATGGAGAAGTGTAACAAATCGCAATCTTCTTCTTCACATATCATAGAAAAAATGAAAAATTATTTCTTGACTTTATTTCTTTGCGTCACTGAGATCACAGTTCAATGGCCCTCAACACAACAATTTCCTGCTTCAAGATGTATACCTCATACTTCAATAGCTTTGTCCAACTAAGAGTTACAAGACTCTTCTCTCAATATGATTTCTTAATAGAAAAAAAATTGTCCTTAGGTCTACAAATTTGTGAAGGTCACTAACAGTATTCAACTCCTTCAAAATACTTCATTACCAGTAGGACACTTCAAACAAGGCTGAACCCCTATATACTAGATCTTCCTTCACATAGTGTTCATGCATGCAAACTTTCAAACCTTGAAAGAATTCTAGTTATTCCTCACATTCATCTTCTTTGTCATACAAGCTCAACTACATCTACTACATTAATGTCTCCCATCGTGAATCCCTGTTGCAAACAAGATTTCTCTGAGACTATAACCCCAGGGATGTCAAACCTCTAGCACAAGACTTACCAAAGTGTACTTGTTCTCTTTGGATTAACCTATTGATCACCCTTCATCAGTTCTATTCATTCCATTTCTTCTTTATCACATTTTGGTCCTTCTAGACTTCTCAGTCCTGCAACCTCGCACCCAAGACACTCTCACATTCAAGAACAAGGACACTTGAAAATGAATGTTTGTATCTCTTGTTTATATGCCTTATTTCTCAATTAGGGACTACTTAATTGTCTTTTGCTCACAACTATTCATTAGGTCTATTTTAGGATCAGCCTAATATAATATTTCCATTATTTGGAATAGGCTCTTTCTATGGTTACATGAGCTATTTATTTCGTTCCATTTATTTCAAGACAATGGCTGCTTCATTATCCATTTGGTCCCCTTCAGTCTATTTCATAAGGCTGGTTATTTGTCCTTGGAATGTTGAATGCACAAGGGATTTGTTTCTTCACTATCTTCACAAAAATGTGTGCGCTATGGAAATGCAATCATTCCAATGGATCCAAAAAGATTAATAGATATTATTTCATTATATTTCAACCTTTCCTTAACTTAGAGTGCATGCCATTTGTAGAAAAATGGTAGCCAAAGACATAGAATGGTCTAATTCTCTGTTAGTAGGGCTAGTAGAAATCTGTCTCACAATTATGCCCGCCAATAGCTTAAGAATGCAATACAAGAGTTCTAATCAATCTCATTAGACTTATTTTTACTCAATGAATGTTATTCCAATTCCAAATTCCCGTCGTGTTCAAGAAAATGCGTGCCGATTTCCTCAAATGGTCAAATTCTTCCTTTAGATAGTGACCTACAGGAAATGCACACCCAGGTTACAAAAATGCACGCAAAATGCATAGATTTGATGTGATTGGGATATAAATTGACACATGTATTCCTTAGAACGTAACACACACCCTTGTACTCAATATTTCTTCAACTAAATCTCACTTAGGTATCCTTAGATCTGCCAAATTGATCTTGTTATAGTTCCATCCTTGTTAACCAAAAATGTGTGGCCGATGCAAATGGATTCATGCCACTGGTCCCAAAAATAATGATAGATATTATGTCATTATATTTCAACCTTTCCTTAACTTGGAATAAATGCCATTTTCAGAAAAATGGTAGCCAAAGTCATAGCCTGGTCAAATTTTGTGTTTGTAGGGCTTGTAGTAATCTGTCTCACAATTATGCCCGCAAAGAGATTAAGAATGCAAGCCAAGAGCTCTAATCAATATCATTAGAATTGTTTTTACTCAAGGAATGATATTCCAATTCCAAATGCCCGATGTGTCAAGGAAATGCATGATGATTTCCTAAAATGGTCAAATTTTGCCTTTAGAGAGTGACCTACAGGAAATGCAAGCCTAGGTCACCAAAATGGATGCTAAATGCACAAATTTGATTGGATTGGGATAGAACTTGAAACATGTATTACTTAGACCATAAAACACACCCCTGTACTCAGTTTTTCTTTAGCTGAAGCTCACTTAGGTAGACTTAGGTCTGCCAAATTGATCTTGTTATAGTTCCATCCTTGTGAACCAAAAATGCACGCCCGATGCAAATGGAGTCATGCCAATGGTTCCAACAAGATTGATAGATATTATTTCATTACATTTCAACATTTCATTAACTTAGAATGCATTCCATTTGTAGAAAAATGGAAGCAAAAGTCATAAAATGGTCTAATTATGTGTTTGAAGGGTGTGTTACAATCTGTCTCACAATTATGCCCACCAAGAGATTAAGATTGCAAGCCAAGAGATACCTAATCAATCTCATTAGACTTGTTTTTACTCAAGGAATGTTATTAAAATTCTAAATGCCCGTTGTGATCAAGAAAATGCACGTCAATTTCCTCAAATGGTCAAATTCTGCCTTTAGACAGTGACCTGCAATAAATGCATGCCTAGGTCACCAAGATGCATGCTAAATGCACAAATTTGATTGGATTGGTATAGAACTTGACAAATGTATTCCTTAGATTATAACACACACCCATGTACTCAATTTTTCCTCAACTGAAGCTCACTTAGGTATCCTTAGTTCTACCAAATTGATCTTGTTATAGTTCCATACTTGTGAACCAAACATCATAAATTTCATGTGCAGTCAATATGTCCCCACCATTAATGTCATCACTATCTTCTTGGTACACAAACTCTTCTTTCTCATGCTCTTGGTGATCTTGTCTTAATGCCAAAAAATTCCAACAAACTTGTACAACCTTGTCCAATTTCTTCATATTGACATCAATCATTGTCTTCATGTTGACATCAATGCCAACAATATTCAGTAATGCCAACGTGAATAATGTCCCTTAGTAATAATTTATTCATTATATGTATTTGTATTGATTGTATTTGTAATTTGGCGATCTCTTATCTTCCGAAAGCAATGTGCTATGTTGTAAAATAAATCATTCTCTGCTATCCATTATATTATATTGAGAAGAATTGCAGGGTTTTTATTCTAATAATTTTGAGGATTTTCCCTAGGGTATATGTTTTTTATGGTTTAATGAATTTCAGGGATTAATTTGTCTCATTGCTTCAAGTCTCTGCATCTAAAATAATTAAAGATAAAATCTCAACCAAATTTCAACACTTATAAGTATGTCCTTCTCAGTAAAACTATATAACTGATTTTCAATATTTCACTTTTTACTTCTTTTTACTTGATCTTTTCTTCTTTCCCGTTGTCAACATTTTTTGTCCTCACATGTATACATTTGGCTGCGCGGCTAACTGGCCCATTGCTTGAACTATTTTTGAACATTTGGAGGTATACCTGCTTGCCTCATTTGATGCATCATTTGAATATTCACTTTCCCTCCATGTGGCATAAATGCCAATGGGGTTGGTTGACTCACAAAATGGTTAGGAACTGTAGGATATTGTTGTCCACTTTTTTTCCCTTGTGGTATGCTGGAATTTTTTCATGTAGCTTGAATTTCGGGAGGTAAATCCTTTTTGTATTTTGATACTGACTTCCAATTTTTTCCTATTTTCATTTTGATACTGACTTCCATTTTTTTCCTATTTGCATTTTATGAGCCTTTATCTCTTCATTAGTGTGCTTTTCATATGTTATGGGGCCTATATATTTTAATAATATTTTTAAATTGATCCATATTTGGAACCGAGGCTCAAGTATTTAAATAACTTGATCTCTTGTTATCACTCCTTCCCATGCTTCAGAATAAGGAAGTTCATTCCTCCTTTGAATATTTTTTTCTTCATATTCTTCTTTGGGTATAATATCTTGATTCCCATCCAATGGGTGAGGTAACCCCAATTTTATCAGCTTATCAAACATGCCTTTTAAAGCATTTATGTCATCAACCAAGACTTTCATATGAATATGTCTTATCCTCAAAAGAATTTGTTTTGTAATCATCTATTTAGCTACCTTGATGGGCCAGGTTCTATTTTTAATCTGTAATTCTTCCAGCTTCCTTTTGCTTATGCTATTTAAATACTCTATTACATTCTTAGCTTCTTTGGGAATGTCTCCCAAATTTGCTTCAACTCTCATGGTTTCTTATTTATATTACTTATACATTTCTAACTCCTTGACAACCTCACAATGATTACATTCATTTATAAATGGTTGGTATATGTTGTCCCACAAAGATTAATTTGTTCTTCTGATCAAGGATTACCCTTCAATATCCAGTTTGAACTTAGTTATTTCACTCTTAAGCTGACTTACTTCATGTTCCAACACTTGGATGTCATCATCCTTCTAGATCATATCTCTTTCAAGATCCAAAATTTTCTCATATTTTTGGTTCACTTCAGCCTCCAACTCTTTGATCTTATTGTCTTTTTCAGCCAACCCTTTATCAATCAATTGAGTTTGAGGGTCTTCATCCATTAAATCAGTTATATCCTTGAGTGTCTTTCTTTTCAAGCTCGCTTGTAACCTGCTTTGTTTCCCCTACAAGATAAATTAAATCTTGTGTGCTGGAAGGAAGTTCTTGAGTGGTCTGCTCATTTCATAATGTAGCCTTTTTCAACTTTAGGGAGGCAATATTCCATCTAATCTCATTGGTTTCACCATATTTATCCTAAACCATCTACTTAAGTTTCAAAATAATGGCATACATCTTTTCATTCTCTTCTTGGGGTTGTCTTAGTTAAAGGGTCTAAAATGGCTAAGTTACATGCATTTTTAGCTTCCTTCTGAGGTGGGCTATTTCATTATCCTTCTCCTTCAAAATGGATGCAGGATGATAGCCATCACCTAGACTCATACTTAAGGCAATGATTTTACTTTACAAGTTCTTGATGTTGACTTGTTTTTCTCTCACAAACACCTTCTCTAACTTCCACAAATCTTCAAATTTTCCTAGTGCTCGTCTACGATTTTTCTATATTTTGATGGATTGTACTACTTCCTTTAAGATAATGTCACTATATTGCTTATATAAGTCTAAATTTTCTAACTTTTCAAATTGATTGAAATGTACTTGATACTCATCAGCTTTCCAACCACTAAGACTAGTAGGATGGGGCACTGTAGGTTCCACCATTGACCACTTCAAGGTTTCATTTTTGTGATCTTCTACTATTAGTAGCCTCTTCCCTAATACTCCTATTTGCTTCCTAGTGTCATTTATCAGTTTGACATTATGATCTCCTATATTCCCATGTTTGGTTATCAATTCTATTTTCACTTGTACTAAACATGCTAAAAGTGATTGTGCAAGTGATGTTTGCAGCATTCTAGGTTCTATTAATAACATGGAAGGATAATGAATGAACTTGATTGATGACCCATTTATTTTGGCTAGAGTTTGTGGGATCATGTCAACCAAATCACTGGGAATATCATCATATGACTCCTCTTCTCCTTCTGTTTTGGATCTTTTATCCTAATGACCCTACTCAACATCATCTACTTCCATATATGTAGAAATATCATCAACCACTCTCTTATGTCCTACTTGTTGTTCTTTAACCTTTTCCCCTTCCATCCTTCTTTGAGATTACAGGACTTCCTACCAAGTCTCTAATTCCCTTCCAATCTGACGCAAGTCACCTTACAGGCATACTTTCTTGCTTAACAATACACACGACACAAACCACAATGCTTACACGAACATGGTGTAAAACAAGATGCCAGAAGTGACTTTATATTACTTCTCTGAATTCGGTTACAATGTGGAATAACTATAAACAAATAACTAACTACAGTCGGCCTCAGCCGTTACAACTTAGAAGTAACTATGGTTTGTTCTCCTGTGTGTCGACCTCACCCTGTCACGGTTCAAATCGGAACTCTGAGCTATGGCTCAATCTCAACTCTCTCTTCTTCGGCTGGTGTGACTCTTCACAAGTTCTCTCGGCTCTGCTCTCTAATACCGCTAATCAAAGATCGAAGATCCCCCTGATCTTCTTTCTCCACGTCTTTTACCTTGCTGCTGCTGCTATTCTCGAGACTGTTCAATCCCCGACACACGCAACCTCCTGTCCGTCGATCCTTCCAAATCCTGTGAACCTGCAACTGTCAGCTCCTATCCGTGCTGCACAGCCTCTGTTCATCACGTCACTTGTCATGTCCTTCACCAACACTCAATAACTGTATTAACTTCCTCAGCAACCCTGAACGACTACCAGGTACAGTCCCTTGAATTTATGTCCTTTCGACCCTGCTATAGTAGTCGATCACATCTTGACTTTCCTGTTGATTAGCTTCTCGTCCTCTGCGCTTGGCTCCGCCAAACCTGTCGCGTTGTAGCTTGACCACTCATCGACTACCTGACATCTTACTCCTTCACTTGTCGTCTATCGACTAATTCCTGTCGATTCTCGACCAATCACAACATTTGTTGCACTGCTCCAGTTGGTCGTACTCCGACTACTTATGCTCGACTTGTTGACTTTGACAAATCAATCTGCGTCCTGCACCAGTGGTCATCGGCACTCCCGCTGGTCGGCTCCCTCCTGTCGATCAACCTCGACGGATATGCCTAGGCTCCGATGCTCCTGCATCAGACTCCCCAGGTGAAAAAGAATTCGACTACTCCTTCAGTCTCCTGAACTCTTCCTCGAAAATCCATGTCACCTCTTGCAACTCGTCATCTTTCCATCACACTAAGTATTCCTTCTTCCATGTGCTACGCGTTCTCCCAACCTCACGCTCTTTGATTACTTCTGCGATCTCTTATTTGTGTCGATCTGGAATTTGGTCTGCCCATTCGATGCTTATCACCTCCTCACTTCCACTGCTTGACCCCTCTTCAAACTTATACAAATCTGAAACATTGAATGTTGTTGAAATGTTCAAGTCTTCCGAAAATTCCAACACATAAGCGTTATCCGAAATCTTCTTCAGAATTCTGCATGGCCCTATCTTCTTCAGCTTCAGCTTGTTGTATGTTCCTGTCGGAAATCTCTCCTTCTGTAAGTATGCATAGACTAAGTCCCCCTAATGGAACGATTGTAGTCTCTTCTTCCTGTCGGCCCTCAACTTGTATGCCGCGTTACTCCTTTCCATGCGCTTTCGCACATTTTCATGAACTTCATGCATATGCTCTACGAATGATTCTGCATCCACGCTCTTTCTGGTTTCTGTCAGCAACTCGACCAAATCCACCACTCCGTGTGGGCTTCTCCCCTGAACAATCTGGAATGGGCTCAATCCCGTCAACCAATTCACAAAAATGTTATACGCAAACTCAGCCTATGCCAACACATTCTCTCACTGCTTGGGTCTGTCGGCTGCTAGAAATCTCAGAAGTTTTCCCAAACTTTTGTTGACCACACCGGTCTGTCCATCTGTCTACGGATGGTACGCTGAGCTAAACTGCAATTTCGTGTCCAGTTTCTTCCATAGGGTTCTCCAGAAATGCCCCATAAAATTGGTATCCCGATCCGGCGTTATACTCTTTGGCAACCCATGCAA
This sequence comes from Larix kaempferi, assembly GCA_027924585.1. Lineage (NCBI taxonomy): Eukaryota > Viridiplantae > Streptophyta > Pinopsida > Pinales > Pinaceae > Larix > Larix kaempferi. The sequence continues at coordinate 8,084,163 of BSBM01000179.1, read as the reverse complement.
TCTGACTATTTCCTTGAAGAATAGTACAACAATCCCTATGGCATCACTCGTCTTCTTACATGGTATGAAATGCACCATCTTCGAAAATATGTCGACTACAACAAATATTGAGTCGCTTCCTTGCTGAGTCTTCGGCAATCCTAACACCAAATCCATGCTAAGATGCTCCCAAGGGTTATCTGGTATCGACAATGGTGTATACAACCCTGTATTCTGACTCCTTCCTTTTGCCAACTGGAAAACTTGACATTGTCGAACCCACCTTCCAATGTCTGTCAACATCCCTGGCTAGAAATACTTCTCGTCAACTAGTGCTTTGGTCTTGTCGATGCAAAACCGTCTTGCTAACCCACCATTATGAAATTCTTGGATTAGGTTCTCTCTTACTAATCCTCTGGGAATACACAACTGACTTCCCCTGAACAGATAGCCTTCTTGGATGAAGTAACTCAAATATGGAGTCCTGTCGATACTCCAAGGTTCTTGACAAGCCTTCCATGCTTTTGCAAAATCCTCGTCGGTCTCATACTCTGTCTTTATCGACTCTATCCCCGTTGCCTGAACTGTCGTCGTGCTAGATAGCACAACTCTCCTGCTCAATGCGTCGACAACTTTGTTCGACTTGCCCAACCTATGTCACAACACGAATGTATATCTCTGAAGTAGCTCCACCCACTTCATGTGTCTCTCATCCAATTTCGACTGAGTGTTCAAATATCTCAGTGCTTGGTGATCTGTGTACAACAAAAATTCCTTGGGTAACAAATAATGCCTCCACTTCTTCAGTGCTTAAATGATAGCATAAAACTCCTGGTCATAGACCGAATACTTCTGCTTCACTCCATTCAGTTTTTCGCTAAAGAATGCAATTGGTCAGCCCTCCTGGCTCAACACTGCTCCAATTGCCACTCCACTCGCATCACAATCGACCTGGAAAACTTTGTCAAAGTCTGGGAGCACCAAGACTGGGATCTCAGTGACCTTTTCCTTCAACTCGTCAAAATATTTCTGGGTTGCGTCCGTCCACTTGAACTCACCCTTTCTCATGCATTCTGTCAATGGTGCACAAATCTGACTGAATCCCCGAATGAACTTCCGGTAGAAACTAGCAAGTCCATGGAAACTTCTCACTGCAGTCATTCTTATCGGTTCCAACCAATCTACTATTGCCTTCACCTTCTCTGGGTCCATCACCAACCCTTTACTCGAGATTACAAACCCCAAGTACACTAATATCTTCTTCATGAAGAAACACTTTTGCAGGTTCACCATTAGCTTTTCTTCCTGCAGTTTCTGCAATACTTGTCAAACGTGCTCCAAGTGCTTTGCCTTGGTTCGACTGAAAATCAGAATGTCGTCTAAATAGACTATGACAAACTTTCCCAGAAATGGTTTCAACACCTCATTCATCAATATCATGAATGTGCTGTGTGCATTAGTCAACCCAAATGGCATGACTAACCACTCGTACAACCCTTCTTTTGTATTGAATGTTGTCTTCCATTCATCTCCTTCTATGACCCTAATTTGGTGATATCCACTCTTCAGGTCTATTTTTGTGAAGTATGTCGCTCCACTCAGGAAATCCATCAAGTCATCCATCCTCGGCAATGGAAACCAATACTTGATCATGATCCTGTTGATGGCTCTGGAGTCGATAGACATTCTCCATTCTCCACCCTTCTTCGGTGTCAATATTGCTGGTACTGCACACGGGCTCAAACTTTCTCTGATTAACCCTTTGTCCAACAACTCTTGGACCTGTCGGTTTAGTTCTTGTCCCTCTGTCAGAATCATCCTATATGGTGCTTTGTTTGGAAAACTCGACCCTGGAATCAAGTCGATTTGATGGGATATGCTCCTTGTCGGTGGCAATCCCGTCGCTTTCTCATCAGCCATTATGTCCCTGAATTCTTCGAGCAACTCCTCGATCTTGACCGGAATATTCTCCTCTCTGGTCGTTCTTTCGACATATGGTCCTTTTGGAATGATCGCAAAACATCCCGACTATTTTTCCTCCTCCGCAAGGAATTCTTTTGCAGTTCTCATCAACACTCGCTTCTTCCAAAGATTGCTCTCGCCATGCTTACTGTTGGCCTGCTCTTCTCTCCTCGACTTAAGAGTCCTCTTCACGCCATTCTTCTACACTGTGATTGTGTTGGCTCAACCATCATAGATCATTTTCCGATCATATTGCCATGGTCTTCCTAACAATAGATGGCATGCATCCATGGGAACTACATCGCACAGTACGTTGTCCTCTAATCCTTCAACTCTGAAGTTGATCAGGCACTATCTGGTCACCCTGACATGGTGTCCTTTCTGCAACCATGAGATCTTGTAGGGGTGTGGGTGTTCTCGACACTTCAACCCGATCTTGTCGATGACTTCTGTCGACACAAGATTCTCTGTGCTTCTGCCATCCACTATGGTTTTGCAACGCCATTCCCCAATCTGCACCTTCATTCGAAAGATCGCCTTCCATTGTGTTGGTTCCATCGGGTCACGTTGATCTTCCTGGATCAAGGCTCTCTGAACCGTCAGATTCTGGTTCTTCTTCTTTTCACCTCCACTACTGTCGGATGTCGATTCTTCACTCTTGTTGACTTGCTCATCCTTTCGACGTCTGGGTTTCGACTCCTCTGCAGCATGTAGGTTCTCTGGGCACTCATATGCCTTGTTTCCCGTTCCTCGACACTTGTAACAGATTATGGTTGGTTTGTTAGCTCCTTTCTTGTCAAATGGACCACTTCAACTATACACACCGCGATCGCGGTTCTCATGACCATCGCGTCGGTTTTCTTGTCCTTTCTCCTATGTCGATGTCCCTTCCATGTGTCGACTATCTTCGACACTTTCCTTCTTGTACCCGCTACTTTGGCCTTTCGCGGAGACAGTTTTTGCACCCCGACCAGTCATCCTTCCCCTGGTCACTGCGGATTTTCTTGACAGCTTCTCTTCTTCCTTCAGATCTAACTGGTAGGCTTCGTCGACTGCTCTGAATCTCGACCTACTGAGTTCATCCTGAGTAGCATATTTCAAGCCAGTCACATACCTGGCGACAACTTCTTCTCCTTCATCAGTTTGTCCTGACTGAATCGACAACCAGTCGAACTCCTCCGTGTACTCTTTCATGGTCATCTCTTTCTGTCGAAAGTTCTGTAACTTCCTGAACAAGGAAATCACATAGTCATTTTGCAAGAAATTTCCCTTCAACTTGGCAACCATTCTTTCCCAAGACTTGATTTTCTCCTTGCCTTTTTTGAGTCTGTCACCCTGTACATTGTCCCACCACAACGAGGCATGACCTTTCAACCTCAGACATGTAGTATTAACCCGTTTAGGATCCTCTATCTACTCTATGTTGAAGTATTTCTCCATCTCTCTGAACCAGTCGATCAAATCTTTTGGGTCCAGGCTTCCCGAGTACGTACGCACGTCTATCTTTGCTCGACCTCTCATCTCTGTCAGAAGTTTGATTAGTTTTTCCTCTGGTTCCACTGTGGCTTCTTCTCGCGCTTCCACCTATTCAACTTCCTCATCATTGTGGTCTAGTGATTCAGGAATACAACCATGCCTCAAGCTTTCTTTGATCGTTGCGACTTCATTTGTCAAAGTTCGCATCATTCTGACGCATTCGTCGAACATTTCAGGATCCACTGTGACAGCTGCTGCGCCACGCGTCCTTCATCCTTGGACATTAATGCCTCTGTGAGACATTTCAAACCTATGCTAAAACTCTCACGTGTCCAATCACAACCAGACTTTAAAACAAGTTGTGTACAACTCTACCCAACCGCAGCTGGAGCTGTCAAACTCACTTGCAGGATTAATATCACGAACTCGACGGATTCTTCCGCTCCAATACCAACTGACGCACTAACGCAGGTCAGGTTTATATAGTCATCTCCCCCAACTGGAATTTCAATATCTCGCTCTGATACCATCTGATGCAAGTCACCTTACAGGCATACTTTCTTGCTTAACAATACACATGACACAAACCACAATGCTTACATAAACATGGTGTAAAATAGGATGCCAGAAGTGGCTTTATATTACTTCTATGAATTCAGTTACAATGTGGAATAACTGTAAACAAATAACTAACTATAGTCGGCCTCAGGCATTACAACATAGAAGTAACTGTGGTGTGTTCTCTTGTGTGTCGACGTCACCCTCTCCAGTTCAACTCGGAACTCTGATCTATGGATCGATCTCAAATCTCTCTTCTTCAGTCGTTGTGACTCTTCACAAGTTCTCTTGGCTCTGCTCTCTGATATCGCTGATCAAAGACCGAAGATCCCCCTGATCTTCTTTCTCCACGTCTTTGACCTTGCTGCTGCTGCTGTTCTCAAGACTGCTGCAATCCCCGAGACACGCATCCTCCTGTCCGTCGATCCTTCCAAATCTTGCGAACCTGCAACTGTCATCTCCTAGCCGTGTTGCATATCCTCTGTCCATAACGTCACCTGTCATGTCCATCACCAACTCGCAATAACTGTATTAACTTCCTTAGCAACCCTAAACGGCTACCAGGTACAGTCCCTTGACTTTTTGTCCTTCTGACCCCGCTACAGTAGTCGGTCACATCTCGACTTTCCTGTTGGTTAAATTTTTGTCCTCTGTGCTTGGCTCTGCCAAACCTGTCGCGTCGTAGCTCGACCACTCATCGACTACCCAATGTCTTACTCGCTTCACTTGTCGTCTATCGACTAATTCCTGTCGATTCTCGACCAATTGGAACATTCGCTGCGCTGCTCCAGTCGGTCGTACTCTGACTACTTCTAATCGACTTGTTGACTTTGACAAATCAACCCACTTCCCGCACCAGTGGTCATCGACACTCCCACTGGTCGGCTCCCTCCTGTCAATCAACTTCGGCGGATCTTCCTAGGCTCCGATGCTCCTGCATCACAATCTGGCCTCGGCACAGGTTCATAAGCATAATTTCTATTTTCTATTCTTAGCTCGGATATAAATCCATGAGGATCATAAGGTATACCCTTTGCGTTTATCAAATTTAATTGAGTCAAGAAACCTTCCAAGTATTGAAGGGAGTTCAAACCCCTGAGCTAGAAATGTCCTATCTCTTGTGGTAGTAGGAAGGTTCTTAGATGTTTGAAGGGTCTGAAAGGCATTTCATGCACTTTGAATCTATGTCTTGCATATTCCATTGCAAAGAATCTAGGAGTTAGGAAATATGGGAGATGATAAGGCTCCTCCTCAAAACCATACACTCTGGTTATGGTGTATTCTACAAATAAGAAACAATCACCTGTCATGGTATCAGGAGTGAACTGGAGCCACTTTTTATTCTTGGGGAACATTCTGGGTGGTACAGAATCATAGATGATAGTGTATGTGATCTTCATCACTATGTCGAAAAATTCAACATAGTTGGAGTTGCTAGATCATCTTAGAAATATGTCATTCCACTTGAATACTCGAATTGGGATTCTGGTTTCATCAATCATGTTTAGATCCAAGCATTTGTATTGCTCAAAGTTTTGATACAAAAACATATAAAACAGATATGCGGGGTATCTAAAAACCCCAATGGCTGGGAATTCCTCTAGTTGTTCATAGATAGCTTGAATTATGAAAAAGTAGAGGTTATATTTAGGGAAAGTGTTTTTAAACATGGGGGTTAGGCTTAGAAGAAAACCTAATATCACCTCATCTACTTTCTCATCATTAACATACCCTAATACTATACAGATTAGAGAAATGGATTTCCTTGAAACTTCAAAGAATACTACACTTTCATATGGGGGAGGGGATGAAGGGAGAGAAATCCCCTTTTCCGGGTGTTGTAACAAGAAGAGGGTTCTATCATAAGGTCTTAGGGTTTGGTAGGAATATGTAAGGTATTTCTCATCCAAGTTCTACATTACAAGGAACTATGGGATGTAAAACATATTTTGTAGGTTAATGGCCTCTATGCTACTTAAAGTTCCAGAGAGGTTTGATGACAAAATAACTTTCTTACTCAAAGAGTATTGTTCAACACACCAGATTGTGAATTGTAGGAAATAGAGTGACTTGGGACAAATGGTCTGGGAAAGGTTGGAATCCCAAAAATGAAAATGGTCCTAGTATGTAATGAATGATTGGTCCTATTGAATGGTTGAATTTAGGTATGATCCAGTGATGATGGTATTAAATATACTAGCATGCTTATCATAGATATGTTTGTCACCAATAAAAATAAGTTTGGGAAACTTGGATTTATATTTCTAGGCAATTTTGAGGTATAAAGTATAGTTTATAGCTCAATTGGGCTAGTGAGGTTTAACAGAGTGAATTAGTGCCAATTACTATTTAATAGACGTAAGCAACAGGTAAAAGGTTAATATTATAAATACCTGGGTAAATTTTGTGGTGGATGGATACTTTTGGTTGCTGGTGCTTGCTAGACAAGTACAAAGGTTTTGGATGTCGCTCTTCTTTCAAATAAATAGGATAACAAAACAATTGTATTTTTCTCTTTTAATCGATCTAAATTTGAAATACTCTAGGACAGTTGGCATCACTTGATTTCACACTCTTTGAAAGATGTCAACAATAATCTGTGCCCCATCTCACATATGTCCATTTAGAATGGGTTGACATGTATGCCACCATGTCACACACTTTACAAACATGGACACTTTATTGATTGGTGGGTTTGGAGAAAACAGAAGCAGTTCCCATGAGCAATAACTCCCCCCAGGCTTAGTGGTATTGAAAGAGTGATATGCTAGGATTTATCAATAAAACTTCGTCGCGTGTCCTCGACGGGGTCATGTACAAATACTACTAATCAAATTAAATTATCCTTGGTTCCTTTTTCCCGTGCACTATTGATGTGGACCATTGACCTGACGATCAACTTTTTGATTTGGTCGACCAGTCACCTTATTATGTTGGCACCTTCCTGGTGCGTTATTACACATCAACGTTGATCTGTTTACAAATAGACAGTGTTTCACTGCTAACTTTAACATTGGAATCTTACCTGGTGTTCCCATGGTCTTATGCTTTGCTTATAACATAACTGGCTGACTATGTATGCAAATTTTGTCCTTATCTCCTCATGGTATAAAATCTAAACCTTTGGCATTATACTCTTTTGGAAGGACGAAAAACCTATGAAGATATTAGTACTAACACCATGCAAATTAGCATATGTCCTCCCCAAAGTTGGTTTGAGTTCATACCTCCTTAACATTATGTTCAACTATGGCATCTCATCCCCATACAAGCAATCTTGGGTTCTCTCGTCCAACATTCTAATTGCATGCTCCTCCTTTGTACAAGTATTCATATTTCCTTCATCCAATCTCTCTATAGTTCGACCCCTCCGTCTGCAGTAAACATTTCTTGGTATGGAATTTTCTTGACCCTACCATAGTAATGGTTTGTAGTAAGGTAGTTCAACGAAAAACTGTCTCCAAGCCCCAAGGAAAGCACATTCCTAGGGATAATAAGGAAATGAATAATGCTTAGGGTTATTTTGAGAAGAAAATGAATTGAGTGGCTAGAGAGAACATCTCTAGGCTTGAAATCGCCTTCATAGTCAGGAATGAAGACTGAGGCCAGAGCAATTAGTTGAAGAATTGGGATACATGGTTGAGGAGTCAAGTTCCACAAGGACCCATGAGAGAATATACACTCGAACTCTGGGTTTGATGTGGAATATTAAGGCCTTGTTCGATCTGGTGATGGAGGATTATGTAGAGGGAAAGTTTCAGGAAGATCCTCAAGGCTTAATCCTGGCAGCCTGGATTACATGTCTGGAGAAGTGGATGGGGAGGTTGGTCCATGACTAGTTAGAAGCCATGGTTGAATCAATGTGAAGCTTAACCATCGACCAAATAATTTATGGGTAATATGTTTAGAAGGGAACCTCCATAAAATCCATATTCCTTGCAGATGGTCTACTGGCGCTGCCCTCAAGCTAATCTATAAGGAGATCCTTTGTTGGTTAAGTCTGAGCCTCTACGTGACACCCAATGAGTCTCTTCTCCCATCCTCATATCTGATGACGATTAGATCTATTAATGAATCTTCTAATGTTGACATAGGTTCTGTTTTCGATCTAGATAGTCTCTTTTATGTTATTTTTTTTACAACCCCAAGCTTGTGGAGGACTATTTTGATGGAACTCTCTAGACTACTAGTCCTTAGGATTTTAGGTTTTCTTCATAGACAATTTCATAATAGAGGTATAGACCAAACAATGTCATATGGACTCATAGTGTAGTTGTTTTGAAACATTTTAACTCTGTATATTATTTTTAATTTAGTGAAATTTCAAACCTTACAAAAAAATAAAATAAATAAATAGACACTATTCAAACACCCTTACCATATATAAATCTTTAATAATTTTAATAACATAAATATCATGTTACCATAACTTAAAAAATAGTTTCTTAAATTTTTTACCTTTAAAAGTATCACTTAATAAAAAGAAAAATTAAAAGAAAGTTTCTTAACAATCCTATCTAAAATGGGAATCATAATTTTATTAGGTTTTATGTGATTTTAAAAGTCATGGAGAGAGGTTTTAGACTATAAATAAACTTTTAAAAATATTTTAGTCCAATTAATTGATAATAGTAATAATAATAATAACATATTTTAAAGGTCGCTTAAAAATATTTTGGTACAATTAATTGATAATAATAATAATAATAACATATTTTAAAGGTCACAACCAAACTAGACACCAATTTGATTTATGAAACCTACATCGATTTAACTTTCGTAGGTGTACATACCCTACCCCATTTGAACCTTTGAAGTGTACATAACTAATAAAGATAAAGATATTACGTCAAAAAGAGTTAAAAAAGGTAAAAGAAAAATCTAGAAAAATCAAAGTGATTTTAAAAATAATTATAAATAGAGAAAAATAATTAAAACTAACAATAATAGTGAAAATAATTAAAAGGAAATAAATTAATTAATTAGTAAATCAATTTGGTCAAGATACCTAACCATATAATTAGTAATTTAACAGGGTAGAAAATAACAATAATTAATTAATACTTAAAAAGAATTGAATAAATTAGTTAGGTTGAAGGAATAAAGGAGAAATAGGAAGATAAAGTTAAGAAGTTGTTTCCCTTCCTAATCATTTATACGCATGGAGGTTATTTTGTTTTCATCTTCCAAAACTTTTAATGGTTTGGTTTCTATCTTCTAAAGGTTTTGGTTTCTATCTTCTAAAGGTTTTCATGGTGTACATGCAAGCTCATAACAACCTAGCTAGCTAGATTTAATCTAGATTTGACCTTATCATTTAGAAAGAATAAATACAAATTATCAATAATTATATTTATTTAAATGATAATAAAAAATAAAATAAAAAATTTATAGGACACCCAAGTTCAATTCTAAGCCGCTCCCATTATAAATTGCACTATAAACATGAGTTTAATACCAACTAGCACATCCACTAAACTTATGGCCGAACATAAATGTCAACATAAATTGTAAAATATAAACACGTATATGTGTAACAATAACACATAAAAAACACATTTCACATAGAATTAACCCACTTTCATTGTAAACCATATACCATTACAAATTAACACCTAATACATTATACTTTTTTTAAGCAGAAAAAACTATACTTTTGTTATTCATAAGAATCAAAAAGTACATCCAACATCCATAACACTATCCAAAAAAAAATCACTGTAACATTACAGTCACCCTCAAAACAAATCTAAACCAAACTATCATCCTCCATCCTTCTCAAATATCAAAAGCATATAGCTAAAGTAGACCAGTTCCACATAATACTAAACACTCAAGTATCAAAAGCATATAGCACTCAAGTATCAAAAGCATATTCTTCCGAGTAAAGAATACCTTCCTTCAACTTCAAAGACTCCTTATATAAGTAGTTTACAGTTTCATTTTGTTCCATGTAAATATGGGAACTTACACCTTAGCAAAATAGAAAATGTAAAAAAATACATTATCTTATTTAAAAACTCAGATGGAAAGATTGTATCACCTACCTTTAAAGAATTTGATAATCCTTACTCTGTTTTTCAGTATTGATCTATGAACTTCAAATACACAATTTAGTATATCTAAATCAATTTTCTCTATTTATAATCACTAACAACTAGATCGAGTGAAATACTATTTGAAGGAAAAAAACCCTAATAGTTTGAATTTAGTAAAAAAAATGCATTATATCTTACCGATAAGTTGGAAGGAAGAAAACCCTAAAAGTTTGAATTCAGTAAAAAATAAAATAAATAAATAGACACTATTCAAACACCCTTGCCATATATAAATATTTAATAATTTTAAGAACATAAATATCATGTTACGATAACTTACAAAATAGTTTCTTAAGTTTTTTACCTTGAAAATTATCGCTTAATAAAAAGAAAAATGAAAAGAAAGTTTCTTAACAATCCTATCTAAAATGGGAAAATTCACAATTTTTTAGGTTTTATGTGATTTTAAAAGACACGTGGAGAGATTTCAACCCGTCGACATATCATGAAGAGAATTATCTGCATGGCAGGGTTTATGGTAGACAGGAGGATTTCCGGCAGTAGGATCTGGTTCTCTATGGGTTGTATATTCTCAGGTGCTTTCCCTCTAACTTAGCTATATTTGACAACCACTTGGAGTCCGCTAATCACTCTGATTAGCTTAGTACCAACCAAGTTTCAAGAAGTGGGAAGTTTAGTTCTATCACTGTCTTCTTGTTTCAAGTTGAAAACCCGGTTTCTGTGTTCTTCCAGTTTAGGTGTTGCTGTTTTGTTTTGATTTGGAAACCCTGTTTTTTCTTGCTTTGTGTCGATTTTATCATTTTGAGTTGGTATGTGTGATAGAATTACCGAAGGATTTATTAGACCCTATTTCCCCTGTGGGTAAACTTGGGGGATCAGGTCATCTACGGGGGAGGGGTACACCTGATAGTGGTGATGTGACTAGCGGCACTATCACTCCCACTGTAGAGCATATACATACAAACCCTAAAATGATGGTGCTTTTTTCAGAACCGGTGGGTAAGAATTCATCTGAAGCACACATGCCTAGTTATTCTGAGGGGGCTCCCCAAAACCCTATTTCGTGCACTCCATCTGTGGATACTGTTGATAAAGACCAGAGAGGCTTGAATCCAGGGAGACATAAGCATTTTTCGAGTGATAAAGCTATATATAGAAGGTAGTTGAAGCTGGAAAAGGTCAGGAGCAGTAAGACTTCCTGTGTCCTGGGAAAAGACGTGACTTTTGATATGGTGCTAGGGTTATCAAAGCGTACACTGCTTGGTCATTTCGACTTTATTCATTTGTCTAGGTCTGAGATTATTGATTGGATGGGGAAAAAATGGAAACCCATTATCCAATACACACCGCAGGTCATACTTTTGGTAAATGGTTGATACAGTTTTCATTTCCTCACTGAGGAAAGCCTCAAAATGATTGAAAATCGCTTCTAGATTATTGGAGAAGAGTCTCTTGTTCTCACCAGATGGCACTTGACCTTCAATCTGCAGACTGAAAAGACGACTAAAAGGAACCTTTGGGTTTTGATTTCTGGTTTTCCTCTTCAGTGCTGGTCGTTTGGGGGTTTTATGTCGATTGCGAATGCAATTGGATGCTTTATTTTGGTTGAAGACTCCATTTTATAGGCGGTCGAAAAAAGGGTTCCTAGGATGTTAGTGGAGATGGAGAGATTTATTGGGCTTCCCGATGAAGTGGAGGTTATTTCGAATGAAGGTGGTTTTTCACAGAAGTTGGACTATTGGCAGGTTCCCTTCAGGTGTTTCAGATGTCATGAAGTTGGTCATACTTGGGGTAATTGTCCGGGTAGTCCTCGGGCGGTGCAGGTTGATAACTAGGATTGACTTTCAGATTCAGATGAGTCTAAGGATTCAATTACTGTGCTAGCTCATTCTGTTCCTTTGGACTACTCTTCGGCGTTGGATTTGCTGGGTAATTTGAAAGCCTCGTTGCTTGTTCTGCTCAAATTTACTTCTAAAGACAAACTTGTTAATTCTCTTGTGGAGGGGGTTTCTGGTCTTTCTAGTCGACAACTTCCCCTATGGATTCTCCTCTGGTTAACCCTCGGGCTCCCTCATTGCCAGGGAATGTTCTATTAAATTCATCTTTAGGTTTATTGGAGGCTTTTGAGCCATCTGGCATAGACTCCTCCCCTATCATGCCGGGGTTGGTGAAACCTCTTCCTGCTTGTTCTAATTTTGAGGTTGTGGGGAACTCTTCCATGCCGCCTATGGGTGTTAGGGATTCGATTGTTGATCTGGGTGGTAGTGATGGATCAATTTTTCGGGTTGATATCCCTACTTTTTCAAGTAATCCTAGGGATGGGAATGTCCTTCCTATTTCTTCTATTCGTTTACAAAATGTAACTATGCGCAAGAAAAAATGAAAGAACAGTGGTTTGAAGGGAGGCACATTCTGTGTTCTTGAGAGAAACCCTATTTGTGAAAATCCCAGATTATCAGACATTACTTCTGTGGGGAGAGTGCTTGCTAACTCTCCTTCGTTTGATACCAATTTTGGGGCCCTTAGAGCAGCAGAGCCTCGATCCATGTTACCTTAATGATTCTTTTAACCCTTAATATCAGGTGTTTCAGCAGTGTTCCCAAACAAACTTCCTTTAGGATACGGGTTGATGTCATTAAGTCGGACGTTATTCTTCTTCAAGAAACAATGGTTTCTTCTTCACAGGCTTGTGATACTTTCCTCAAGATGTTTTCTTCCCGGAACTACTGTGGTTGTGATGCTAATGGTCTGTTAGGTGGTTTTCTTGCGGAGTGGAACCCTTTGAAAGCTCATTTTGTTCGGGTACACAGGGTACTACCAAAGGACCGAACACCAAGAGCAACCACTTCACACAAACAGATCACAGATCAACACACCGATGTTTTGATGTGGTTTAAACCCTCTTGAGGGAAACACTCCATGGCCCCGGCCAAATAGCTTCTACGGGACAATTTATTATGCAAAGAAAGAAAGTTACAAATGATATTCTCATAATCGATCAACTAAACAATGACCCTCCATGCTCTTTAAATAGAGATCATGCACCAATCGGGTGTTAAGCCACGGATCAAGGTTAGGTTTGATCTAATAGAAGTTGAGCTGTCGGATCACTCTATGTCGGGAACATACCGTGACCATCGGATTAAGTATTTACAAATGCATACTAATGCATACTAAAGAAACACACTATCCCTAACGGATATATTACACAAGTTGATCTTAACTAACTCCTAAGTGTCTAAATATCCTAACATCCCCCCTTAAGAACAACTTGGGATAGGATTGAATGATTTACAAAAGTGACACTATTAGGAGAAGGAAGGAGGCATTAGAGCCTATCCCCCCTTAATGACAAGTTCCTGAACTCCTAACATAGATCGAAGTTTAGAAAACTTTGCTTCTGTAAGAGACTTGGTGAAGATGTCTGCAACTTGATCATCTGTAGGGCAAAAGAGCACTTCAAGAACACGATCATGAACAAGATTTCTGATGAAGTGCATATGTAGCTCAATGTGTTTGCTGCGTTGATGTAGAACTGGATCTTTGGCAAGCTTGATAGCACTTTGATTGTTGCACCAAAGTGGAGTAGGCTGCTGCTGCTCGAATCCAAACTCTGAAAGGATCTGTCGAAGCCATAAAGCTTCCTGACTGGCATTAACTGTTGCTCGATATTCTGCCTCTGCTGAAGAAAGAGCAACAGCTTGTTGTTTCTTACAAGCCCAAGTAATAGGTCCAGATCCCAGACTGAAAACATAACCTGCAGTAGACTTTCGATCATCAGGATCGCCGGCCCAATCTGAATCAGTGAAACCAACCAACAAAGGTTTCCCCCTGTACTGTAATGAATCCCAAACTGAACTGTACCTCGAATATATCGAAGTATTCTTTTAGCTGCTTTCCAGTGACTTTCATGAGGTGTCTTCATATAACGGGCAACACGACCAACGGCAAAGGAAAGGTCAGGACGGGAATGAGTCAAGTATAAGAGACTACCAACAAGCTGACGATACAAGGTGGCATCGACTTCAGGTGAAGCACAAGTGGCAGAAATTTTGACTCCAGACTGGAAGGGAGAAGGGGTTGGTGTACAATCTTCCATGTGAAAGCGACGAAGAAGGTCACAAGCATACTTAGACTGAGAAAGAAAGATTCCTTCTTTGGTTTGCAGGACTTGGAGACCAAGAAAATAATGCAAATGTCCTAAGTCTGACATTTCAAAATTTTGTTTAAGACTGGATTTCACATGGGTTATAAGCTTAGGGTCACTACCAGTAAGAATAAGGTCATCAACATATAGAACAAGTATGATGAGATGGTTTCCTACTTTCTTGGTATAGACATTGGGGTCAGAATGGCATCTAGAAAAACCAGTGTCAAGGAGAAAGTTATCCATTTTGGCATACCAAGCTCTAGGAGCTTGCTTAAGGCCATATAAGGATTTCTTAAGGCAGCAGACAAGGCTAGAGTTATTCTGAACATAGCCAGGAGGTTGTTCCATGTAAATTTCCTCCTGTAAATCACCATGCAAGAAGGCATACTTGAAATCCATTTGATGGACTTCCCAGTTGTGTAAGGCTGCAAGGGAAAGAACAAGGCAGATGGAGTTCATTTTTGCAACGGGAGCAAAGGTTTCATTGTAGTCAATCCCTTCAACTTGGGCAAAAACCTTTGGCAACTAACCTTGCCTTAAGTCTTTCAACACTTCCATCTGATGCATACTTAGTTCTGTAGACCCATTTACATCTGACAAGTTTTCTTTCTTTTGGAAGAGGTACAAGATCCCAAGTATCGTTCTCCATTAAGGAACGATATTCTTCATCCATGGCTGCATCCCAATCTGGATTCCCTGAAGCTTCTGCAAAAGTTTCTGGATCATGATTCTCGGAGACTTGAGCCAAAAGAGAAGAGGCTCGCTGAAACTGAGAACGTGTTCGACGTTGATCTCTAGGATCACCGGCAAGATCACCAGCTGCTTCACATGTTGAACGGACCCATCGAGGAAGCACTTGTGCTGGTGCAACTGGAAGAACATGAGCAGGCGGAGGTGGATTTTCATCCTCACTGTCATCATCAGAAACTGGAGTTGGAAACCTGTCAAGGAAGTTGGAAGAAGAAGAAGAAGGCACAAACGTCGAATCAGGCTCGCAGGCCAAAGATGGCACAATCGCCGAGTTAGGCTCGCAGGCCAAATTTAACATCTCTTCTAATGATTATACCATGAGAATGTGGTTGAACAAGTCTATAACCTTTTACATCTTCAGAATATCCAACAAATATGCACTTTTCACTTTTAGGCTGCAATGCTTTCCGTTTTTCATCCGGAATGTGAGCCCATGCTTCACTACCAAACACACGGAAGTGACTTACATCAAGTTTAGTTTTACTCCATGCTTATTCCGGTGTTATACCTTGTAATGCTTTAGTGGGGGTGCGATTAACTATGTAATTTGCACAATTTATGGCTTCAGCCCAAAATTGAAGACTTAGTCCCTTAGATTGGATCATACAATTAGCCATTTCTTTTAAAGTGCGGTTCTTCCGCTCAGCTACACCATTTTGTTGTGGTGTATATGGAACAGTGTGTTGTTGTTGGATGCCTTGTTCAGTGCAGAAAGTAGTGAACTTTTTGTTAACATATTCTCCTCCATTGTCAGATCTTAACTTAATAATTTGATGACCAGATTGTTTTTCAACAAGGGCCTTGTAGGCCAAGAACATGTCAAATACTTCGCTCTTAAGTTTTAGGAAATAAACCCAAGTGCATCTGGTGTAATCATCAATGAAAGTTAAGAAATATTTGAAACCAGAAAAGGAAGCAGATGGAAGAGGACCACACAAGTCACTATGCACAAGCTCCAAGGGAACCGGGGCATGCCAAGAGGCACGTTTATCAAAACTGTCCCGATGATGTTTTTCGAGTACACAACCGGAGCAAACACCATCCCTGTAAGATACCATCGGAAGACCTGTCACCATATTTTCTTTACATAGTTTTTGCAATGAGCGATAATTTAAGTGACCAAATCGCTCATGCCAAAGTTTGCTCAACTTATCACTATGAGCAACAAAAACTGAAGGGAAAGGTGATGACCCAAAGTTCTTAAACTTGTACAACCTGGTAATATCATCAACAATTCCAGTAGCTAGGACCTGTTGAGGATCTTTAAAATCCTTGATTACAACTTGGTGAGGTGTAAAGGTCACAGTTTTACCTTCACCAGAATGAGTGATCTGATAGACTGATAACAAATTGCAGGAAATTCTTGGAACACATAGTACATCACTAAAATGACCATTATCTACTGGAACTGTTCCAGCTCCTACAACACTTAGAGATCTATCATCACCAACAAATATTTGTTTGGTGTTACATTCATGCATAGTATAAAAGATGGCTTGATCCTTAGCCATATGATAAGATGCTCCAGAATCAATGAGCCATTCATTTGACGTAGAAGAAGAAGATGCATTATAAGAATAAATAGAAGCACAAAGTGCATGTCCATGAGAGGCAGATTCTGAAGGTGAATCTAGGCTGATGTGGTGCTTCTTCATTGCTGCTTCCAAGGCTGCCATCTTCTTGAAACACTTAGATTCATCATGATTATCTTTCCCGCAATAGTTGCAATGACGCTCAGTCTTCTTTCCTTTTGGCTTGGATCCTTTGTCATTTTCTAAAGAAGGAGATAACTGAGAGGCTTTGGGACCCTTGTTTGACTTATTATTGGAAAAATTTTGTTTCTTGGGAGGCTTGGACTTTTCTTTCTGTTGGGACAATAAGGCTTTCTGAGATGTATCTTCAGATCTGATGAAATACGCGTTTCTGGAGCAACCGGGAACCGTTTTCGATCAAACGAAAACTATTTCCCAATGGAAACGATGCTCTAGATGCAATGGAACACCTCCCACAGCCCAGAAATGCACAGAAATACCAGAACTAGAAACCATTTCGAGTTTCGGCAACAACAGTTCAAGATCTAGATCACAACCGGAAGCGGCACTTCATAAAAGCTCTGATACCATGTTCGGGTACACAGGGTACTACCAAAGGACCGAACACCAAGAGAAACCACTTCACACAAACAAATCACAGATCAACACACTGATGTTTTGACGTGGTTTAAACCCTCTTGAGGGAAACACTCCATGGCCCCGGCCAAATAGCTTCTACGGGACAATTTATTATGCAAAGAAAGAAAGTTACAAATGAGCTTCTCATAATTGATCAACTAAACAATGACCCTCCATGCTCTTTAAATAGAGATCATGGACCAATCGGGTGTTAAGCCACGGATCAAGGTTAGGTTTGATCTAAGAGAAGTTGAGCCGTTGGATCACTCTATGTCAGGAACATATCGTGACCGTCGGATTAAGTATTTACAAATGCATACTAATGCATACTAAAGAAACACACTATCCCTAACGGATATATTACACAAGTTGATCTTAACTAACTCCTAAGTGTCTAAATATCCTAACACATTTTACCTCTTTTCAGGTTGACGCGAGGTTATTATTGGAAGGGAGGTTTAAGGATTTTGATAGGACTATATGTATCTTAAACGTTTATGGTCCTTACAACCATAAACGATTTTTCTAGGGTAATTTATTCCAAAGTGGCCTTCTTAATGACCCCTCCCTCATTCTTGCTGGTGATCTGAATCTCACGATCTCATTCATGGAAATATGGGTTTTGGTTGCAAGGAGGATCCACTCGCTGAGTATTATAGGGGTTCTTTTGAAGCTGCTAAACTCATTGATGTCACTCCTGCAGTGCTTCTCCCGATGTGGAGTAATGGTAGGGCGGGTAGTGGTGGCATCTCCAAAAGTCTGGATCGCTTCTTTATTACAGAAGGGCTTGGTAGCTTTATTTGGGAAATATAGAAGTTGGTTTGTTTCCTCTGGATTATCAGATCACAAACCTGTGATCTTGGAGATTGACTTGAGATCTTCCAAGGTGAGCTATCCCTTTAAATTTAACCATACTTGGCTCCTCAATGAATATTTTTGCTCTCTGGTTCGTGAAAAATGGAAGGATTACTCAAGGAAAGTCTATAGTTTAGCTGCACATGCTTTAATTTTTAAACTCAAGCGTCTGAAATTTGAGGTTATTAGTTGGGAGAAGAAGTTAAAAGAATCAAATCAAGCCAATTTATGTAATATCGAGGTGCAGTTGAATGATTTGGATAATAATGTGGATTTCTTATTTGACGATGATACAAAGATAAAGAGAGGAGACTTTGAAGCTATGAACCAGAAGATGTTGGCACAGGATGAGGAAGCTAGGCATTTAAAGAGCCGTGCGATTTGGATTCAGAGTGGTGATCGAAATACATAGTTTTTTCAGAACTTTGCCTCGATGAGGAGGAACTCAAACTTAATCTAGGGATTGAATGATACCAATGGAAGGATATTGAAGGACCAAAGGTCTTTAGAGAAGGGAGCAGTGGAATTATTTTATGAGGTTTACAAGCAAGATTCGAATCCCCACCTTATGGAAAAATTGAAAGTTATTGAGAAATATCCCAGGATCTTCACTACTGAACAAGGAGATTCTATTTGGGCAGAAGTCACACTAAAGGAAATTTAGGAGGTTCTTAAATAGTTTCCTAAGGATTAAATTCCAGGCCATGATGGCTCGACTGTTGAGTTTTTTTTGTATTTCTTTGGTTTGGTTGGAGAGGAGCTGCTCAACATTGTGGAAGAAACTAGATTGAAGGGTTTTGTTCCAGAAAGGCTTAGTTCCACCTTTGTTACTCTTATCCCAAAAAAAGATAGGCCTTCCTCTTTCAATGATTAGAGGTCAATTTCATTATGTAACTTGGTCTATAAGATGATCGCAAAGGTGATCTCGAACCAGATGAATCCTATTTTAGAGAATGGACTATCAAAAGAGAAATTTGGTTTTCTTTCAAATCGTCAAATACTTGATTCCATTGGAGTGGCACAAGAATGTATCCATTTGTTGAAACAACGAAAATTGAAAGCTATTATCTTAAAGATGGACCTTAATAATGCCTACGACAGGGTTGACTCGACTTTTCTTCGATTTGTTCTCCCGCAATATGGCTTGTCGGTTGAGGCAACAAATTGGATCATGGGATGTGTGACTTTTGCAAACTTTTCCATTCTGGTTAATGGGCATCCATCTCCTTTCTTCAAGA
This sequence comes from Larix kaempferi, assembly GCA_027924585.1. Classification (NCBI taxonomy): domain Eukaryota; kingdom Viridiplantae; phylum Streptophyta; class Pinopsida; order Pinales; family Pinaceae; genus Larix; species Larix kaempferi. The sequence goes on along the minus strand of BSBM01000179.1, from coordinate 8,064,965 downwards.
GTGAAAGAGGACCCCTTTCAAAGGAATTTGTGGGTATGAAGGACAGGCTTATCCATTTTGAGGAACTATTAGATGGTGTCACTCTAGATAAGGGTGTCTACAAACTGTCCTAATTTTCCTCTCTTTATGTATGGACTGGACTATGATTATGTATCTTGTTTTTGAGCGCCGACTGGTCTCTGATTTTTCCAGAATGCTTTTGTTTTTGTATGGAAATATTCTTGTATCGGCTTACTGTATTAGGAAGGTGTTCTGGGGGTAAGGGGGAATGACTGTACTTCATCTATGAGTCATATAATCTGATGTAACTTTGATTCACCATGAATATCAAGTTATATTTTTTTCGACTTGAAAAAAAATTAAAAATATTTTGGTACAATTAATTGATAATAGTAATAATAATAATAACATATTTTAAAGGTCACAACCAAACTAGACACCAATTTGATGTATGAAACCCTCTTGTTTTGGGGACAAGGGATCCAACTCTATACAATGATTTAACTTTCGGAGGTGTACATACCCTATCCCATTTGAACCTTTGACGTGTACATAACTAATAAAGCTAAAGATATTACGTCAAAAATAGTTTAAAAAGATAAAAGGAAAATCTAGAAAAGTCGATGTGAATTTTTCAAAAGTTATAAATAGAGAAAACGAATTAAAACTAACAATAATAATGAAGTTAATTAAAAGGAAATAAATTGATTAATTGGTAAATCAATTTGGTCAAGATAATTAAAGATAAAATTAATAATTTAACACGGTAGAAAATAATATCAATAATTAATTAATACTTAAAAAGGATTGAGTAAATTAGTTAGGTTGAAGGAATAAATGAGAAATAGGAATATAAAGTTAAGAAATTGTTTCCCTTCCTAATCCTTTGTACTCGTGGATGTTATTTTGTTTCCATCTTCCAAAACTTTTAATGGTTTTAGTTTCTATCTTCTAAAGGTTTTCATGGTGTACATACAAGCTCACACCAACCTAGCTAGCTAGATTTAATCCAGATTTGAACTTATCATTTAGAAAGAAGAAATACAAATTCTCAATAATCATATTTATTTAAATGATCAAAAACAAATAAATAAATTTATAGGAGACCCAAGTTCAAATGTAAGCCACTCCCATTATAAATTGCACTATAAACATGAGTTTAATACTAACTAGCACATCCACTAAACTTATGGCCGAACATAAATGTGCACCATAAATTGTAAAATATAAGCACTTGTATGTGTAACAATAACACATAAAAACACACTTCACATAGAATTAACCCACTTTCATTGTAAACCCTATACCATTACAAATTAACAAGGTCTAATACATTATACTTTTTTTTTGAAGCAGAAAAAACTATACTTTCATTATTCATAAGAATTAAAAATTACATCCAACATCCATAACAATAAAAAAGTACATCCAACATCCATAAAAATCAAAAAGTACATCCAAGGTCCATAACACTGTCCATAAACATGAGTTTAATACCAACTAGCACATCCACTAAAATATAAACACTTGTATGTGTAACAGTAACACATAAAAACACACTTCACATAGAATTAACCCACTTTCATTGTAAACCCTATACCATTACAAATTAACACCTAATATATTATACTTTTTTTTTAAGCAGCAAAAAACTATACCTTTCATTATTCATAAGAATCAAAAAGTACATCCAACATCCATAAGAATAAAAAAGTACATCCAACATCCATAAAAAGCAAAAAGTACATCCAACATCCATAACACTGTCCATAAACATGAGTTTAATACCAACTAGCACTCCCATTATAAATTGCACTATAAACATGAGTTTAATACCAACTAGCACATCCACTAAACTTATGGCCGAACATAAATGTGCACCATAAATTGTAAAATATAAACACTTGTATGTGTAACAATAACACATAAAAACACACTTCACATGGAATTAACCCACTTTCATTGTAAACACTATACCATTACAAATTACACCTAATACATTATATTTTTTTTGAAGCAGGAGAATAAAAAAGTACATCCAACATCCATAACAGTGTCCAAAAAATAGAGTAACATTACGTCACCCTAAAAAAATCTAAACCAAACTATGAGCCTCCATCCTTGTATCAAAAGCATAAAGCGAAAGTAGATGAGTTCCACATATTACTAAACACTCAAGTATCAAAAGCATATAGGTAAAACACTTAAGTATCAAAAGCATATAGCTAAAGTAGACTAGTTCCACATAATACTAAACACTCATTTAAGAAGTAGAACCCTCATGTTCCAACTTGTCTCCAATGTATTCTTCCCAATAAAGAATACCTTCCTTCAACTTCAAAGCCTCCTTAGATAAGCAGTTTATAGTTTCACTTTGTTCCCTGTGAATATGAGAAATTTCAGTTTATACTTATACCTTATCAAAATAAAAATAAAAATATAAAAAAATACATTATCTTATTAAAAAACTCAGATGGAAAGATTGTATCACCTACCTTTAAAGAATTTGATAACCCTTATTCTGTTTTTCAGTATTGATCAATGAACTTCAGATCCACAATTTAGTATGCCTAAATCAATTTGCTCTATTTATAATCACTAACAACTAGATCGAGTGAAATACTATTTGAACGAAAAAAACTAATAATTTGAATTCAGTAAAAAAATGCATTATATCTTACCGATAGTGGGAAGGAACAAAACCTAATAGTTTGAATTCAGTAAAAGAATGCATTATATCTTAGCAATCAGTTGGAAGGAACAAAACCCTAATAGTTTGAATTTAGTAAAAAAATGCAGATCAGTTGGAAGGAACAAAACCCTAATAGTTTGAATTCAGTAAAAAAATGCATTATATCTTACCTATCAGTTTGAGCCCTCTTCAGCGGAAGATGTGCTGCAGTCACAATCGTCGTGAGGAATGGCAACGCCCCACAAGTAGGTAGTCTTCACATCTGGAGAATGAGAAGGCTTATCATGTCTCGGTGATAAGCGTAATCCATCTCTAATTTCCTCAATGGTTTCCCCTGAACTTGGACTGGAATCACACCGCAATTGCTTACGGATCTCTTGCAGCTTCTCTGTTCCCCCTACCAAAAAGTCCTCGACGTCCTCACTGTTCCCAAAAGCTCCCTTAGGATAGTCTTCAAGCTCGCAACGATACTGTGGCAAATGACCGTATTTTTCAAATGAGGGACGGCTTATAAGTTGCTCGGCTCTGTGTACAGGATTTGATGTAGTTGCTCGGCTCTGTGGACCATTTTTAACATTACCCGCTTCATTACCATGGCAGCTGAGCCTTATTGTTCCAGGTTCATTGGGCCTCCATAAATAAGGCTTGCCATCGATCATGACACCTGGAACGGTCCTCCTCCATTTGCTATCATCAAGCATCCTTCCGGGCTTTTTCTGTTCAAAGATCAAAGGCCGGTCATTGCAGTCAAAACCATATAGATTTTGGACGATTGAATTTACTTGTTCTTCTGTTAACTTCCCTCTGGCCTCCATAAGGCTAAGCGCTTGAGCTTTATATACTGAGCGCTCTTCTAAGATCTTTAATATTTCCTTCTTTCGTTTCTCTTTATTCTCTGAGCCATCCACAGCTTGTTCACTGTCCTCTGACTGAAGAGCCGCGGTCAGCAGTTCATTATTTGCGCCATCAACATCTTTTGACTGGAAAGCAGATGTGGGTGGTTCTTCTTCATGAGATGGCTGCGGAGGAGATCCAGTACACTCATCTCTCTTCGTTTTCTTCGGAGACTTCATACTTTCTGTAGCTCGCTGATTACTTTCTGTAGTACCGGGCTTCATACTTTCTGTAGCTCGCTGATTACTTCGGACGATCTGCTGCAGCTCTTGAACAACACTTCACAATAGCCAAGATGACAGAGTCTAGCTTTTTTCCTTTTGCCCAAATTTCTTTATATGCCATAACCCAATAAATGAAAGAAACACGCTTATTGAAAAAAAAATTAATTAATTGGGAGATTTTGACTTTTACCCTTTTTCACTGAATTTAATTTATTTAATCTTTATCCAAATCATAATCATAATTTGTAATTGTTAAATATTTTTACAATAAAAATATCCATTTTCCACCCAAATTGTGTAACCTTATTACGTCATATTTCCTGTTCCATCTATTTAAATAATTCCATTTTTTTAAATTACAGCCACATTTTCAAATAAAACCGTCCAAATACCAATCTGAAAAGCGGTCCAAACCCACTACGACCTCGGTCAATTATTACTAATTTGGATGGAGAGTTTTAGTGTTTATTGTGGTACCATCCTCTATATTAGAAAAAGAGGGGTTTCGTTATAATAATTATTATTTAAATAAAAAAAATATTTATAATTTGAAATGGTAAAATATATTAATTTAATAAAATTATTTATTATTTTAACTTAGTTATTAATAGGTTTAACAGATTCAAAAGGAGGTTAAAGCCGGACCAATTGGATAGCCCAACAACACATGTTATAATGATTTCCACAAAATAAGGCGAAAACTTTGCCTCATAGGGCTATAATTCAAAATTTCTATTTATATAATAATAATATTATTACTATTATTATTATTATTATTATTTATTTATATTAATTTTTAAATAATAACTATTAAAATATTGTAATATAAAAATATAAATATGTATTTATTAATTGAGAGAGTTATATATATTGAATTAATAAAATGGAGTTATCTATTTATTTTAGGTTTAAATTGTATACGTAATTTCTATAGATAATATATGTGATGCTAATATTTTTTAAGTTAGATGAAAATAGCAGGAAGGTGATTTTTCCGCTGAAAAAAGTTAAACTGAAATATGCTCTAGAAAAGTTAAAAACTTAGAATATTTAAACTAAACCTAATAAAATTATTCAGTTTGATGGAATAACTCCAATTGCTAAATGTTTTGAAATACAAGTAAGAAGTCATAGGTCAAAGTTAGTTAGGTACCTATATAATTATTATGAAATTTAATTAATCTTTTTCCAAATCAAAATCATAATTTAATTTTTAATTGTTAAAAAAATATTTTTAAAATAAAAACAACCATTTTCCACCCCAAGTGTGTAATCTTATTACCTCATATCTCTTGTTCGATCTATTTTAATAATCCCAGCTACATTTTCAAGGAAAACCGTCCAAATACCAATCTGAAAAGGTGTCAGCGAGACCTCGGTCAATTATTACTAATTTGGAGAATTTTAGAGTTTATTGTGTACCATCTTCGAAATTGGAAAAAGAGGGTTTGCATTATAATAATTATTTAAAGAAACAGAAATTATAATTTGAAATGGTAAAAATATTTATTTAATAAAATTATTTATTATTTTAATTTAATAAAGTAATTTATTTACTTTAAGTTTTCAATTTACTATGAGTTTTGGTCGGATTTTGGTAATTTATTTTTAGGTAAAATCCAAATTTATATATGTTTAAATTGTATTTTTGAATCCATAAATAGATTTAACACCTTCAAATACCCTTATAGCACCCAAATTATGCAATTTCCATAACTAATATATGTGATTCTAAGAATTTTTAACAAACAAAACTAGACTCAAAATATTTAGACTACACCATTTATTAATAATTGATTGAGGTTTAACAAATTCAAAAAGAAATTAAACACGGACCATTTGGATAGCTTATGCAAGTTTCACACTTGTTATAATGAATTCCCAAAAATCACTAAAAACTTTGTCTTTTAAGGCTACTCATTACAAATTTCTATTTATATTAAATTTATATAATAATAATAATAAAATTCATTTAAAATGATTTTTTAAATAATAACCATTCAAATATTGTAATATAAAAATATAAATATGTATTTATTAATCGAGAGAGTTATATATATTAAATTAATAAAATTATTCAATTTGGTGGGGCTAGATGTTTTGAAATGCAAGTAGGAAGTCATGGGTCAAGTGTTCAAGGTGGTTGGTTGCTTATGTGAATGTTGTGGGCCTTACTCGATATCCGAGCGGGTTAAATTTGTCGAAGTGCTATGATGTTTTGAGAACCATGTAAAGATTAAATTCCCCTTGTAGCAGGTGGTAGGGAAGGGTCAAATGACTCAAAGAGAACCTAGACACACAGCATTAGTGGTGATGACACCTCAACAGTTTGAGAGGATGCATGTTAATGAGGAGGGGTGGTTGCTGAAGGCTTGTGTGTGCCCCTTGTAAGTCATTTGAGATGGTCCACTAGATTGATATGTGGGAATCATGGTTATCATGGAGATGATGGTTGATCCTTCACCCATGACAATGGTGTATGAGGGTAGCAAGATGGAAAAGAACATGATTGTGGAGCATTGAAGGGGAAATCATAGCAAGTTATTGCTTAGTCTTTTCTCCATTCGAATTTCCTTAAGGAAAGAATAGGACTCGATGGATGAGATTTATGAAGTGGAGCAATAGAAATCCTTAGCCTTGCAAAGGAAGGGAACATTAAAACCTAGTAAAACTGAGAATTATCGAGAAATGGGTGGTTCCTTCCATTTAATGTTACAACAAATGACTGGTTCATTACTTATAGAGTCAGCACTTCCTTCATTGTGGATACTTTGATAGAGTCTTTGTAGGTATGGTGAGCAAGAGAAAGGGGTGTAGAGATAGTAGGGGTCATAGCATAACTCATATGTCTCACGTGTTGAAGGAGGTAGAGACCTTAAAGGTGCAATACATCCAAAACATTTCACCAAGAATCCAACATGATTTCAAAGAGGTGGAAACTTAGGTAAAGTGGGAGTAGGAGATGATGAGCACAGAGAATATAAGGTAATAAACTTAAATTCTGCTCCACTATAAAAAAATATTATGTGGAGTTGAAAAACTTTTGGAAATTCTAAATTCTAAAGAGGATATATGTTTAATTTAAAACTTATATGTATGAGTTAATGAAAATATCAATACAAAGTGATTTTTTTTTTATTCTCCAGTACCAGAACCATATGTTTAATACTTTAAGACCACAAGCTCTTATTTATACGTGAACATTCTAACTTATAGAGCTTAGATATGTATGGTGATGGTGCAAAATAAACACATGAAAGAATTGGTTATTTGATTAATGTTATAAGTTCCATTCCCTATAACATATAACCTGTTGTAAATATTGAATTGTTGCTTAAATTATACCTATGTTTCCAATATAAAACCCTAAACTCTAACATTTGTTCACTCACTAAAAGGTAAGCATTTAGGTATTGAAATTTATCAAGGTATAACCATTGCCTTGTGAAGTTATTAATGTTATTATTTCTTCGCTTAATCTCCCATGACATTACTCATATGTTGAATTAGGGTATCGAATAATCCTGTGCTAATTATGACAGTTGTTTTACATTACTATGTTTTTTTCGTGTGTTGTAGAATAAATAAGGACATGTGTAACACACTAATCCTTCCATCATTTCAATACTCCCAATGTGGTATAGACTAGGCTGTCCATCATTTGGTCTCTTCAACCAGATTTTCTGTTGTGGTTTGAATACCATACTAGGTTTCTTGAAATAGTATTACTAACTTCATTGTATGGTTTAGGATATTGCTTGGTTATGCTCACCTCTAAATCATATGATTGTAAACAAGTTCCTTATGCCATGGTATACTTAGTTTGTTAATCGATACGTTGGTCTTTCCAATTCTTACATTCTTATTTGGTATAAATGGGATATGTTTGGGGTTTGTAATGTCTCCTATCGACTCCACTTGTTATCCACAAAGGTGATGATTAATAGGTAAATACTATGATATATTTCTATTATAGTGATTATTATTTAGAAATTTTTTAGATAATTAAATAATATTATTTTTCTCATTTATAATATGTTAATACTTTTTTAAATTACACAAAAAATTAGAATACAAGTAAAGGGAACTTATCTATTATAATTGTTCAAAATGATTTGGTAACCAACTGGGTAGGTTCATGAACATCCCAACCATACGCTTTCTAGGTTACTCCAGCAACCACCCCTGAGACGAACTATGATACCATTAGGGAAAAGGTATAACAATTTCTCAGTTAATCAATGTTTCCACTCAAAGATTTTTTCAATCATATTCAGTCACCCTTTATGACAAGGTCTGATGCAATGTCCCAAATTTGGCATTGGGTCACAATGGCTTAATCACATTGTCCCTATTCAGTAGAGTTTTTCAAATTGATGCTAAAGTTCAAATAATTGCCAAGGAGGAAGATTACTAGTTTCCTAGGTTTGGGGTGGAAGCTTTGGGATTTGGAATAATGGGGATAATAAATTATGTTTGAACATTAGAGTGGCATAAATATTTAATAAAGGATCTAAATAAATATATACAAGTGAAAATCAGAGTGGCATTTTCTCATGAAGACACATGGAGGAAGTGGGACCCACATATGGCTAGATTTCCCCACTACACTTGGCATCATTCTCTCACCAATTCGAATTCAAAGTGAATGGTAACATACTTGGGGGATTCCAAAAGGTATTATTCATTGCATGACTCATCCAAGGTCGAAATATAGAGGAAGAGTAACTCCCATGGAAGAGGAAGAGGCAATTTGGAGCTAGTGAGACACTTGGGCTAGATTCCCTAGCTCTATGACAACAATGATGAAGATGCTATGACACCTATGACACAAATCAGACCTGAAGGCTGACATATGACATATATGACATGTCAGGGATAAAACTAGACTCCAAGAGGGCGCTCAAGGGTGTTAGGGCAGCTAATATGCTTCCACATGTGATTTGGTGGAAGTGGGAGACTAGGAATTGTTGTGCAAGTGGCATTCTTTGGAATCTCTTCCCAACTTGAGTTGGCATGAGTCTCTTGGAAGGAATTCGACCCATGGAGGACATTAGAACTTTATAAATGTCAATAACAAAGAATGAAACCAGTTTTTTTGATAATTTGTAGAATTTGCAATTGCATTTGTGAAGAGGGAGAGCTAGTGGATGACTAGTTTCTTGCCTTAGCCAATTTCGAGGGTGAAAGATTCCCATCCAAGTTGGTAATTGGAAAGGCCATTCAGACCTTTCATTTGGAGCTTTAATGGAGTATTTATTTGCAGGTGTAAGCTACAGGGCAGCTCATGGTTTCTTCTATTGCATCTCACTCCTTCAACCATTTCTAGTTTTGATGGCATATTCTTGATCCTTGAGGGAGGGCACTTTTGGTGAGCTATTGTACTCTTTGGGGAAGATTTTAATGCCCCATTTATTTTGTAATATGAATTAAATACTCTTTTCTTCATCTCCAAAAAGTTTCAGGTCGAAATTCCAAGTAGAAATGTATAAATCTCATTTTTAATGGAAGAACAATGCCATTTCCCCACTACCTTGTTGTGAGCCAATGTATTGATGATGATTTCGAATGAATGGATGATTAGCTGATATATTTGTGATCAATATACTACCATGGAAGTCTTATACAAGTTTCATGTACTGTACTTGAGCATTTGAAGCATTTTTACTCAATTTAGTGTATTGGGAGGTGAAATAGTGCCATTTCCCCAAGGGTCGAATTGGGGATTTTTGCAGTTGAAATGGGAGAGGGTGAGAACAGTTGTAATAATCCATTAATGGTGCATATGAGACTTTAATAAAATAATTAACACATTACATACCTCTGTTCATAAATTTGAGTGGGTTTGGAGGCATTTGGGAAGCCATTTTCAGTACTTACCCCAGGGGGATTTGAACCCCAAATTACTAGTAAAATTGCATAATTGGTCCAGAATCTTAAGAGAGTTTGCAGAGGTCTTTTGGTGGACATATGTCATCCATAAAAATCATATTCAATTTCTAATATCATTCATACACCTTCCTTGAATATTTGAAGGCATTTGGAGTCAATTTGAGACCTAGAGACCAATACTAGTCAAAGGAAAATCACTAGTCAAGTTACCTACATTGATCAGAATTGAAAGAGGATTTGCAGAAGTATTTTAAAGGTCCAAAGGCATCCCTGAAACACATATTTATGTTATAATATCATTCATATACCTTCTCAGAATATTTGGGATCATTTGGGGCAAATTTGGGACCTAGAGATTAAAACTAGTCAAAGGTCGAATTAGTGAAAAAAAGTGGAAAATTGCAATTTTAATAAAATTCCTAATAAGGGACATTACATCTGATCCTTGTTGTACCTAACAACCTCTAGGTTCTCGAAGTCATATGCAGGATTCAATCTTAGTGCTTTCACTTCTGAATTGTTACCTTTGATTCTTGCATACCTAACACCTTATAGGTGCTTAAAGCAACATGCCCTCTTTTTTTTAGGCATCCCTCTTTTCTTGAACTTATATTCCATTTTCTATTTGAGGTGTCCACTACCCTTATTGCATGGAGCATGGCTGTTATTTCAGATTTGATCCCTCATTTGTTTTAGCGGTTAGGCCTTATTATCTTTCTATGGCTTGACACCTGGTTCCTCTTATCCATTTAAGCATCTATAACCGTGTTTACCATATTCCCTATCATACTATCATATTTCCTTTTTTCGTGTGGTTTTCCCAACCAGTTTCATGATTGTGTGTGTGTGTGTAGATTTACATATAAACAACTATGAATGTATCCTATATTTTATTCTAACCTATTTCATCAACTATTCTAATCAAAATATAGATTCTAATTAATTGCAAATTTAAAAGGTTTAAAATTAAAAAGAAATAAAATAAAGTGCAAATTTTTTGGGAAATTACATCCCCTCCACCTGAAAACAACACCATCCTCAATGTTAAGAATTTTCGAAGTCTGTTTTCCTAGGAACGGAAATGGATATGTGTCATGTGCCTCAAAATTTCATAAATAAATAAAAAATTAAATGCATATAACTTCATAAAAACATCCTTTTTATATTGATGTTCGTTATATCTATGTTCCTTTCAAGTAAAACTGCAGTGATAAAAGGTCGCCATGTTTGTATAGTTGTTAATGTAATTTAAATACTACTTATGGACAGGTTGCAGACGTGGTGGAACTCTATCGTAGAAGTGGTGTATTTCCAACACAATTGAAGGTGATGTTTCTAAGTTCCTGTTCTTGTTGTTTTCGTTGAAAAAGGGTAGGCTTAGCCATAAGGTTGAGCTTGGATCTTCGATCCTTACCTTAACTATATACGTTGGAACTTTATTTATAAAAGACAAGGGAGGGGAGACTATGACTATACTCTAGATCCCATAAATGACTGTATTAAGGTCCAAGACCAGTGCTAACATACTTGTCCAAGGTGTAAGCTTATCCATGCAATGTTTACGCATTATATGTAATCGTTGATAAAATGAACGGTCTATGTAATTTTTACCATAGTCCAAACTTTGATTAAGCAACATTAATATAAGGTTTGATTTTCCTTACTATTCAAGGTTGTTGGTTACTGTACCAAGGTTGATGGTAATATTTAATGGGCCACCCTGGCTGCGAGTTGACAGCGCAGCTAGGTCTTTAATGCTCACATTGGAAAGTGATCTTAACCGTCCATCCATCATTGGGATTGCAAGGTTTTTGGAGTAGGGTTGATGTTTTGTTTTGATTGTCGGAACCCTCATTAGTTGATGGTGTTGCTTGTAATATCCCTCGGTTATGCCCTAGTATTTTTGTAAATTTAATCAAATATTGTGTTGGTTTACTGGCGAGGAGCTCAAGGCCAAGGCCCCACCAGTAAACCATAATATCTTTGTCTTTTATTTTCCTATGTTGTAATGGTGGATATAGACCTAGGAGACCTAAAATTTTGACACAACTTACCGAGGGAGCAATAAATCCACTAGGGAATAGGGGTCGTCTTGCTAGAAGATGTAAACGAAGAAATCTTTCTATCCTCTGCAAGGATGCAAGTAACTACTTCTTAGATAATAAAAGTAAAAAGAACAAATCATATATATATATATATATATACACACACATAAGATATAAGATATATAGAGTGGCGAGCATTATAGTTATTATGGTAGTCAAACTATTATTTTGAATTGGATTAAGGTGATTTAACCTTGGATGATAAAGGTTAGATTCCTTGAGAAAATGGAGGGGTTAGCATAAGTCCTCATATATTAAAAGTTATATATATATAGAAGCCATCACCTGATTTAATAATATTATTAGTTATAAAATTTCTATATACACTCTATATACAAAACATTACATAGTAATGCATTTAAAAAATAACACAAGAGAGAAATACTCAAGTATATAAAGATACTTAGGGTGGTACTCCAAAGCAGGGTAACTTATTCTTTTTGAAAAATAGAATTATTAAAAAGTATTTAGGGTATTCCTAAAAGTTTTAAACCACGACCTCTCTTTGAAAAAAGATAAGAAGTAGGCTCATAGCCTTATTAAAAAGAAATAGGATTTTTAAGCTGGTAGGTGTCGTTAAAAGAAGTGGACTTTTATTATTGTTGTTACCCATGATTTAAGGCTTTGATGCTAAAAGTAAAGCATTCAACACCTTCTCTTAAGTTAATATTTAAACATTTTGGTTAAGTTTGTTAAACTCGAGATCATGGGTATATTACCTTGCTTTCTAGTTTCAATCTCGGCAATAGATTATCAATCCTTATCCTGGCGACTCCATCTCTTGCATGGTTCACTACCCTAGTCTTTCCGTTTGTTGTATGGATGCGATCTACACAGTAGTAGTCCAGGTCGGATCTCTGTTTCTTAATATTGCTAGATAAAAATGCTAGATCTCTGTTGTTTATTGAAAACGTGTTCGAATCTGTGTTTTATATTATTGCAGAATGAGATGGCGTATACCTTGTAAATTGTTGTAAGAAGTATAGAAACCATAGCTTCATGTTGATTTCTGGATTTGATATGCTGCTTAGAAAGGGAATTCTGTTTAGTAAATTCGCTGTGAGAGCCTCTGTGTGACCGGCATTAGGCATAAATTCCAGAAAGAACGCCCTGTGATATGTTTAGTTGAGATCCAAATGTAAGTATGAATTCTAATTACACTCTGTTCTTGTTGCTTCCATATACACTATGCTTTATGTTTGAAAGTCGCTATGAGATAAGCGTAGATAGACTGGTTGTATGTTGCAACCGAAGTGTGAGATCTCCGATCTCTAGATCTTTGGGTTATCGAATTCTTGGTTGATTTTTCACTGTATATTCGCTTTTGTTGAATGAAAATGCTAGGTCTATCCTTGGAGGAAACTGAAAGCGAAGATATCTATACTTTTGAATTCACTGGGTTTGTTTCCTGCATAGTTAGTTATACTAGTATGCAGAATATCTAACTTATGTATTGACTGGAAATTGCAGATCCTCTATCTCAGGATTCTCGATTGTTATTATGAAATCATGAAATTGCATTCTATTACTTATGCTAGAAAGTTATGTATTATTGCTGTATCGAAATTGACTTAAGATTCATTTATTGGTGTATATCGTTATATGCTAGTATGGATAGCGTGGGTGAATCCCATGTAACGCTTCTGAGATAGGTTTTGGATATTGGAAGATACTCTCCATTAAAGAGAGACGATGAGGAAGTGAAAAGGTTCTGGCAAACAAACTTGTTGCGAAATGTAAATCGTCACTTTGATTTAATAATAAATGATATGACCTTGCCTTTGTGGACGTAGCCCAAGTTTTGGGTGAACCATGTTATATATGGTCTTCAATGTGTGGTCTCTTGTGTATGATTTGGATAGTCTATTTCATTGAGTATTTATGATGACTTGGATATTTTATATGGTCTCCTCATATGTGATATATTAATATGTTAATGGATTTATTGCTTATGAACATATATACTATATAAAATGTTTCATCAGTAAAAGGGTAAATTCTTGTTAATCATGTTGTGTTGCGACGATCACATAGATATGGGCATTTCCGTTTACTACTCTAGGGTAAGAATTTCATGAGTTTGTTTCAAGTTAAAACATGATGCATGGTGAATATTCCAATTTAACTAATCGCCATTTTTGGAAGTATGTTAGGAATTTTGGTCCTTACACAAATAAACTTTGTTGTGAAGTTGGTTATTGTTATGCAAATTTTCTAAAAATCATTGTTTTCCTAAGTCGCACATTTGGGTATGTGACATTGCTGGTCTACAAGATCTGCGAGTAGAGAAATGCACTTTCATGGCGATTTTGGTGAATTGATGGTGTAAAATACACCTCTGACTAATATTATTCATCATTTGATTGTTTCTCGATATTATGACAAGGTTGGAGGTCGCCACACCATGATTCTTCTGGTTGCATCCCCTAGAGTATAGACATACTATCAGCTTCGAGTTGCCCACAAGATGGGTAAGCAAATTCTTATCTCAATTTAATAATTGGAGGAGTTATACTGCATTTTACATTAATTGAGTTCAAGGTTTAACGCTTCAGATTTTCTTGCAGGTAGCTGGAGTGATAAGGGCTCCAGAAGGAGCCGACCCCTGGCTTGGGCAGTAAGACCTTCAGGTAAGAAAATATGTTACTTAGATGTACACCTCGTAAAAACAATTGTTGAAGGTTATTTAAAGTTTACGACCGTGGTCATATGGTTGCAGAAGATGGGCGTCGATGAGGATGGCGACAGGGTCACCTCCTCCCAGGCCTGCGTCTTAGAACGCCAAGGTAAGGAAGGAATGAGACCCTTACTCTTTCAATTTCTATTTTAGTTTTTATTCTAAAAAAATGCTAACTCCAATATCTATTCACTGTAGGTAAACCTTTGACAATATTTCGGGAAGGGATTCGATTCTCGCCTTCACAAGATAAGTAGACCTTGAATAGGTCCACCTTAGGGTTTGTGATCTATGGGATAAGGGATTCGCGCCCTCACTGCTCGCGTCTACTTTTAATAAGTTGTTTGTGTGTTATTGTTTTATTATTTATAAATTGGGAGTTTAATATGTAAGTGCCATCGTGGATAGCTTATCCTCTGTAATAATTTTAATATTGGGTTTATAATACAGGTAATGGATGCATTTAACCTGGGATTATAGCCACATGTTGCATGACTATGTAATTATTTGACACTGTATGCATTAAATCTTTAAAAACGACCCATAGGGTTATTTACGATTTCAGTGGTAAATTCCATAATGTTATTGTGGTTTATAAAAGTAATTTTCATGTTTTTCTAGTTAAATCCTTTTGAAATACTAATCCTCATTCTATGTTGCGAATGGATTTGAATCGTAATACTGTAGATTTACTTGTTTATAGCCCTTGGTGGGTTTTGATCTACGATATGAGTCTCTGTCGACTTAATTTAGGTTTGTTTAACTATTAAGTAGCATTCTTGCAAATCTGAATTAGAATAATGAGTTATATTACGAATACCCTGAATACGTTTATGGTATATGTAACGAAATCGAGGGTTTATTTTGCAATTACAATATACCTAAAATATTTATCAATCTTGTAGTGTAATATAGGGTATTTTTACATTACTTAAGTTGGGTCTAGATCCATCAAAACTCGATCTATGATATGGTTTCTGAAATGAATACGTTTCTAAAATAAATAATAAAGTTTTATACAGTGAATTTGTATACTCGACTGTAGCAGTCGGATTGCTTAATATCTTAGCGATCTTCAGTAGTTATGAGAGTTAAAGCATATAATTGGACTCTGTTCTTTAACGATATATTCTATCTTATATCTGAGAACAAATCTTGAATTGGAAAGCAGTCTAAAATGCAAAATACGGTTATTTTATAATCTATATGCGACGGAATATTTTAAATTTGAGGATATAATGGGAATACATCTATATGCTCTATATATTTAACCTATAATCCTAAATTTCAAAGAGACAACATAAATAAATTTAAACATAATAGGAGATATATTAGCGCAGAAGTATAAGCAAATCTACTATCTATTAAGATACATAAATAAAACGTTTGCGAGGGATAGATGCGATTCATAACAGAAATAAAACTCCTACTGTAATTAATTTTACACAAGTAAGAAACAGAACAAGGAACCTGGCACCACGGTCGGGGAAACAAAAATGAAACAACCGTTCCTCCCAACCAACTCCTAGAGCAACCAAGTCTCACTTGCTCCAGAACCCCTGAGCCCGATCATTGAACCATAAGAGAAAAATCCACTTAATGTGCCATCTCTTGCATTATCAGATTCAATCACCATCCAATGCTAGCCTCCTGCTGCTTATGGACATACTATTATATAGTATTTTTCCTAGGACTTGGTCCTTTATGAGCCTCCTGCTCTTTAGCACTCAATAAAGAGTTGTGACCTAATTTTGGGGAAGATGCCTCTTGCACCTTCAGTTCTCACTCAGCAGCTTCAACCACTTGGATTTTCCTCTTGTAGGTCAGCAATCACTCATGCAATAGCTATTTCATTTTTGTCCCCCCTTTAATACTTTTATTAATAAATAAAAAATCCATTACATTGTTTTTATTTTTGACTTCATGTCAAAAATATTTAATAACAAATAAACATAAAATAAATATTCAAAAGTATTTAATAATACTTTATTCAATCCTGGTGTATTACATACATCTCCTCTTAAAGGATAACACCATCCTCGGTGTTATTATGTTTTTGTCTTTATTCTTCCATTTCTTCATCCTGGAATAGGATTGGATATGCCTCATGCATATCACTCTCCAATTCCCAAGTGGACTCTTCCAAACTAAGGTGCTTCCATTGCACCTTGACTTGTCCGATGGTACGGTTCCAGAGTAGAAGTTCTCTTCTGTCGAGGATATGCTCCGATCCCACCTGGAAGTCTCCCTCGGGTTCCACCTGTATAACATACCAACCAATCAAATGAGTATTGTCATGCACATACTTCTTTAAAATGAAAACATGAAAAACATCATGTACTTTAATAGTAGGTGGTAGGGATAACTGATATGCTACCGGCCCTACTTTAGCCAAAATTTCAAATGGCCCACAATACCTGGGTGCCAATTTTGAATACCTACCCAGCCTTAAGGATCTTTTCTTGGGTCTTACCTTTATATACACATGCTCACCTACCTGGAACTCTTGATGAGTTCTTTTTAAGTTAGCATAACTTTTCTTCCTGTCTTGGGCAGCCTTCAATTTTTTTTGCACCTGCTTCACAGTTAGTTCCATATCTTTTAACAATTCAGGTCCTAACATTAATTGGTCTACTGGACTACTCCATGAAATGGGAGTATTACATTTATGTCCATACAGAATTTCAAAGGGACTCATACCAGCTGATACTTGAAAATTATTATTGTAATCAAATTCTACTATGTGTAGGTAATCTTCCCACTTACCTAGTTTGTCCATTACATAAATTCTTAGCATGTCCTCTAGGACTTGGTTTACCCTTTCAGTATGCTCATCCATTTGTGGATTATACACAGTACTGACATTCAATTGAGTACCTAACCATTTAAACAAATATTTCCATAAATTACCTGTAAATTTTACATCTTTGTCTGAGATTATTACCTTTGGCACACCATGTAACCTGGAAATCTCTTTCATAAATATATCTGCAATGTTAACATCCTTATAAGTAGATTTTACTGGAATAAAGTGAGTTTCTTTGCTTAATTTATCAACTACGACCATGATTGAGTCGTGTTGTCTAAAATTTTTAGGCAGGTCGGTTATAAAGTCCATGCTGATTATTTCCCATTCCCATTCTGGAATGGGCAGCAATTGTAATAACCCAGCTGGATGTTGGTGTTCAGCCTTGACTTGCTGGCATTCTATGCAGCGAGCTAAGTATTATGCTACGTCTTTCTTCATGTTGGGCCAAAAGAAGTCTTTTCTGATCATGGTGATTGTCTTTTGGTATCCAGGATGTCTTGAATACAGTCGTTTGTGTAACTCATTCATGATTGTTAATTTAACTTCTGATGTATTTGGTATGTACAATCTGTTTCTATGCAGCAGTAACCTTCTTTCATTTAAACGGAAATTTGTTTTTATCTAATTCCTTTCATTTTCAGCAGTCTTTTCTTTTAAATTTTGGTACTCTTTATCATAATTTTCTGCATTTAAAATTTGTTTTTCTAAATCAGATTCATAATTGTTGCTCGCAAATAATAAATTTGCATGATGACTTAAAGCATATGCAACTTTGTTTTCTTTACCTTTTATATGTTTTATCTCGAAGTCATATTCACTTAAAAATGACAGCCACCTTGCTTGTCTAGCGTTTAAATTCTATTGATCAAACAAGTATTTTGGCTTATGTTATCTAACATTATAAAAAAAATTCTTCCGATGAGGTAGTGTCGCCACATCTTTAATGCATGTATAATTGCAACAAGTTCTAAATCCTGCGTAGCGTAATTTTTTTCATGTTCTTTTAATTTTTGGGATTCATAGGCCACGACATGATTTGCTTGAATTAGTACCTATCCTAATCCTTCATTACATGCATTATTGCATACGACGAAATCCTTAAAAGGATCAACAATTTTTAGTATAGGAGCGGTGGTTAACAGATGTTTTAGTTTATTAAAACTTTCCATACATTTTTCATTCCAATCAAACTTTTTACCCTTTTTCTGTAGTGAAGTTATGGGGTAAGCTATCTTAGAAAATCCTTCAATAAATTTCTGATAGTAACCCGTAATCCCGATGAATGATCTTATGTCAGTTAAATTTTTAGGAACTCGTCATTCCATGATAGCCTTAACCTTCTCTGGGTCGACAGATATTCCATCCTTAGACACTACATGTCCTAGATATTGAATTATGTCTTTATAGAAATCGCACTTGCTAAACTTAGCAAACAGTTGTTGCTCTCTTAAAATTTGCAGAACTATTTTTAAGTGTTCTTCATGTTCTTGTTCATTCTTTGAAAAATCAGTATGTCATCGATGAAGACGACTACGAATTTATCTAAGTAGTTGCTAAAAATACTATTCATTAAACACATAAAAGTTGCAGGTGCATTTGTTAAACCAAGGCATAACAACAAACTCGTAATGACCATAACGAGTTTTAAAAGCAGTTTTAAAGATGTCTTCATCTTTGATCCATACCTGATGGTAGCCGGACCTTAAATCTATTTTAGAAAATATTGTTGCCCCTTGGAACTAATCGAATAGATCGTCTATCCATGGTAAAGGATATCGATTTTTAATAGTCATTTTATTTAATTGTCGATAGTATATGCATAATTGTAAGGTTCTATCTTTCTTCATTACGAATAAGACTGGTGCTCCCCAAGGGGAAACACTAGGTTGAATGTAATTCTTTTCAATTAATTCTTGTAACTGTGATTTAAGTTCTGTAAGTTCTATTATATTCATCTGATACGAATATTTTGATGCTAGTACCTCTCCTGGTATCAGATTGATTGTAAATTCTATGTCTCTTTTCAAAGGTAGTCCGAGGACTTCTTCCGGAAAGATGTCTTTAAAATATTTTAAGATATGTATATCTCTGACTTTAAGTTTGTTATCTTGATATTTGTCATATAATACATAAACAACAAATACTTTACATCCTTGCGTACGGATCTGTTCATTTGTAAGGTTGATATCTCCCCGATAGTTGTTTTCCTAGGAATTCGTGTTACTTTAATTGTATTTCCAGTGTTATCTATGCATGTAAAAAAAAATTCATAACAATTCAGCATAACCTTTTGTTTCTCCAACCAATCCATTCCTATCAGCATATCATAGGAACCTAACGGTAGAATATTCATATCAGCATGCGTACTAAATTGATTCATCAATACTTCCCAATTTTTCACATAACTAGTGACCTTATGTTTAGTACCCATGGCTAACTGTACCAGCCAAGATTTGTCAATTTTTTTCGGTACTAATTTACATAGTTCAACAATCCTAGGTGATACATAACTTAAACTTGAACCTGGATCAATTAGTATGGAAATAGGTTGACTTTTTATCATACCTTCGATCTCGACCATTGAAGCCTAATGTTCTGCCTATCGATTCTCCAATGCAGCATTGATTATGGGCATACTTCTCACCATATCTCCAATTGTAACAACTTCCTGAATGGAGTGGACTTTAATAAAAAAATTATTTCTTACAGGACAGTCTTTAAAGTAATGTGGGTCACCACATTCCCAACATTTTAAGGGTTCCCGCTGTGCAGTGTTTTTATTAAAATTCTGGGAAGGTTATCTTTCTTTTGCTGCAAGGTGTTGTGTTTTAAAAAATTTATAATTATTACCCTGATACCCTCTGTATTTATTTCCAGAATTCCCGTGAAATATATTATTATTATTCTTTTTTCTTGGGCCAAAGTTATCTCGTCTTTTAGTGTTCCAATTATGTACATTTTCTCTTTTATTTTTATTCTATTCGTAATAGTAATTTGTTTTCCTCATTGCTTCTTCCAGTGTCTTTCGATTGTCATATTCAATCCGCTATTTAAACGGAGTAGGCAAGAAATTGAGAAAACGTTGTATTTTTGGTTTTTCATCTATTGTGTAAGCTACATAACGAAGCAGACTTAGGAATTTACTACAAAGTTCTTTCATGGTCAAAGCACCTAACCTTAATTTGTAGAACTCTTTTTCTTTTTCTTCATAGTATTTTTCCGAAAGATAATTTTCTTAAACAATTTCTTAAAGTTTTTCCAAGTTACTTGTCGCTCTTTTATACCTTTTAATTTCTTGATATCTTGTCACTAAATATATGCGTTTCCACTTAATTTATAGATGGCCATTTTTTCCTTTAGTTCATCAAAATAGTTGTAAATAGGAAGTATTTCCTCATTCCAGACAACCAGGATTCTACCTCTTCTCCTTTCTCAATTTCACCATTAAACATTGGAGGTTTAATTTTTTTTAATTCTCCTGAAATTTATTCATAGGGTCTATACTTCTTTTATATTTATGACTATCACTACTTTCACTATAATCCTGATGTTCTTGTATTTTTTAATCTTCACTGGAATTTTTAGCCCCATGGCTGGAAAATTCCATCTTTCTTCCCTTAAGTTTATAAGGTGTATCTTTTGGCTTATCTTCTTTAATTTCTTTGTTTTTATCTTTTTCATTACTGTGTATTTTAGCTAGCAGAATATATTTTAACTCTTCTTGTGCTTTCATAGTTCATTCGGTTTCATCCCTAACACTTTTTAATTATGACCTTAATTCTTTGACAATCTGTTGTAATTCTGATGGATTGTCGGTTCTACTCTCATTTAAGTTTACCCAGATTTCATCTCCTTCATTGTTCACTGGTATTCTAGGGGGTGATTTTTCTCCTTCAGGCATTCCGAACTCTGCCATAATTTCCTGCAAAAATAAAGTGTTCTTCCTCTTCCTGTTTAGTAAGAGAATTTAACCCAAAAATAAAAATTAGATTAGTTTTCGGTTTTACGCAACTGCAATGTTGTGTTGGTTCAGGCCAAGTGTTGTAACCACGCTCTGATACCATATGTCATGTGACTCAAAATTTCATAAATAAAAAAATAAAAGTAAATGCATATAACTTCATAAAAACATCCTTTTATATTGGTGTTCATTATATCTATGTTCCTTTCAAGTAAAACTATAGTGATAAAAGGTCATTGTGTCTGTATAGTTGTTAATGTAATTTAAAGACTACTTATGGACAGGTTGCAGACGTGGTGGAACTCTATCGTAGAAGTGGCGTATTTCCAACACAATTGAAAGTGATGTTTCTAAGTTCTTATTCTTGTTGTTTTCATTGAAAAAGGGTAGTCTTATCCCTAAGGTTGAGCTTGGATATTCGATTCTTACCTTAACTATATACTTTGGCACTTTATTTATAAAAAAAAGGGAGGGGAGACTATGACTATAGTCTAGATCCTGCAAATGACTATATTAAGGTCTAAGACCAACGCTAACATACTTGCCCAAGGTGTAAGGTTATCCATGCAATGTTTACGTGTTATATGTAATCGTTGATAAAATGAAGGGTCTATGGAATTTTTACCATAGTCCAAACTTTGATTAAGAAGCATTAATATAAGGTTTGATTTTCCTTACCATTCGAGGTTTTTGGTTGTTGTACCAAGGTTGATGGTAATATTTAATGGGCCACCCTGGCTATGAGTTGACAGCGCAACTAGGTATTTAATGCTCACACTGGAAACCGATCATAACCGTCCATCCTGCATTGGGATTGCAAGGTTTTGGGAGTAGGCTTTACATTTCATTTTGATTGTTTGAAGCCTCATTAGTTGATGTTGTTGTTGGTCTACGAGCAGAGAATTGCACTTTCATGGCGACTTTTGTGAATTGATGGTGTAAAATACACCCGTGACTAATATTATTCATCATTTGATTGTTTCCCGAGATTATGACGAGGTTGGAGGTCTCCACACCATGATTCTTCTGATTGTATCCCCTGGAGCACAGACTTGATGTCAACTTCGAGCTGCCCATGAGATGGGTAAGCAAATTCTTATCTCAATTTAATAATTGGAAGAGTTATACTGCATTTTACATTAATCAATTTCAGGGTTTAATGCTTCGTATTTTCTTACAGGTAGCTGGATTGATAAGGGAGACAAGAGGAGCCGACCCATGGATTGTGCAGTAAGACCTTTAGGTAAGAAAATATGTTACTTAGATGAACACCTGGTAACATATTTTGTTGAAGTTTATTTAAAGTTTCTGACCATGGTCATATGGTTGCAGAAGATGGGCATCGGTGATGATGGAGACAGGGTAACCTCCTCGCAGGCCCGCGTCATAGAACGCCAAGGTAAGGAAGGAATGAGACCCTTACTCTATCAATTTATATTTTAGTTTTTATTCTAAAAAAAATGCTAACTCCAATATATGTTCATTATAGGTAAACCTTCGGTAGGATTTTGGGAAGGGATTCGATTCTCCCCTTCACAAGATAAATAGACCTTGAACCGGTCCACCTTAGGGTTTGTGATCTGTGGGATAAGGGCTTCGCACCCTCACTACTCCAACGTCTACTTTTAATAAGTTGTGTGTGTGTTATTGTTTGCTTATTTATAAACTGGGAGGTTAATATGTAAGTGCCATCATGGATGGATTATCCTCTGTAATAATTTTAATATTGGGTTTATAATACGGGTAGTGGATGTATTTAACATGGTCTTATAGACACCTGTTGCATGAATATGTAATTAGTTTACACTATACGCATTAAATATTTAAAAATGACCCACAGGGTCATTTACGATTTTGAATGGTAAATTCCATAATGTTACTCTGGTTTATAAAAGTAATTTTCGTGTGTTTCTAGTTAACTCCTTTTGAAATACTAATCTCATTCTTTGTTGCGAATGGATTCGAATCATAATCATGTGGATTTACTTGTTTATAGCCCTCGGTGGGTTTTGATCTACGATCTGAGTCTATGTTGACTTTTATTTAGGTTTGTTTAACTATTAAGTAGCATTCTTGCAACTCTGAAGTAGATTAATGAGTTATATTACGAATACCCAGAATACGTTTATGGTATATGTAACGAAATCGAGGTTTTATTTTGCAATTACAGTATACCTAAAATCTTTATCAATCCTGTACTATAATATAGGGTATTTTTACATTACTTAAGTTGGGTCCAGATCCATCAAAACTCGATCTGTGATATGGTTTCTGAAATGAATATGTTTCTAAAAATAATAATAAAGTTTTATACAGTGAATTTGTATACTTGACTGTAGCAGTAAGATTTCTTAATCTCTTAGCGGTCTTCGGTAGTTATGAGAGTTAAAGCATATAATTGGACTCTATTCTTTAACGATATATTCTATCTTATATCTGAGAACAGATCTTGAATTGGAAAGCAGTCTAAAATTCAAACTACGATTATTTTATAATCTAGATGCAATATAATATTTTAAATTTGAGGATATAATGGGAATACATCTATATGGTCTATATATTTAACCTATAATCCTAAATTTTAAAGCGACAACATAAATAAATTTAAACATACTAGGATATATATTAGCGCAGAAGTATAAAAAGATCTATTATCTGTTTAGATAAATAAATAGAAAGTTTGCAAGTGCTAGATGTGATTCATAACAAAAATAAAACTCCTACTACAATTAATTTAAACAAGTAAGAAACATAACAAGTAACCTTGCACCACTAACGAGAAAACAGAAATGAAACAATTGTTCCTCCCAACCAACTCCTAGAGCAGCCAAGTCTCACTTGCTCTAGAACCCCCGAGCCTGATCGTTGAAACACAAGAGAAAAATCCACTTAATTCGCCATCTCTTGCATTATCAGATTCAATCCCCATCCAATGCTATCCTCCTGCTACTTATGGACATACTATTATATAGTATTTTTCCTAGTACTTGGTCATTTATGAGCCTCCTTCTCTTTAGCACTCAACGAAGAGTTGTGACCTGATTTTGGGGAAGATGCCCCCTGCAGCTTGATTTCTCACTCAGCAGCTTCAGCCACTTGGATTTTACTCTTGTGGGTCATCAATCACTCATGCAATAGTTATTTCGTTTCTGTCCCCCCTTTAATACTTTTATTAAAAAAAAATTAATCCATTACATTGTTTTTATTTTTGACTTCATGTCAAAAATATTTAATAATAAATAAACATAAAATAAATATTCAAAAGTATTTAATAATACTTTATTCAATCCGAGTGTATTATATATTCTTCCTCATGGAATATTCTATTTCACAAGTAGCCTCATTAGGTTCGTACAACTTCCGTTTCACTTTTACCTTAGCAATGGATCAGTTTTAGATCAAAGTCTATGTCTTGTTTAAGATGCATTGGGGTTCTCGCTGGAATTCTCCTTCAAGTTCCTCTTGGATCAAATTCCAATCAATAATATGATTAGGATCGTGAATATACTTTTTAAATAGAAATATGAAGCACATCAAGAATTTTAATATTAATAGGTATCTCAAGCTAATAGGCCACCAATCCTATTCTTCCAATAATCTAAAATGCTATACAAAATACAGGTGCAATCTTTGAACATTTTCCCAATTTTAGGGAACTCATTTTTAGTATGACATTCAAAAATACATGATCCCCAACCTAAAAAATCATTGTGTAGTATTTTTGAATATGCATAACTCTTCTATATGTCATTGGCTATTATTAGGTTTCTTTTAACCTTGTTTACCACTTGTTCCATATCCTTCAACATATCCAAACCTAAAATAAATCTATTTGTAGGATTGTCCTAATTTATTGGTGTATTACATTTCCATGTTGGTTTTCATATCCACAAAGCATATTTATGTAAAAAGAAATTCAAAGGATGATGAACTTGCAAAAGCTGGAACATCTATGTAGGCTGAAGAATGGTACATAGCTTAATCACTAAATGGTGAATCTCATGGACATTATCACATCCCCTTCGTGGCGTTTGAATGCTTAATGGATCCATTACAATGTTGCACATAACAGGCTATTTTTGAATATTTTTGTGAAATTAGACACACTATTGCAGCCGAGAACAATATTGGAGCTTGATAAAGAAACTATGGATATACTTTTTTCAATTGGAATGCTCGGTTTACCTGGAGTTGTTAAGCAGGATGATCTCCTAGCTGGTGGTGGTGGTTTCATCAAGCCTAGTGGATTCCAAGGTGGTGGTGGAATGGGCATCGAATAATCTCTCCAATCTACTAATCATCCAGGATTTATAATAGAATGATCAAGAGATAGATCTTTTTGTTTTCACTTGATGGTGTAAAGATGGAAACATGACTGAACTTGAAATTTGGCTTTGGTTTTGAAAAAATCATAATTAAAGAATAAAAAAGTTTGATATCATGAATATGTGGTTCATATTTTTTATGTATATGGATGAGAATATGCTAAGATTAAAATATCATGAATATGTGGGATCAAGATTTTGATGTATATGAGCTAGAATAAGATTATAATTTTTTAAAACTATTTTTTTATAGTATTTGAACAATATGACTGATAGATTCATATTACAAATATGAAGGACATGTTTTGTTTGAAGACATTCGAAGAATGTAACTATATTTCAATAGTAAAGTTATGGTTTTTTTTATGTGGAAAAAAAAGATTATTTTTTTTGTTAAATAATTATTAATGAAGTTAACTAGAAAATATATAAATATTATAGGTTTAAAATGGATATAAATTTAAGAAGGATATCCATTTAAGATGGACATAAATTTACATGAAACTAGGATATATAAAAATAATTAAAAGTTTATATTTCATCTTTTAAATATTATTATGCATCTTGCATCTCATGTACTAATTTCAGCAGCATTGTAATAATGCAGAGGTTATTTTCCTAATTGATTTCAATTAGGTAACCCACCTATAAATTTGAATTGTTCCCTTTTTAAAGAATGCTTCGGAATTGCATCTGTAATAGCAAGCACAAACAATTTTCTTAACAGCAGTTCAAGGTGCAAACGATAACAAACAGATGGCAGTAAAAGCTCATATTCAAAGCAGCAATATGAGAGTAAAATCTCTTATGTTTCTCACAGTTGTGGCAACAAAAATAAAAGATGAAAAAATGCAAATAAAGTTACATGTAGTCAATGATCATGGAGAAGAACCAAAATGAATAAGTATAGAAAAGTTTAAAAGTTTTTAAATCATTTTTTTATTCTGTAAAAATTCTCAAATAATTTTTTATCAACTCTATAAAAGACAATTCAGGCTGTATCTATCTCAAAACAAGGGACAAGGGTGGAAAACAAGCAGCAAAAAGTTTCAAAATGAAGTAATAAAAAACAATTCAGTCTGTGTGAAAATAACTAGCCAAAAAGTTTCAAAATGAACTGAAAAAAGACAATTCATCCTTGTGTCAAAACAAGGCTGGAAAACAAGCAGCAAGGAGATCCAAAATTAATTAGTATAGATAGATGTAAAAAAAATTTAAACAAAAATACTATAGAAAAGTTTTTAAATAATTTTTTATTAACTATAATTTTAAAAAATACTTGCTGTAATGGTTTCTTCATATATTTTCATGATGGTATAAGTTTCCAATAAAGATAAATAATATATCTTTTTGAAAATGAAGATTTCCACAATGTACTATATATTTAGTTTGTTTTAAATGAACTTTACTGAATCTTTACAGCTTTCTTTATAATAAAACTAACTCATCTGTATAATCTAAAATAAGAATTAAAAATTAAAATAAAAAATATTTAAAAAATTCATAACCTATTTAGTTGAACACTCTTTGTCTTTGATTTTATAGTCTCTTTGTCTTTGATTTTATAGTCTCAAGAACATTTACTTTAACTGAACATGGTTTTTATCTGAACACTTTTAATTCAAATAGTGATTTTAGTAGTACACACTAATAGCAAGATCCTAGACTTAGCATATAAATGCAATTAGCAAATCCTGTAGATTTTTAATTGAAATGATTATTAAAAAAGTTTCTGAACTCTCCAAACAAGTGAAAACAGAAAGCTATTATTTGTCTCTCAGCAGAAAAAAGGGAAAAATTATCTCTCTTTTATTATCCATATATGGAGGACTGCATGCATACTAATGTGAAAACATAAAGCTATTATTGGTCTCTCAACAGAAAAAGGGGAAAAGTTATCTCTCTTTTATTATCCATATATGGAGGATTGCATGCATACTAATTCAACTGCAGAATACAGACCTCTGATAATTACTTGCACTCCTGCTTTTAGAATGAGATCTAGTTATTAATTAACTAAATACCCAATACTATTTAAGTTTTTAGTATGGATGGTCTCATCAATTAATAAAAAGACAAAAAATAGTCTTTATGTACTTAGAACACTGAACTAAACCTTTACAAGCAATTATGCTCGATATACCTGTCAAACTAAAATTTGGAAAACAGTACTCCAAGGAGGTGATTGGAGATTAAGGTATTAGATTCTCAACCTTCAGTACCCTTGTGATAATGTTCCTATTTTTTCTCTTTCTTGTATATCTATCCTTTTTTGAGTTTTGTTGAAAATGTGTACACTCCCTCGGCTTTTTTAATTCATGTACTTATTTCCAGTCTCACTGGCAATTTTTAATTCATGTACTTATTTCCAGTCTCACTGGACATTTTTGTGCTCAGAAGTGTATTTATATCCAGTTCCTTTGGCCATTTTTTCTTCACAAGTAAACATTATTTTCAAAGTCAAATAAGAATTAAAATCTGTGTACATCATATCAGAATTTAAATTATAGCAAACGATTTTTGTCCTTACCATCCCGACTAATTTTCAGACACCTGTACAAAGTTTCACTCGACATCAAATACTAAAGATAATTAGGGTTTTTCTATAGATCACTTTGCTACACCGCTTAGCTCCTATAACCATATCAATTCTTTAACTATAAAACTGTTAAAACTGAGCTGATCCTTGATGTAGAAAATAAAAGCAAACATTACAAAAAACAAAATTGTTTTTTCTTTGTCCCAGCTACAATTTTGATCATTTTTATGCCATTGAAAAGCACATATTCTAATAATCTTTCCTTCCTAAAGAACAACCTATAAGATATTTTTCCAGAGATTTACTTGTTACCAAGAATTTGATGCAATTGAATGATAGGGTTACATGATTTTTAAAGCCCTCTTACTCAATTTTATACGAGCTCTACAAAAGAATTCTCAGGCTCCATCGATAGAAGTTTTGGCCCATTTCCAACTGAAACCCATCCGTTTCTACCAACAACAAAAAACCCAGAAATCAAAACCTAATCCTTCTGTACATCAGACATTAAAGCATACGGCTTCAAAAATTGAAATGAGAGGCTTTCTATCAAAACCAGAAAGAATGGTCCATTGTTTAAAATGGAAAAATCAAAGGATATCATAAACCCTAACATTCACAGACAAGTCTGCAACGCATCCCCTTTAAAAAGATCCCAGAAAAAAAATCACAAAATTAATGCCTCCGTAGTAATATCTTCTCATAGTATACCTCAAAGTATATTTAACACCATCATTGGCAATTTTATTATCAGCAACATTGAGAACAGAGAAGTAAAAGAAAAAGAAAAAGAGCCCGAGCTTTAAAAAGGTAATCCCTAAAGATACATGCCAAAAAACAGTGCAGAATATAGACAACAAAGAGATACAATAAAATGCGTAAAGGAAAATATGACTGCGTCTTACGAGTTTGTAAATTAGTGCAGGTTTTAACTCACATACCTGGTAAAATGCTGCGACGACCAGCGTTGGAACCACCGATGCAACTTTCTTTGTTAATAGCGTGATTAGAGACGAGCAATCACAAACAGCCACATCCACAGACAACCCAAGTTGCACAGCGACATCCATAGACAGCCCAAGTTGCAACAAATCGAAAAACGCAATGAACCACCGACAAAAACACAAACAACAGAGGAGACCTTTCTCAGCAAGAAACAACACCAACAACAAAATACCTTTCCAATAGTAGTGATGAATACAGGCAAGGGAAAAGACCTCGGAAAATGCACAGTGAACTACAATAAATAGAAGTGACCTCAGGTATACCGCTCGTCACTTCACTGCAAATTCCACGGCCTCAAAAACCGCACTATGAAAAGACCAAGCCATGACCATACACTCGGGTTCGGACAGACACCCACCATACCTCTACACCGAAACATTGAACCAGAGGAGGAATATTAAACCACCCACCGCCTACGCCATGCAGTTGCAATAAAAGCCCCACTAAACCGCATTAAACCTCAATAAAAGCCCCACTAAACCACATTAAACAGCTTGACGTCAGCCGGCCGCCGAGGCCCGAGACGCAGAAACCAAAGTTGATGTCACCAACTATGCATCCAATAGAAACAGAGTAAAATCATTTTTTTAAATAATAAAAAAAACAACAAAAATCTAAAACATTAAAAACTATACTAAAACGTTGGCTTGATACAAAAATTTGAATAGGATTAATGCCCCTACACGATTCATATATGTTGGGGACATAACAATTATTTATCTCATACACCCAATCAATATCGTATATTTAAGTAACATTTATATAACATCAACTGAGATTCTTATATCTAGAAAAATTTAAACTCTATGAAATATCAAGGCTATCAATTCAAGTTAAGTCATTATCGAGAGCGATCCTTTGATGCTAACACAAAATCATTTCAATAATGGATTTATTATTTCAATTCACATTCGACAATGTCTGACAGAGATCGGTTAATTCTTCATAAATACCTTTAATTTATATAACAACAATAAGATTTTCACAGAGACCCAATTCCTTCCATTTTATACCTACATTCATTCCATATATTTTTAACATAGATTACTAAGAATTTCCTTTTGTAAATGCATTCATTAATCTAGCTAAAATCAATCAACAGTCCTTTGATTCACGAATAAGTCAATACACAAAAGCAAATTTTCTCTATTGTTAAATTAAAAACATTCATTACTTGATTTATATCGCAAATAATATTCGATAGCATTGACATAGATGGATTGATCTTTTTATAAATAAATTTATTCTAGATATAACATCAGTATTATTTTAGCATAGATCTAATATGCATTCATTCTATACTAATCAACAATTTTTTATCATTTAAATAGAAATAACCGCAATCCAATCCTCTTCTTTTATAAATATATTTAGAAACACAGTTAGGATTTATCTACAGTCATTTCCATCATGGTTAAACCAAGCCCAATTGCCTCACAGCATATATCAAGAAGAAAAACAACAACTTTCAAATTAGAACACTTTATGCCATTGATAACTATTTAAACACATAACTGGAATGTACGTACTTGAAAATAATGGGAATAGACACTTGGAGATTCAGAATCCGCTAGCCCAACTCCACTGTGAGTTGGATCACCACCATGCACAACTGAACTAGCAAGCAAGGTCTAAATGCAACACTCTCTCTCAGAGTCTATAACAAACCCCAATGACGGACTTTTAATAGAAAAGGAGAAATACTCAACAAATTTCCCTCATAGAAACAATCTATCCATGCACAATACAACGTCTCGTGCTATCTCAGTGCACCAATTTATAGTTTTGTCCCAGGTCTTTTGCCATCTCAATCAAATATCAAACAATCTCTTGACCCCTATAATTTTGGATATTGTCTGGTGGTTGAGATTTTAACTTGGATTTGATTGACATAAAATCTATTTCTTGCTATCTATTTGTTCATTGTCTCATGGTGGTGTCCCCTCTTTCAACTGAGTGCTCCAAGTGTTTTTCATTTTTACTAATAAGAAAAATAATATTTGTTACATCAAAGTATTCACTCACATCAAAGGTGAGTATTTTGAGTTTATAACTCTTTTACAAATAATAATTGTTTTGAAGTAATTTCAAATATACTTAATAAAAAATAAATCAAATTGTCTTGGGGTATTACATTCCATATGTGTGTGAAAGGTCATCTCTTCCTCCCAAGAATTACCAAAGTGAAAGAAAGGGCCATTTCCTCACCCAAATACCAAAAGTGCGAGAAAGAGAAGATGCTCCTTCTCTACCTCCCCACTCCTCATCACTCTAACCATGGAAGGGTGGGAAAGGGCCAATGCTCCTTCTCCTTCAAACTTAAATTCTAAATGTCTATGAAAGGTCAGATCTTCCTCTCAAGAATTACCTAAGGGAGAGAAAGGGCCACTTCCTCACCCAAATACCAAAAGTTTGAGAAAGGTCACATGCTCCTTCTCCACCTCTCTGTTGATGTATTTGTAACTTCGGAATGTATTTCATATATGTATATTGTATTCCTATAGAGATGTTATTATTCCTCTATACGGAAGTGTCATTATTTATATTGTAAGTGTCGTAACTTATACTTGATGGGTTATTAGACCACCTTGATGGGGTCGGTCCTGTATGAGTCATGTGGGTAAAAGGGTTATTAGGCCACCCTAGTGGGGGGTCGGCCCTGTCAGCATTATGTTATGTGGTTAAGTTAAGGCCAACCTAGTAAGGTTATTAGGCAAGTCAAGTTAGTGTATAAATAGAGTGCAGGAGGCACTCTATTTGATCATTCACTTTCTCACTCATACTCTCATCAGAGAGTGGCACACTTGTGGAGGAGGAGAAGCTGCTGCTGGGAGAAGACTATCTCTTCTGCTTGGGTTGTATCATTGCTCTATCTATCTCTGAGGAAGTTGTGGGGTTTTTCACCTTTATGGTTTTCCCCAGTGAAACTCTATGTGTCTATTGTCTCTTGTGTGCTTGCATTATTATGTCCATGATTGATATGCTGTAGATATGTTGTACATGTTGTTCTCTACGTTAAGATCCTATATCAGATTGAAGTAAATTCTGAAAAACTAACACTCTCAACTCCTCATCACTCTAACCATAGAAGGGTGAGAAAGTTCCAATGTTTCCACTCCTCCTCCCAAATGACTAAGTTCACATGCTACTCACTTGAGTGGAACAAGTGCAGGAAAGGGCCAATGCTTCATGGCTCTTCCTCTCAAGAATTACCAGAGTAAGAGAAAGGGCCATTTCCTCTCTCAAATACCAAAAGTGTGAGAAACAACACATGCTCCTTCTCCACCTCCCAACTCCTTATCAGTCTAACCATGTAAGGGTGGGAAAGGGCCAGTGCTCCTTTTCCCCCTTACTCAAACTTCAAGAGTGTGTGGAAGGGACAACGTAATTAGAATAAGGTGAGAAAAAACCAATGCTCCTTATCCTTTGAACTTAAATTCTAGATGTGTGTGGAAGGTCGGCCCTTCCTATGAAGAATTACCAATGTGAGACACTACTACATTTGGGAAGAAAATACAATGACGGATTCCGACAATAGAGCTAAAATCAAAACAATTGTTGGATTTTACTTTTTTTTTATTTTTATTTTTTTAAAACTATGTGATGTTTGTCAAATACCCGACGCCCATGCCTTTATGCAAAATAATTGACTATAAGTCAGATATTAGACCAACCTAGACCACATCACATATTTGACATACTTGCAGGTGAAATATTAATGGCATGGGATTAATGGAGTCTGATGTTATTGCTATACAAAAATATTGTATTTTGTTAAGTGCATTACAAATAGTTATACTGTAGGTTAATTTATGAAGATACTCAATATCACTACAAGTTTGGTAAAGAAGAATGTCAGATAACATTCATCGAGGTGTGAATCTAAGTGTGGAAGTTGCATTGGATGCAAGTATTGGTGATGGAAAATGTTATTTCCCTTGTAATAGATGCAGGGGATATAAGAGGAGGAGACTTTTAATAAAAACAGCTAAAAAAAATTGTACAGAGCATGGACACTCTGAAGGGGGGAATGAATATCGTCCCATGATAAGTTATTAATTAAATATCTTCATATTTTGATATTATTTTTGTAAATCTTTATATGTTAAATGTAGAAGAAAAATAACATATTCTCTTTCCTTAGGGATATAATAGGGGAGATACACACATGAAAATAAGAATATTTTTTAGGATTAGTGAAAATTCCCCTCCCCCTTCCCCAAAATTATAAGGATACTACTAGGGCCCCATTCACACTAGTTCATGCACAATATCAATTGATTGTGCCACTTTCCTCATTAATGGCCTCCAATTGGTTGAGATGTCAGCACGCGACTCCATATATCCTCAAAGGTAGTTCATTGAATTACATACCCTAATATGGGAACTCCTAGATCACAATTATTTATTACTCTGAAACAACAAATAATTCATGATTAAACTCTAGACCAATCTTTCTAATTCCTAATTAATGTGATCATCTATTTCTAGTAAGTCATGTAGGGATATCGTGTGCCCTTATGATGACAAAATATGTGACTAGATAGATGAGAACCACTTTAAAATTAAGGATCATATGAGGCTCCAAAATGAACCCCCCAACCTAACCACCTCCTACATGCCCTTAGGTATATGTACACCACCATCATCAATGTTGATTCCTAATCAAAGAATTTTCCATACAATCATTTCCCCATAATTAATGTGTGCATATTTCTTGACACTAGATGGTGAAAAAGAGAATCCAATATACAAAATCATGTGGGCTATGCACTATGTAACAATAACTCTATTCTATCTATTGAGCCACATTATCATGTCCCCACAAAATTGAGCATTGGAACAAGTTCCAAACCCAACCAATCCCATGGGTTAAGGAGGAAGTTGCATTACCATGGGGTTAAATTTTGTATTTGAGGCAATTAATTAATTAGGAGTGTGCATTTATTTTTATCCATAGTTTTCTATCCACTTTAAATAAATATTTATAGTGCATTTAATATTTTTATTGTTATGCTGAATAAATGGAGAAAATGCTCCACTAAGGTGCATTAGTGGATAAGGTTGGAGTGGCTTGAGGAAGAAGTCAAGTAAAGCACATGAGTCAAAAAATGATGCCAAAATTTAGAAAAGAGGCATAAATTAGGAAAAGTAGCATAAATCAGAAAGCAGGATAAAACAAGAAAAGCATGAAATTATGAAAAGCAAAAAAAAAAAAAAAAAGAAGAAGAAGAAGAAGAAGAAGGAAGGAAAGAAATGTTTCCTCATCCACTCAAGGAAGGCGCATTTCTCATGGATACTTTCTCCCCAAGTCATCCAATTTATGTAAATATTTCCATGAGAACCACATTCACATATTTTTTTAATCTGAGAAATTGTTTGAGTGCATATGTGCATCTGAGACTTGGGAGATGTGCCCCAGATTTATGTGAAGAATGATGTAATTCATCCATTTTAACTTATTTTATTTGTATTTAATGAAGCTAATAAATTCGAATCTAAAGTTCAGAAGCATCACCATCCAGTTCAGAGATCGAATCTTCAAGCCTTCTATGAGCTTCTGCAGCTAGTTTCTTGTGTACAAGAAGAGAGATCTTTATATCACTTTCTAAGAGGAATATTGTCCTATTTATGATGAAATAATAGAGGATGTAATGTTCTGATATCATTCCATTCAATACGAATTACAAAACTCTGATTTCTTCTCCAATTTCTCTACCTCTTCTAGATTTAGCTAGAATTTGACTAGCTGTCAGTGTATGATTCATAAGTCAATGAGTATAAGTCCAAATGAATTAATTATTATTTTTGGAGTTAGGTAGCATGCCATATTTCATTATCCATCGCCCTTTTCATAAACTTGTGAGCCTTTGAGCACTTTTTGGGAATCCAGAATTCGAACTAGTTGAGCAGTCTTGAAATGCAATTTTACTAGTTTTATTGTGAGACTTGTCCAGATATTCATATAAATTTCTGAAATGATATTTTATGATTCAATGATAGTAAATTAATTTGAATAAACCTCTCTGATGTCTGCAACAACCTTCACCATCCTTTAGTCAAGTTTCCTACCCATACTAGTCTGCATATGTTAAGGGGCCCAGGAGCATTGGAGTATATTGAATAATTGCTACTATTGAAACATAAAATGTCTCAGTACATTGTGCAAAGGTATAAAATCAGATCAGAACCTTCCATCCTTCCATATCCTTTGATATTTCCCATCCCCAGCCGTTCGAGCTTCCTTAGCCATTGTTTGATCAAATTTGAGAAGTCTAGAGTTTTTGTGCCAGAATCCTAAGTTGTGAATTACAGTGGTATCATAGAATGGTCCTATGAACCTTCTCTTTAATTGTCCCTATGATTCCAAGAATACATTCATATTACAAGAAGAATGATCCTTCGACAGAAGAGGAAGAAGAAATTAATTCTACTGAAGGGAAACTACAAAAGGAATCAAATGTGTTTCCTAGTGATGAAAATGATATCAAATAATTGGTTTAGGCCATGATGAAGGGGTTGCAAGAGATATCACTCAATATTTCTCAGACTGGAAAGGATACTAGAGAGTTCTTAGCCCAGCAGCTAGTAAGCAAGATAGGAGAAGGGAGCAGCAATGGAACCCCACATGGTGAGAGGAGGAGCAGTGGTGGCCATATTTTCTCAAAGACTGGGCCTCACAATATTCCTAATGACTTCAATATGGAATCACCATCATACTCCAGACCTACTATGCCCAAGTTCATTTATGAACAAAGAGAAGAACTTGAGGTTTTAAATGGAAGTCTTGCTCTATTAGAGGACAAGTATGGTGAGTACCTCACACTGAATGAAGAATGCAGAAGAGATTTACCATTCAGAGACCTCTATGATATGCAGTACAAGCCCAAAGGAGGCCACATAATGCACAATTATAACTATGCCCTCAAAAATGTTATGGGTAAAATTTCTTTGCCTTATTTTGATGGTTCACAAAAATGTTCTGCCAACTCTTGGATTTAGAAACTTGACACATATGGCTAAAAGAGATGCCATCAAGATGGCTACTCTACACTTATATGGAGAAGAAAATGACTGGTGGTTTCATGTCCTAAAGACTCTTGGGAATGACCAAGTGACCACCTATGAAGAGTTCACAAGAAGGTTAGCTGAAAGGTTTGAAAGAAGAGATCCTGAAATCACGTTTAGGGAATTAGCACATCTGAAGCAAACTGGAACTACTGAATATTACATCTCTGACTTCCAAAAATTAGTTGTGATGGTATATGACATTTCAGAAGCAAGGTTGATCCTATTGTTCATAGAATGGTTATCAGAACCTTTGAAATGCATGGTAAAAGCTTACATACCCCTTACCTTGCAAGATGCACCAAGTCGAACCAGAGACTTGCAAGACTCTATTCCAAGAACTAGATTTCCGCCAAGGACTGTCGGTCCTACTCAATTCAAGAACCAAAGACCACCAATGAAGAGTCCTACTGGAAATTTCAGAAAGGATATCTATGTTAAGGACCAAGATGAGCTGAGAAGAAATAAGTTGTGCTTCACCTGTCAGGAGCCATGGGTTCCAGGACATAGATGTGCCAAGGGAAAGGCACACTACATTGAGGTCTACTCAAATAGTGAACCTGAGGAAGAATAAAGAGAGGGCCCTATAGATGCAGAAGTGGTCTATGAGTCTGCAGAAGAAGAACATCATCCTGAGGTGGGCAAGATTGCAGTACTCTCAGGAGTTCCTTGCTACCATACGCTCAGATTCAAAGGATTGGTCCAAGGACAATTTGTCACTGTGTTGGTGGATGGAGGAGATACACACAACTTCATTGATTCAACCTTGGTTGAAAGAAGGAAGATGCACACTGAAAAATTTGGAGGCTTCACTGTTATCATTCTAGGTAATAATTCCATGAACTGTTGTAGATGGATTCCTAAATTGTAGATTTGTGTAGGAGAGGATACCATTATAGATAGATTTTATGTTGTTGATGTGGTTGATACTAACATGGTTTTGGGAGTACAATGTCTACACTCCATTGGTAAGCATTCAGTAGATTACCAAGTCCCTGAAATGGTATTCAAGGAAGAAAATGGAAAAGAGATGGTGTTGAAAGGAATCAATACTTATCCCAAACAAGTGGTTAGTGAACACAGTATGAGATCCATTCTAAGGCATGGAGACATTGAATGGGATGCATGATTCCTAGTCACTACAAATGGAAACTCATTCGAAGTGGCCCATTATTCTAAATATATTCAAAATCTACTCCATAAGCATAAGAAGGTTTTTGGGTACCTTCCTCATGGTAGGCCTCTGGATAGAGGAGTGGAGCATAGGATTGAGTTGGAGATAGGAACTTCACCTATCAAGGTGCATCCTTACAAGCACCCAAAAAGATTCAAGGATGAGATAGAGCGAACCATTAAAGAGCTACTTGATTTGGGAATTATTAGACCAAGTTCAAGTCCTTTTGACTCATCAGTAGTCCTACTGAAGAAGAAAGATGGGACCATGAGGATGTGCATAGATTATAGAGCTCTCAACAAGAAGACTATCAAGAATAGATATCCTATTCCAAGGATTGATGATCTTATGGATAAGCTACATGGGGCCAAGTACTTTTCTAAGATTGATTTTCGATATGGATACCATCAAATCAGCATGAAAGAAGAAGACATACAGAAGACTTCTTTCTGGTGCCACCATGGGCACTTTGAGTTTTTGGTTATGCCTTTTGGCCTAAGAAATGCACCTACAACTTTTCAATCTTGCATGAATAGAATGTTTAGCAAGCAGCTCCGTAAGTTTGTACTTGTCTTCTTTGATGATATTTTGATCTATAGTAGGACTCGAGAGGAGCATTTGTATCATTTGGATATTGTACTAATAATATTGGCTGATCAATCTTTTTATGCAAATATAACCAAGTGTGAGATTGGAATGACTAAGATTTTGTATCTTGGTCATGTGATTGGCCAAGATGGAGTTAAGGTTCACATGGAAAAGATCCAAGCTATTCTAGATTGGCCTAGTCCTAAAAATATCACTGAACTGAGAGGGTTCATTGGGATATGCACCTACTATCGAAAGTTTGTTAAGGGATTCTCCAAACCGACATCTCCTTTGACAGATCTCACTAAGAAGGGAGCCTTCCATTGGTCGGAAGAATATGAAAAAAGTATTCAACAGAATGAAGGAGGTAATGAGCACTTGTTATGTTCTTGCACTTCCATATTTTTCTCAACATTTTGTTCTTGAGTGTGATGCTTCAAGTAATGGTATTGGGGATGTATTGATGCAAAATAAACATCCATTGGTCTTTGAGAGTAGAAATTTCCAGCCACATGAAAGGTTGTATTCAGTTTATGACAAAGAGATGCTAGCCATCATGCATGCGCTAGTCAAGTTTAGGCAGTATTTGGTGGGAGGCAAGTTTATCATCAAGACTGACCACAACAATTTAAGGCACTTCTTTGTTGATGTATATGTAACTTCGGAATGTATTTCATCAGTATATTATATGTATATTTATTGTACCCTTATAAGAGATGTGTTATTCCTCTATAAGGAAGTGTCGTCATGTGGATTGACAAGTGTCGCAAGTGTGTGTACTTGCCGATGGGTTATTAGACCACCTTATGGGGTCGGCCCTAATTAATATATAATATAATGTGGATGTACTAAAGTAGACAAGTCGGCCCCAGTAGGTCACTGGGCAAAAAGGTGAGTATAAATAGAGATAGGAGATCTCTATTTTACTCACTCGGAAAAGTATCTATCTCTCTCTCTGGAAAGTGGCGCACTAGTGAGGAGGAGGAGGATCATCTGCTAGGAGACTATCTCTGTATTATTTGGTTGTATTTTGGTTGAGCCATTGCTCTCTCTATCTCTGAGGAAGTTTGTGGGGTTTTTCACCTTAGGGTTTTCCCCACGGAAACTCTGTGTCTCTTGTCTCTATGCTTTTGATTCTTGTGATGCTTGTGATGCTTGTCATATTATGATTGTCATGCATTGATATACTGTAGATGTTATTCTCTCAGCAAAGATCCTATAGTATTGTGATTTAATACTGAAAATTTAACATGGTATCAGAGCTTAACTGAGAAGAAGACATTTTGCAGTGACGGAAGCTTGTATTGCTTGTTTATTGGGTTTCTCTCCACAGATTTTTGAAATTCAGTATAGTAGATTGGATCTACTCATCAAGGCGCATCTTTCTGTCCAATCAGATTTCAGTTCCGAGCATTTTCAGTTTTGGCCCTAAAAATTAGGGTTTCCACAAAAATAGGAATTTCTGGAAACTGAAGGTACAGCTAGAAGCTCCTTGCAAAAATCGAAGGTTTGAGCTTTGGATCGAGATTTTTGGCTGGGTAGATCTCCGGGAAACTCAAACCCTAATTCAGGGCTCTCCCCAGTGAACCCGGGAGGACAAAAAGGCAATTTTGAAGGACAAGACTTTGCTGATCTCAAATTCTAAATGTACTAGGCTGATCAGCTCTCCAAGGCGCATCTTTCTATCCTTTCAGAATTTTGAAATTCACATTTTGAATTTTTAGGGTTTCTCTGACAAACCCTAATCCGGGACCAGATCCAGTTTTCAGCACTTCAAGTGGTAAGTTCTAAATCTTTTCTATTTCCATTTGAAGTACTCTTAAAGATGTCTCTTCACACCAAGCTTGAGGATAAGCTTGAAGGGGCTGATAACTTCCGAGCCTGGAAGTATAGGATTGGGCTAATCCTGGAAGAGAATGAGTTGGACTCATATGTGAAAGAAGACATCCCTATCCCAGAGGATGAAGAGGCCAAGGTATTGCACAAGAAGAACTTGGTCAAGGCAAAGAGAATCATTGCTGATTCTATCAAAGACCATCTCATACCCCATGTGTCTTCTCTCAAGACACCCAAAGAGATGTTTG
The DNA here is from genome assembly GCA_027924585.1 of Larix kaempferi. Classification (NCBI taxonomy): domain Eukaryota; kingdom Viridiplantae; phylum Streptophyta; class Pinopsida; order Pinales; family Pinaceae; genus Larix; species Larix kaempferi. Next base: position 8,024,928 of record BSBM01000179.1, on the reverse strand, counting down.
AATCTTTGACCAAGCTATTTGAAGGAAAGAACATAAATCGGAAGATGACCCTGCGGAACCAATTGAAAGCAGTAAAGTTTCAGAATGGGGAAACCATTCAATCCTACTTTTCAAGAGTCTCTCAGATCAAGGAACAATTAGAAGCAGTAGATGAAATGGTGGAGAATGATGAAGTGGTGATGACCACTCTAAATGGCCTACCCAGGTCATGGGATTCCTTTATTCAAGGAATTTGTGCAAGGAAGAAGTTGATCTCCTTCAGTAGACTTCGGGAAGAATGTTCTCAAGAAGAAGCTAGGCTTATAGCCCGTGAGGAAAAGATGGGAGGTGAAGATCAAGCTCTTGCAGCTCACACCAAAAGAAGCAAAACCAAGAAGGATCACCCTCACCCCAAAAGATTCCATCAAAAGAATAAGAAGGACCTAAGATGCTTCACATGCAATGAGAAGGGTCACTTTGCTTCAGATTGTCCCAAGAACAAAAGGGATAATAAGAACAACTCCAGTAAGAAGAAGAAAGGTAGCAAAAGAAGGTTTCATGCCCATGCTGCCGAAGATGATGAACCTCCAAAGAAGAAGGCTAGGGCAGAAAGTAGTAGTGATGATGACTCATCAAGTGAAGAAGAATATGTTCTAATTTCCGCTCTTACATGTACCATCTCCCATGGATGTAATGATTGGTTGATTGATAGTGGGGCTTCCAAACACATGACTGGGTTCAAGGAATCATTTGTGAACCTTTCTGAACATGAATCACCCCATAAGGTGAAACTTGGGGATGATTATCAATATCCAATCAAAGGAAGTGGTGAAGCCTCTTACAATCTAGATTCTGGAAAATCATTGAAGATGAAAGAAGTACTTTATGTACCTGGGCTCAAGAAGAACTTACTCTCCATTTCTGCATTAGATGAAAAAGGTATGAGGGTTGCATTTGTGGATGGCCAAGTCCTAATGTGGCCAAAGGGAAAGACCATAGATGATGCAGTAGTGATTGGAAAGCAAGAGGGAGGTTTGTACAATTTGAAGGGACAACCTGAACATGCCATGGTGACATAAATACAAAGATTCATCCATAGTCATGGATCACATAGAGGTATGTATAATTTGTTTTTGCAAAAGTTAACTAATGAGTTATGCAGGTCATTGAAGAGAACAAGAACACATTGCTAGACATAACTAGCAAATATGGTGACCAGGTATGTGTTTCTTATATCATAGGATCTATCATATAAGTATGCATGGCATGATTGATGATGATTGTTCATAAAGTCATAAGTTTGAATAATCATGGGCATATGCATATTATGTTTCTTACCATAATTGATGATATGACTAACCAGAAGGATCATGATGGTATAGGTTTGAATGATCACAGGTTTTATGCATTTTATATCTCTTATCTTGATTGATGATTCAACTAATCTAAAGAGTCATAGGTTTGAGTAATTACAGGTTTAGACATGTTATGTTTCTTATGATTTGACTAACCATAAGAATCCTACATGCTAATGCTTATTATTTTCTGTTTGAAATGATCATGACTATACATGCTTGAGATTATTGTGTTTTAATAGTATACTAATGAATGTATGATTTTATATGAGATCACAAGGATAACACATTCATGATACTAATAAGCATGCATAGGAACCAAGGATGAATGTAAGTTCAAGGACAGGTAATCCAGGAAGCAAAGATCAAGAGGGAGTACACTCCAGTGGTTTATGCAAGGATGCAGATATTCAGAGGGAGTTGACCATCTCTCTACATCCCACAACAGAAAGGTGTAGAAGGAGCTACTTCCGATTAGGACTCCAGCAGCTCCTGCAAGGAAGCGAAGACTCAGAGGGAGTCCACCCAACGAACAAACAAAGATAAGTATTTTAATTATCATTTCTTACATATTTGTTTGTTTAAATAAAATTGTTCAATGATGTATATGCTCATGGTCTTAGACTTAGGTTGTGTATTGTGCATATTAGAATGATTGCATTAATGAACAGTATACTACTAATATGCATGTGTTGGGTAAGTAGCCTATGGCACTGTACAACATTCCATTGCTACTTATCTAGAATGAAACCTCTTTGCTGACATGTTGGGAGTTGTGCACACTCTTAACAATGTTCTGGTAGAGATTGGAAGGCATCTAGAAAGTTACGGAATATGGATAAATGTTGTATTGAAGCATTGGCTAAGATAATTGCATGGCATATTTCTTTATGTGTAAGAATTTGTTCTGAAAACTATGAGATGTTTTCTAATCATGCAATTTAACTTGTTGTGTAGGAAAGATCGTATGCCATCTCCTACAAAAGAAGAATTACAACATTTGTTCTAGCAACAAAGATATCTATTGAAGATATTGAAGATATTGAAGTTCCCAGGATCTGGGATGAAGAAATGGAATGCCATGATCCGTCGATCATGAAGAATGATGTTTGGGATGTAATCCCAAGACATGAAGGGAAGTTTGCTATGACTTCCAAATGGAACTATCAGATCAAGCATGTTGCAGATGGCAGCATTGAGAAATATAAAAGTGATGAAATAGAAGATACACCAAATGGATTCAAGACAGCTTTCTTGAATAGTGTAGTTGAAGAAGAAGTGTATGTGGAGCAGCCACTTGGTTCTGAGACACATGATAGGAAATCATATATGTGCAGAACTTGGTATGGTGAAGATAGATTGATTGCCGACACGCAGCGGAAGCTTACTACCGAGTTCGAGATGAAAAAAAACTTGGGGATGATGCCCTATCTGTTTTTGGCATGGAGGTGTGGCAGAATGCAGAAGGAATCTTCCTTGGACAAGGGAAGTATGCAGTAGAGATCCTGAAGAGGTTCGGGATGATGGATTGCAAGGCCATGGCCACACCTATGGCATCAAATCTAAAGCTTCTATGTGATGCTTCATATGAGCCGATTGATGTCTCTATGTATCGTCAGATGATTGGGTCCTTGATGTACCTGACGAACACGAGACCAGACATTTGCTTTGCTGTGAACACATTGAGCCAGTTTCTGATGGATCCGAGGAGTGTTCACCTAGTTGCTGTAAAGCATGTTCTGAGGTACCTGAAGGGTACAGTGGATTATGGGCTCAGATATGAGGCAAATCAAAAGTTTAACCTACAGGGTTATGTTGATTCAGATTGGGCTGGCAGTGCTGCAGATAGGAAGAGCACATCTGGGTGTTGCTTCAGTATGGGATCAGGTGTGATCTCTTGGTTTAGCAGGAATCAGTCCTGCGTAGCACTGAGTACAGCTGAGGCAGAGTATGTTGCAGCCTGTTTAGCTAGTTGTGAGGCAGTATGGCTACGGAAGCTACTGTCTGAGTTATTTGATCTCTCGTTGGAGGCTACTGGTATCTTCTGTGATAACCAGAGTTGTGTGAAGCTGTCCGAGAACCCAGTGTTTCATGACAGGTCGAAACACATAGAGATCAAATATCACTATATCAGGGATATGGTGCAGAGAGGAGCTGTGAAGCTCCTGTATGTTGCGACGGACGAGCAGATTGCAGATGTGCTGACGAAGCCACTAGCCAGGGTGAAGTTCGAGTACTTCAGAGAGAGGCTTGGCGTTATTCAGATCGAGGACACTTCGAGGAAGAAGTGATGGACACATTTGCTGAAGCCATTCCAAGCATGTTGGAAGGAGGATCCTTCACATGGCTGTGGATGTAAGCGCTGGATGATGAGCATCAGGATGATGTTCTAGTTTCTGCTTGATATGATCAGTTGGATCATTTTATGTATGTATGTACGCATCATGTTGGATGCTGGATATGATCAGTTGGATCATTTTATGTATGTATGTACGCATCATGTTGGATGCAGGATATGATCAGTTGGATCATTTTATGTATGTATGTACGCATCATGTTGGATGCTGGATATGATCAGTTGGATCATTTTATGTATGTATGTACGCATCATGTTGGATGCAGGATATGATCAGTTGGATCATTTTATGTATGTATGTACGCATCATGCTGGATGCAGGATATGATCAGTTGGATCATGTGTATGTATTGTTTATGCATTATGTTGGATGCTTGGACCATGTATCTGTATATGTATCAGGTGGATACATTGTATGATCAGGTGGATCATGTATGGTGATATGTATCATGTATTTGTATTTGTATCAGGTGGATACATTGATGATCAGGAGGATCATGTATGATGATATGTATCAGGTAGATACTTGGTATGCATCAGGTAGATGCATTGATGATCAGGAGGATCATGTATGATGATATGTATCAGGTAGATACTTGGTATGCATCAGGTAGATGCATTGATGATCAGGAGGATCATGTATGATACTTGGTATGCATCAGGAAGATGCATTGATGATCAGGTAGATCATGCAGCAGGATGTTGCAGTGATGATCAGGATGATCATAGATGACGAGCTTCAGGATGTTGCTCCAGATGACATGCAGCAGGATGTTGCAGTGATGATCAGGATGATCATATATGACGAGCTTCAGGATGTTGCTCCAGATGACATGCAGCAGAATGTTGCAGTGATGATCAGGATGATCATAGATGACGAGCTTCAGGATGTTGCTCCAGATGACTTGCAGCAGGACGTTGCAGTGATTATGATCAGGACGATCATGAGTACATCAGGATGATGTATGGTGAGTATCAGGTTGATACTCTGTGGCCGTGGATCAGGTTGTGCAGATGAGCATGTCTGGGAGATCCTATAGGTCGGAGTTGTGTACCCGTAACAGCCTGGGATGCTCTTTCGAGACATTGCTCTGGGAGGACATGTAATTCGTTGCCCTGGGAGATCTCAGGTCGGAGTTGTGTACCCGTAACATCCTGAGATGCTCTTGCGAGGTTTTTTCCTATGGCATGTAATTTGGGCCCTGGGAGATTTCAGGTCGGAGTTGTGTACCCGTAACATCCTGAGATGCTCTTGCGAGGTTTTGCCATGTCCACATGTAATTTGTGCCCTAGGAGATCTCAGGTCGGAGTTGTGTACCCGTAACATCCTGAGATGCTCTTGCTAGGTTTTGTGGTGGACCACATGTAATTTGTGCCCTGGGAGATCTTAGGTCGGAGTTGTGTACCCGTAACATCCTAAGATGCTCTTTCGAGGTTTTGTGGTGGGGTCACATGTAATAGCGCCCTGGGAGATCCTACAGGTTGGAGTTGTGTACCCGTAATATCCTGGGATGCTCTTTCGAGGTTTTGTGACGCACGTAAAAGTCCTGAGGATTCCACAGTATGGCCAGTGATGATGAAGACCTGCAGGTGGTGGGCCTACATCCAGTATGAAAAAGGACTGGCTCTGTAGAACTTCCTATGACGAGTAGAGACAGAGATTGGATGAGATAGCAGCAGCAGTGACGATGACGATGACGATGCATCGATGATGATGATCCAGAGAAGAAGACTTGTCTAGCAAATCTGTGTTGAGAAATACCTTCCTTGTTAAGAGGGAGTGTTGATGTATATGTAACTTCGGAATGTATTTCATCAGTATATTATATGTATATTTATTGTACCCTTATAAGAGATGTGTTATTCCTCTATAAGGAAGTGTCGTCATGTGGATTGACAAGTGTCGCAAGTGTGTGTACTTGCCGATGGGTTATTAGACCACCTTATGGGGTCGGCCCTAATTAATATATAATATAATGTGGATGTACTAAAGTAGACAAGTCGGCCCCAGTAGGTCACTGGGCAAAAAGGTGAGTATAAATAGAGATAGGAGATCTCTATTTTACTCACTCGGAAAAGTATCTATCTCTCTCTCTGGAAAGTGGCGCACTAGTGAGGAGGAGGAGGATCATCTGCTAGGAGACTATCTCTGTATTATTTGGTTGTATTTTGGTTGAGCCATTGCTCTCTCTATCTCTGAGGAAGTTTGTGGGGTTTTTCACCTTAGGGTTTTCCCCACGGAAACTCTGTGTCTCTTGTCTCTATGCTTTTGATTCTTGTGATGCTTGTGATGCTTGTCATATTATGATTGTCATGCATTGATATACTGTAGATGTTATTCTCTCAGCAAAGATCCTATAGTATTGTGATTTAATACTGAAAATTTAACATTCTTAACCCAAAAGGAGATGAATGATAGACAACAGAAGTGGGTAAGCAAGGTACAATCATTTGATTTTGAGATTGAGTATAATAAGGGTAAGATGAACATTGTAGCTGATGCACTTTCTAGAAAACCCACACTTGCATTGCTGAAATTTCAAGATGATTGGAAAACATAGCTTGGTGTAGAATACACCAAGAATCAATTTGCTTATGATTTATTTGATGGATTGATTCATGATGATGCTTATAAGATTCATAATGATGTCATTTATTATAAGGATAGAATCTTTGTAGTTCCAGAATCCATACTAAAGAAAAAGATTCTTGAATCTTCCAATGATGTGCTTTTGGCAGGGCATCCAGGATTTGTGAAGACCTATAGGAAAGTGAGGGAAAGGTTCACATGGAAGGGGATGAAGAAATAGGTGATGGAATATGTCAGATCATGTGTGGCATGTCAAAAAAATAAAGTAGATAATACTCATCCAGTAGGGCTCCTACAACCACTCCCCATTCCTTAGCAAAAATGGGAGAGTATATCAATGGATTTCATCACGGGGCTCCCCAAAAGCCAAGGTAAAGACATTATTTTTGTTGCGGTTTATAAGTTCACTAAATATGCACATTTCTTTGGTATCACAAATAATATTGGAGCCATACAAGTGGCTGAAATTTTAATCAAAAAAGTCTTCAAACTTCATGGCATACCCAAGTCCATCATCAGTGATAGAGACAATAAGTTTACTAGCAACTTTTGGAAAGGACTGTTCAAGCTAGTAGGTACAAGTTTGGACATGAGCACAAGCTACCATCCACAAACTGATGGCCAAATAGAGAGGGTGAACCAATGGCTGGAAGGGTACCTAATAAACTATGTCACTGGTCAACAAAAGTCATGGACCACTTGGCTCCATCTAGGAGAATTTTATTACAACACTACCTTTCATCTTTCGATTGGTATGACTCCTTTCAAAGCTATTTATGGATATGATGCACTTAATTTTGATGATATTATATTTGGTGATTGTAAGAAAGAGAAAGTAAAGGATTGGATCCAAGAGATTCAATACATACTCAGTACTCTTAAGGACAACTTGCAGGTAGCATAGAATCAACAGAAAGTACATGCAAACAAGCATAAAGTTGAGCGAGCCTTCCAAGTGGGAGATATGGTATATTTTAGGTTGCATCCCTATAGAAAATAATCATTGAAGTCTAAATGGGCTGATTAGTTGCAACCAAGGTTATATGTCCCCTGCCAAGTTTTGAGAAAGATCGGTGAAGTGGCTTATGAGCTAGATTTTCCTCCGGGCAGTCGGATCACAATGTTTTCCATGTGTCCTGTTTGAAGAAAGAAGTAGGGCAACAACTCAATGTTTCACAAGACTTGTCACCCCTTGATGATAAAGGAAATTTGGTGTTGATCCCTGAAAGGATTATTGATTTCAGAGAAAAGAAGATAAGGAGCAGAATACTTAAGGAATTTTTGGTGCAGTGGGAAGGGCTACCTAGTGAAGATGCTACTTGGGAAGGAGAACACATCTTACAACATCCTGGTTTGAAATTGCTTGAGCACAAGCAATATTCGGTGGGGAGGATTGCCATGTCCCCACAAAATTGAGCATTGGAACAAGTTCCTAACCCAACCAATCCCTTGGGTTGAGGAGGCAGTTGCATAACCATGGGGTTAAATTTTGTATTCCAGGCAATTAATTAATTAGGAGCATGTATTTAATTTATCCATAGTTTTCTATCCACTTCAAATAAATATTTATGGTGCATTTAATATTTTTATTTTTATGTTGAATAAATGGATAAAATGCTCCACTAAGGCGCATTAGTGGATAAGGTTGGAGGAGTGACTTGAGGAAGAAGTCAAGTAAAGCACATGAGTCCAAAAATGATGCCAAAATTGAGAAAAGAGGCATAAATCAGAAAGCAGGATAAAATAAGAAAAGCAGGAAAGTTTAGAAAAGAAGGAAATCCAGAAAAAGAAGAAAAAGAAGGAAAGCCAAAGCAAAGCAAAGCAAAGAAAAAGGAAAGGAAGGAAAGCAATATTTCCTCATCCACTCAAGGAAGGCACATTCCTCATGGAGACTTGATCCCCAATTCATCCACGTTCTGTAAATATTTACATGAGCACCACATTCACATCTTTTGTTAATCTGATAAATTGTTTGAGTGCGTTTGTGCATATGAGACTTGGGAGATGTGCCCCAAATTTCTGTGAGAGGATGATGGCATTCATACATTTTCATTAAGTTTATTTTCAAGTACTGAAGCTGATCAAGTCGAATCTGAATTTCAGAAGCATCACCATCCAGTTCAGAGATCGAATCTTCAAGCCTTCAATGATGTATAAGAAGAGAGATCTTTATATCACTTTCTGAGAGTCATATTGGCCTATTTTGTTGAATTTTGAGCATTAATTCACAATACTCTAGGATCTTTACTGAGAGAATAAAATGTATAGTATATCAATGCATAACAATCATATCAAGCATGTCAAGCATCACAAGAATCAAAAGCAGGAGAGACAAGAGACATAGAGTTTCCGTGGGGAAAACCCTAAGGTGAAAAACCCCACAACTTCCTCAGAGATAGAGAGAGCAATGGCTCAAACAAATTACAACCAAAATACACTGAGATAGTCTCCTAGTAGTAGATGATCCTCCTCCTCACTAGTGAGCCACTTTCTGAGTGAGAGAAGTATGAGTTTTCGAGTGATCCAAATAGAGATCTCCCGATCTCTATTTATACTTAACATGTTTGCCCAGTTACACTATGGGGCCGACTTTTCTAGCTAGGTACATCCACAATATAAGATATATTTCAGGGCCGACCCCACACATGGTGGTATAATAACCCATCGGCAAGTACACACACTTGCAACACTTGTCAATACACATGACGACACTTCCTTATAGAGGAATAACACATCTCTTATAAGGGTACAATAAATATATATGAAATACATAGATGAAATACATTCTGAAGTTACATATACATCAACATATTTATGATGAAATAATAGAGGATGTAACATTATTATATCATTCCATTCAATACAAATTACATAACTCTGATTTCTTCTCCAATTTCTCTACCCCTTATAGATTTAGCTAGAATTTGACTAGCTTTTAGTGTATGATTCATAAGTTAATGAGTATAAGTCCAAATGAATTCATTCTTGTTTCTAGAGTTATTTGAAATTCCATATGTCATTATACATCCCCTTTTTCATAAATTTGTGATCCTTTGAGCACTGCTTTGGAATCCATAATTTGAACTAGTTGAGTAGTCCTGAACTGCAATTTTACTAGTTTTATTGTGAGACTTTTCCAAATCTTGATATAACTTTATGAAATTATATTTTATGATGAAATGAATGTAAATTAATTTGAATGAACCTCTCTGATGTCTTCAACAACCTTCACCATCCTTCATTAATGTTTCCTATCCATACTAGTCTGCATATGTTGAGGGGCCCAGGAGCATTGGAGTAGATTGCAGCCTTTCTTCTCTTGAAACATAAAAGGTCTCAGTACATTGTGAATAGGTATAAAATCATATCATAACCTTCCATCCTTCCATATCGTTTGATCTTTCCCATCCCCAGCAGTTCAAGCTTCCTTAGCCATTGTTTGATCAAATTTGAGAAGTCTAGAGTTTTTTGCCACAATCCTAAGTTGGTGCATTACACACATCCCTATTTCGTTTTTTCCATATCCTTGTAGTGGTAATGCATTAATTTGGTTAGTGTCATGATTCCTTGTAGAGTATACTTCGGGTTGACTTATTGTCCATAAGAAGGTAACCTATTCAAAAAATACATTCCTGACACTGGAAACTATAGATATTGTGGAGGACCTAAAAGTACCCATTCAAATTCCACATTTAGATGATATTGTCTAGGAGTTGTAAGCTCAATCACATCAATGGAATTTAAAATACCTTCAATAGGCCACATGGGTAAATTATTCCATACGAAAAAAAATCCCTTTAGGTAGGTTTCTTTAGGGTATGATGCACTCACTCACTCTAGTTTCATACTATCTAACTTGGATATTAGAATCCCCATATTCTTATAACTGTATGGCCCCTAGTTTCAACAAATACATAGGTGCATGAATATTCAAACCTTAACCAGATAGTATTGTGTGGGTGTTAATACAATAGTTATGAAGTTGCGTTGTGGACTGAAATACAAGGGTCTTTCCCAGTTGAAAATCCCCCCAAAAATGAAAACTTGATGGATAAAAGGAAAGATTAAATATTGTGGACTAATGTAATGGAGATGAAATTTGAAAAGGATAGTTGAAAATCTTGGGAAAATAAAATGAATATTTAGATATTATTATATTACTCCAATTTTGAATGTGCAAATTAAAATTCCACATTTTGACCCATACAAGGGCATGTGAGGTGTCTTTATCTCACTATTTCTACCATTGGATTTAAGTTTTTGAGCACCACCATGCTGTGGAATTGTTTTCTATGTGTAGGATAATATATTAGGATCCATTTTTCATTAAATGCAAGTTGTGGGTTCTCCTTAGGTATACTCAATACCCTAGCATATAAGTATAGACATTTGTCGTGAAAATTATTTGTTTATATCTTTTCCCACCATTTTTATTTGTCATAAGTCCCCCAATCCAAGATAGTTTCCTCACCAATTCAAGTTGCTTTCTTTCACTTACTATATGGAAATACTCCACTTGACATGGCTTTCCTAGGCTTAGCACACTTTTTATTTTGGCACCGATGTCGTCCATCCCCACAATGATCTAAGGGTTTAATGGATTAGGGGGAATGGGGTTTAGGTGTTAAGGAATAGGGGGATAGGGTTTGAGCAGTTAGGGGTTAGGGATTAAAGGGTTAGAGGTTAATGGTATATAGGTTAGGAGTGGGCCAAGGGTTAGGGATGAAAGGGTTATATAAGCTCTCAACCCCTAATTGAAATTATGGTCTCCAAGTTGTGGGAAAGTTGCAATCGACTTAAAAGTCATGGTCACCAAGTGAACTCATGAAAGAATATGACATAATGATGAAGGTGAAAAAAGAAAAGGTTTTTTTGTTGGTCATGATTATATATCTCATAAAGTGTATCTCTTTCTACATTTCAAGAAAAGTAACATTTTTTTTTATAGTTTTTCAACATATTCATAAACATCTTGATAACTTGCATAAGCTTCGTCATTGATTGTTTTTCTTCATTTCTCCCTCTCACGTGAGTTGGCTGCTCCATATAGAATGGAAAATCCTAGGTACCCCTAAACCTTGGATGGTCAATAACATGTTAACCCCTAATCCCTTAGCCATTGACCCTTTATAAACCCCTAAACCATTAATAACCCTTATCCCTTGACCCTTATTTACCCCTTAAACCTTAACCCCTTACCCTTGGACCATTAATGCATTAACCCCTAATCCCTCAGCTCTCGACCCCTTATAAATTAAACCGCAGTCTCCAAATCGGCAGAAAATTGTTGTTCACTTAAAACTCATGGTATCCAAGTAAAATGAATAAAGAATATGACATAATGATGAAGGATAAATAAGAATAGGTTGCTTTTCCTCCTTGTGACTATATACCTCATAATGTCTCTCTCTTTCTACATGTCAAGAAAAGTAACAGTTTTCTGATATTTCTTCAACTTATTCATAAACATCTTGATAAATTACACAAGCTTCATCATTGATTTGTTGTCTTTGATTCTCCCTCTCACCTCAACTAGATGCTACATATATAATACCAACTCTTATGTACCCCTGACCCTTGGATGGCCAATAACTTGTTAACCTCTAATCCCTTATTCATTGATCCCTTATAAATCACTAAAAAATTAAGTACCCTTAGCCCTTGACCCTTAATTACCCCTAAAACCTTAACTCCTTAACCTATAAGCCCTAATCCCTTAGTCCTTGACCCAATATAAACCCCTAAACAATTAAGCACCTGTACACCTGACCATTATTTACCTCTTAAATATTAACTCCTTAACTTCTAATCAAAACTTTTCAATAGAATTAAATGCCAATAAAAAGAGAGTACATGACAGATATATCTGGAATGTTCAATATGTTACATTGAAATGTTACGTTGACGTTTCCCATAATACACAATCTTGGAGGAAACAAGAATATTCAAGTTTATTCAAATCCAACTGAATGAGGAGAGATCCAACTCTCAAGTGCAAGACCTAGATTGTAGTTCTCATCTTCAACTAAGATGTGAGGGAACAAATCCTCAAATGCAAGTCCCAACTTGTAGATAGGATCCAACCTGTCAATGGAGAAGTGTAACATATCACAATCTTCTTCTTCGCATATCATAGAAAAAATGAAAAATTATTTCTTGACTTTATTTCTTTGCGTCACTGAGATCACAGTTCAATGGCCCTCAATACAACAATTTCCTGCTTCAAGATGTATACCTCATACTTCAATAGCTTTGTCCAACTAAGAGTTACAAGACTCTTCTCTCAATATGATTTCTTAATAGAAAAAAAATTGTCCTTAGGTCTGCAAATTTGTGAAGGTCACTAACAGTATTCAACTCCTTCAAAATACTTCATTACCAGTAGGACACTTCAAACAAGGTTGAACCCCTATATACTAGATCTTCCTTTACATAGTGTTCATGCATGCAAACTTTCAAACCTTGAAAGAATTCTAGTTATTCCTCACATTCATCTTCTTTGTCATACAAGCTCAACTACATCTACTACATTAATGTCTCCCATCATGAATCCTTATTGCAAACAATATCAAACAAGATTTCTCTGAGACTATAACCCCAGGGATGTCAAACCTCTAGCACAAAACTTACCAAAGTGTACTTGTTCTCTTTGGATTAACCTATTGATCACCCTTCATCAGTGCTACTCATTACAATTCTTCTTTATCACATTTTGGTCCTTCTAAACTTCTCAGTCCTGCAACCTCGCACCCAAGACACTCTCACATTCAAGAACAAGGACACTTGAAAATGAATGTTTGTATCTCTTGTTTATATGCCTTCTTTCTCAATTAGGGACTACCTAATTGTCTTTTGCTCACAACTATTCATTAGGTCTATTTTAGGATCAGCCTAATATAATATTTCCATTATTTGGAATATGCTCTTTCTATGGTTACATGAGCTATTTATTTCATTCCATTTATTTCAAGACAATGGCTGCTTCATTATCCATTTGGTCCCCTTCAGTCTATTTCATAAGGCTAGTTATTTGTCCTTGGAATGTTGAATGCACAAGGGATTTGTTTCTTCACTATATTCACAAAAATGTGTGCGTTATGGAAATGAAGTCATTTTAATGGATCCAAAAAGATTAATAGATATTATTTCATTATATTTCAACCTTTCCTTAACTTAGAGTGCACGCCATTTGTAGAAAAATGGTAGCCAAAGACATAGAATGGTCTAATTCTCTGTTAGTAGGGCTAGTAGAAATCTGTCTCACAATTATGCCTGCCAATAGCTTAAGAATGCAATACAAGAGTTCTAATCAATCTCATTAGACTTATTTTTACTCAATGAATGTTATTCCAATTCCAAATTCCCGTCATGTTCAAGAAAATGCGTGCCGATTTCCTCAAATGGTCAAATTCTTCCTTTAGATAGTGACCTATAGGAAATGCACACCCAGGTTACCAAAATGCACGCAAAATGCATAGATTTGATGTGATTGGGATATAAATTGACACATGTATTCCTTAGAACGTAACACACACCCTTGTACTCAATATTTCTTCAACTGAATCTCACTTAGGTATCCTTAGATCTGCCAAATTGATCTTGTTATAGTTCCATCCTTGTTAACCAAAAATGTGTGGCCGATGCACATGGATTCATGCCAATGGTTCCAAAAATATTGATAGATATTATGTCATTATATTTCAACCTTTCCTTAACTTGGAATGCATGCCATTTTCAGAAAAATGGCAGCCAAAGTCATAGCGTAGTCTAATTTTGTGTTTGTAGGGCTTGTAGTAATCTGTCTAACAATTATGCCCGCAAAGAGATTAAGAATGCAAGCCAAGAGCTCTAATAAATATCATTAGAAATTTTTTTACTCAAGGAATGATATTCCAATTCCAAATGCCCGATGTGTGAAGGAAATGCATGATGATTTCCTAAAATGGTCAAATTTTGCCTTTAGAGAGTGACCTACAGGAAATGCAGGCCTAGGTCACCAAAATGGATGCTAAATGCACAAATTTGATTGGATTGGGATAGAACTTGAAACATGTATTACTTAGACCATAAAACACACCCATGTACTCAGTTTTTCCTTAGTTGAAGCTCACTTAGGTAGACTTAGGTCTGCCAAATTGATCTTGTTATAGTTCCATCCTTGTGAACCAAAAATGCATGCCCGATGCAAATGGAATCATGCCAATGGTTCCAACAAGATTGATAGATATTATTTCATTAACTTAGAATGCATTCCATTTGTAGAAAAATGGAAGCAAAAGTCATAAACTGGTCTAATTATGTGTTTGAAGGGTGAGTCGCAATCTGTCTCACAATTATGCCCACCAAGAGATTAATATTGCAAGCCAAGAGATACCTAATCAATCTCATTAGACTTGTTTTTACTCAAGGAATGTTATTAAAATTCTAAATGCCTGTTGTGGTCAAGAAAATGCACGTCAATTTCCTCAAATGGTCAAATTATGCCTTTAGACAGTGACCTGCAATAAATGCATGCCTAGGTCACCAAGATGCATGCTAAATGCACAAATTTGATTGGATTGGTATAGAACTTGACAAATGTATTCCTTATATTGTAACACACACCCATGTACTCAATTTTTCCTCAACTGAAGCTCACTTAGGTATCCTTAGTTCTACCAAATTGATCTTGTTATAGTTCCATACTTGTGAACCAAACATCATAAATTTCATGTGCAGTCAATATGTCCCCACCATTAATGTCATCACTGTCTTCTTGGTACACAAACTCTTCTTTCTCATGCTCTTGACGATCTTGTCTTAATGCCAAAAAATTCCAACAAATTTGTACAACCTTGTCCAATGTCTTCATATTGACATCAATCATTGTCTTCATGTTGACATCAATGCCAACAATATTCAATAATGCCAACGTGAATAATGTCCCTTAGTAATAATTTATTCATTATATGTATTTGTATTGATTGTATTTGTAATTTGGCAATCTCTTATCTTCCAAAAGCAATCTGCTATGTTGTCAAATAAATCATTCTTTGCTATCCATTATATGATATTGAGAAGAATTGTGAGGTTTTTATTCTAATAATTTTGAGGATTTTCCCCAGGGTATATGTTTTTTATGGTTTAATGAATTTCAGGGATTAAATTGTCTCATTGCTTCGAGTCTCTGCATCTAAAATAATTAAAGATAAAATCTCAAACAAATTTCAACACTTATAAGCATGTCCTTCTCAGTAAAACTATATAACTAATTTTCAATATTTCACTTTTTACTTCTTTTTACTTGATCTTTTCTTCTTTCCCGTTGTCGACATTTTTTGTCCTCACATGTATACATTTGGCTACGTGGCTAACTGGCCCATTGCTTGAACTGTTTTTGAACATTCGGAGGTATACCTGCTTGCCTTATTTGATGCATCATTTGAATATTCACTTTCCCTCCATGTGGCATAAATGCCAATGGGGTTGGTTGACTCACAAAATGGTTAGGAACTGTAGGATATTGTTGTCCACTTTTTTTCCCTTGTGGTATGCTGGAATTTTTTCATGTAGCTTGAATTTCAGGAGGTAAATCCTTTTTGTATTTTGATACTGACTTCCAATTTTTTCCTATTTTCATTTTGATACTGACTTCCAATTTTTTCTTATTTGCATTTTATGAGCCTTTATCTCTTCATTAGTGTGCTTTTCATATGTTATGGGGCCTATATATTTTAATAATATTTTTAAATTGATCCATATTTGGAACCGAGGATCAAGTATTTAAATAACTTGATCTCTTGTTATCACTCCTTCCCATGCTTCAGAATAAGGAAGTTCATTCCTCCTTTGAATAATTTTTTCTTCATATTCTTCTTTGGGTATAATATCTTGATTCCCATCCAACGGGTGAGGTAGCCCCAATTTTATCAACTTATCAAACATGCCTTTTAAAGCATTTATGTCATCAACCAAGACTTTCATATGAATATGTCTTATCCTCAAAAGAATTTGTTTTGTAATCATCTATTTAGCTACCTTAATGGGCCAAGTTCTATTTTTAATCTGTAATTCTTCCAGCTTCCTTTTGCTTATGCTATTTAAATACTCTATTACATTCTTAGCTTCTTTGGGAATGTCTCCCAAATCTGCTTCGACTCTCATGGTTTCTTATTTATATTACTTATAATTTCTAACTCCTTGGCAACCTCATAATGATTACACATAAATGGTTGGTATATGTTGTCCCACAAAGATTAATTTGTTCTTCTGATCAAGGATTCCCCTTCAATATCCAGTTTGAACTTAGTTATTTCACTCTTAAGCTGACTTACTTCATGTTCCAACACTTGGATGTCATCATCCTTCTAGATCATATCTCTTTCAAGATCCAAAATTTTCTCATATTTTTGGTTCACTTCAGCCTCCAACCCTTTGATCTTATTGTCTTTGTCAGCCAACCCTTGATCTATCCATTGAGTTTGAGGGTCTTCATCCATTAAATCAGTTATATCCTTGAGTGTCTTTCTTTGCAAGCTCGCTTGTAACCTGCTTTGTTTCCCCTACAAGATAAATTAAATCTTGTGTGCTGGAAGGAAGTTCTTGAGTGGTCTGCTCATTTCATAATGTAGCCTTTTTCAACTTTAGGGAGGCAATATTCCATCTAATATCATTGGTTTCACCATATTTATCCTAAACCATCTACTTAAGTTTCAAAATAATGGCATACATCTTTTCATTCTCTTCTTGGGGTTGTCTTAGTTAAAGGGTCTAAAATGGCTAAGTTACATGCATTTTTAGCTTCCTTCTGAGGTGGGCTATTTCATTATCCTTCTCCTTCAAAATGGATGTAGCATGATAGCCATCACCTAGATTCATACTTAAGGCGATGATTTTACTTTACAAGTTCCTTATGTTGACTTGTTTTTCTCTCACAAACACCTTCTCTACCTTCCACAAATCTTCAAATTTTCCTAGTGCTCGTCTACGATTTTTCTATATTTTGATGGATTGTACTACTTCCTTTAAGATAATGTCACTATATTGCTTATATAAGTCTAAATTTTCTAACTTTTCAAATTGACTGAAATGTACTTGATACTCATCAGCTTTCCAACCACTAAGACTAGTAGGATGGGGCACTGTAGGTTCCACCATTGACCACTTCAAGGTTTCATTTTTGTGATCTTATACTATTAGTAGCCTCTTTCCTAATACTCCTATTTTCTTCCTAGTGTCATTTATCAGTTTGACATTATGATCTCCTATATTCCCATGTTTGGTTATCAATTCTATTTTCACTTGTACTAAACATGTTGAAAGTGATTGTGCAAGTGATGTTTGTAGCATTCTAGGTTCTATTAATAACATGGAAGGATAATGAATGAACTTGATTGATGACCCATTTATTTTGGCTAGAGGTTGTGGGATCATGTCAACCAAATCACTGGGAATATCATCATATGACTCCTCTTCTCCTTCTGTTTTGGATCTTTTATCCTAATGACCCTACTCAACATCATCTACTTCCATATATGTAGAAATATCATCAACCACTCTCTTATGTCCTACTTGTTGTTCTTTAACCTTTTCCCCTTCCATCCTTCTTTGAGATTACAGGACTTCCTACCAAGTCTCTAATTCCCTGCCAATCTAACGCAAGTCACCTTACAGGCATACTTTCTTGCTTAACAATACACACGACACAAACCACAATGCTTACACGAACATGGTGTAAAACAGGATGCCAGAAGTGACTTTATATTACTTCTCTGAATTTGGTTACAATGTGGAATAACTGTAAACAAATAACTAACTACAGTCGGCGTCAGCCGTTACAACTTAGAAGTAACTATGGTTTTTTCTCCTGTGTGTCGACCTCACCCTGTCATGGTTCAAATCGGAACTCTAAGCTATGGCTCGATCTAAACTCTCTCTTCTTCGGCTAGTGTGACTCTTCACAAGTTCTCTCGGCTCTGCTCTCTGATACCGCTGATCAAAGATCGAAGATCCCCTTGATCTTCTTTCTCCACGTCTTTTACCTTGCTGCTGCTGCTGTTCTCGAGACTGTTGCAATCCCCGAGACACGCAACCTCCTGTCCGTTGATCCTTCCAAATCCTGTGAACCTGCAACTGTCAACTCCTAGCCGTGCTGCACAGCCTCTATCCATGACGTCACCTGTCATGTCCTTCACCAACTCTCAATAACTGTATTAACTTCCTCTGCAACCCTGAACAGCTACCAGGTATAGTCCCTTGACTGTCTGTCCTTTCGACCCTACTACAGTAGTCGATCACATCTCGACTTTCCTGTTGATTAGCTTCTCGTCCTCTGCGCTTGGCTCCACCAAACCTGTCGCGTCGTAGCTCAGCCACTCATTAACTTCCCGACGTCTTACTTGCTTCACTTGTCATCTATCGACTAATTCCTGTCGATTCTCGATCAATCGCAACATTTGTTGCACTGCTCCAGTCGGTCGTACTCCGACTACTTCTGCTCAACTTGTTGACTTTGACAAATCAACCTGCTTCCTGCACCAGTGGTCATTGGCACTCTCGTTGGTCGGCTCCCTCCTATCGATCAACCTCGACGGATATGCCTAGGCTCCGATGCTCCTGCATTAGACTCCCCAGGTGAAAAAGAATTCGACTAATCCTTCAGTCTCCTGAACTCTTCCTCGAAAATCCATCTCACCTCCTGCAACTCGTCATCTTTCCATCGCACTAAGTATTCCTTCTTCCGTGTGCTACGTGTTCTCCCAACCTCACACTCTTCGATTACTTCTACGATCTCTTATTTGTGTCGATCTGGAATTTGGTCCACCCATTCGATGCTTATCACCTCCTCACTTCCACTGCTTGACCCCTCTTCAAACTTATACAGATTTGAAACATTGAATGTTGCTAAAATGTTCAAGTCTTCTGGCAATTCCAACACATAAGCGTTATCCGAAATCTTCTTCAGAATTCTGCATGGCCCTATCTTCTTCAGCTTCAGCTTGTTGTATGTTCCTATCGGAAATCTCTCCTTCTGTAAGTATGCATAGACTAAGTCCCCCTAATGGAATGATTGTAGTCTCTTCTTCCTATCGGCCCTCAACTTGTATGCCATGTTACTCCTTTCCATGCGCTTTCGCACATTTTCATGAACTTCATGCATATGCTCTACGAATGATTCTGCATCCACGCTCTTTCTGGTTTCTGTCGGCAACTCGACCAAATCCACCACTCCATGTGGGCTTCTCCGCTGAACAATCTAGAATGGGCTCAATCCCGTCAACCGATTCACAGAAATGTTATACGCAAACTCAGCCTATGCCAACACATTCTCCCACTGCTTGGGTCTGCCGGCTACTAGAAATATCAGAAGTTTTCCCAAACTTATGTTGACCACCTCGGTCTGTCCATCTATCTGCAGATGGTACGCTGAGCTAAACTGCAACTTTGTGTCCAGTTTCTTCCATAGGGTTCTCCAGAAATTCCCCATAAACTTGGTATCTCGATCCGGCGTGATACTCTTTGGCAACCCATGCAATCTGACTATTTCCTTGAAGAATAGTACAACAATCCCTGTGGCATCACTCGTCTTCTTACATGGTAGGAAATGCGCCATCTTCGAAAATATGTCGACTACAACAAATATTGAGTCGCTTCCTTGCTGAGTCTTCGGCAATCCTAACACAAAATCCATGCTAAGATTCTCCCAAGGGTTATCTGGTACCGGCAATGGTGTGTACAACCCTGTATTCTGACTCCTTCCTTTTGCCAACTGGCAATCTTGACATTGTCGAACCCACCTTCCAATGTCTTTCGACATCCCTGGCCAGAAATACTTCTCATCAACTAGTGCTTTGGTCTTGTCGATGCCAAACTATCTTGCTAACCCGCCATTATGAAATTCTCAGATTAGGTTCTCTCTTACTGATCCTCTGGGAATACACAACTAACTTCCCCTGAACAGATAGCCTTCTTGGATGAAGTAACTCAAATATGGAGTCCTGTCGATACTCCAAGGTTCTCGACAAGCCTTCCATGCTTTCACAAAATCCTCGTTGGTCTCATACTCTATCTTTATTGACTCGATCCCTGTTGCCTGAACTGTCGTCGTGCTCAATAGCACAACTCTCCTGCTCAATGTGTCGGCAACTTTGTTCAACTTTCCTGACCTATGTCGCAACACGAATGTATATCTCTGAAGTATCTCCACCCACTTCATGTGTCTCTGATCCAATTTTGACTGAGTGTTCAAATATCTCAATGCTTGGTGATCTGTGTACAACACAAATTCCTTGGGTAACAAATAATGCCTCCACTTCTTCAGTGCTTGAATGATAGCATAAAACTCCTGGTCATAGACCGAATACTTCTGCTTCACTCCATTCAGTTTTTCGCTAAAGAATGCAATTGATCGGCCCTCCTGGCTCAACACTGCTCCAATTGCCGCTCCACTCGCATCACAATCGACCTCGAAAACTTTGTCAAAG
Organism: Larix kaempferi; assembly: GCA_027924585.1. Classification (NCBI taxonomy): domain Eukaryota; kingdom Viridiplantae; phylum Streptophyta; class Pinopsida; order Pinales; family Pinaceae; genus Larix; species Larix kaempferi. The sequence continues at coordinate 8,004,186 of BSBM01000179.1, read as the reverse complement.
TCTGGGAGCACCAAGACTGGGCTCTCAGTGACCTTTTCCTTCAACTCGTCAAAATATTTATGGGCTGCATCCATCCACTTGAACTCACCCTCTCTCATGCATTCTGTCAATGGTGCACAAATCTGACTGAATCCCCGAATGAACTTCCGGTAGAAACTAGCAAGTCCATGGAAACTTCTCACTCCAATCATACTTGTCGGTTCCAACCAATCTACTATTGCCTTCACCTTCTCTGGGTCCATCACCAACCCTTTACTCGAGATTAAAAACCCCAAGTACACTAATTCCTTCTTCATGAAGAAACACTTTTGCAGGTTCACCATCAGCTTTTCTTCCTGCAGTTTCTGTAATACTTGTCGATCGTGCTCCAAGTGCTCTGCCTTGGTTCGACTGAAAATCAGAATGTCGTCTAAATAGACTATGACAAACTTTCCCAGAAATGGTTTCAACACCTCATTCATCAATCTCATGAATGTGTTGGGTGCATTAGTCAACCCAAATGGCATGACTAACCACTCGTACAACCCTTCTTTTGTATTGAATGTTGTCTTCCATTCATCTCCTTCTATGACCCTAATTTGGTGATATCCACTCTTCAGGTCTATTTTTGTGAAGTATGTCGCTCCACTCAGGAAATCCATCAAGTCATCCATCCTTGGCAATGGAAACCGATACTTGATCGTGATCCTGTTGATGGCTCTGGAGTTGGTACACATTCTCCATTCTCCACCCTTCTTTGGTGTCAATACCGTTGGTACTGCACACGGGCTCAGACTTTCTCTGATTAACCCTTTGTCCAACAAATCTTGGACCTGTTGGTTTAGTTCTTGTCCCTCTGTCGGAATCATCCTATATGGTGCTTTGTTTGGTAGACTCAACCCTGGAATCAAGTCGATTTGATGGGATATGCTCCTTGTCGGCGGCAATCCCATCGCTTTCTCATTAGCCATTATGTCCCTAAATTCTTCGAGCAACTCCTCGATCTTGACTGGAATATTCTCCTCTCTGGTCGTTCTTTCGACATATGGTCCTTTTGGAATGATCGCAAAACATCCCGATTGTTTTTCCTCCTCCGCAAGGAATTCTTTTGTGGTTCTCATCACCACTCGCTTCTTCCAAAGATTGCTCTCGCCATGCTTACTGTTGGCCTGCTCTTCTCTCCTCGAATTAATAGTCCTCTTCACGCAATTCTTCTACACTGTGACTATGTTGGCTCGACCATCATAGATCATTTTCCGATCATATTGCCATGGTCTTCCTAACAATAGATGGCATGCATCCATGGGAACTACATCGTACAGTACGTTGTCCTCTAATCCTTCTACTCTGAAGTTGATCAGGCACTGTCTGGTCACCCTGACATGGTGTCCTTTCTGCAACCATGAGATCTTGTAGGGGTGTGGGTGTTCTCGACACTTCAACCCGTTCTTGTTGATGACTTCTGTCGACACAAGATTCTTCGTGCTTCCGCCATCCACTATGGTTTTGCAACGCCATTCCCTGATCCACACCTTCATTCGAAAGATTGCCTTCCATTGTGTTGGTTCCATCGGGTCACGTTGATCTTCCTGGATCAAGGCTCTTTGAACCTCTGAACCGTCAGATTTCAGTTCTTCTTCTTTTCACCTCCACTGCTGTCGGATGTCGATTCTTCCCTCTCGTCGACTTGCTCATCCTTTCGACGTATGGGTTTCAACTCCTCTGCAGCATGTAGGTTCTCTGGGCACTCATATGCCTTGTGTCCCGTTCCTTGACACTTGTAACAGATTATGGCTAGTCTATTAGCTCCTTTCTTGTCGAATGGACCACTTCGACTATACGCACCTCGATCGCGGTTCTCATGACCATCGCGTCAGTTTTCTTGTGCTTTCTCCTATGTCGATGTCCCTTCCATGTGTCGACTATCTTCGACACTTTCCTTCTTGTACTCGCTACTTTGGCCTTTCGCGGAGACAGTTTTTGCACCCCAACCAGACATCCTTCCCCTGGTCACTACGGATTTTCTTGACAGCTTCTCTTCTACCTTCAGAGCTAACTGGTAGGCTTTGCCGACTTCTCTGAATCTCGACATGTTGAGTTCATCCTGAATAGCATATTTCAAGCCATTCACATACCTGGCGATAACTTCTTCTCCTTCATCAGTTTTTCCTGACTGAATCGACAACCGGTAGAACTCCTCCGTGTACTCTTTCATGGTCATCTCTTTCTGTTGAAAGTTCTGTAACTTCCTGAACAAGGAAATCACATAGTCATTTGGCAAGAAATTTCCCTTCAACTTGGCAACCATTCTTTCCCAAGACTTGATTTCCTCCCTGCCTTTTTTGAGTCTATCATCCTGTACATTGTCCCACCACAACGAGGCATGACCTTTCAACCTCAGACATGCAGTCTTAACCCGTTTAGGATCCTCAATCTACTCTATGTAGAAGTATTTCTCCATCTCTCTGAACCAGTCAATCAAATCTTCTAGGTCCAGGCTTCCCGAGTACGTACGCACATCTATCTTTGCTCGACCTCTCATCTCTGTCAAAAGTTTGATTAGTTTTTCCTCTGGTTCCACTACGGCTTCTTCTCGCGCTTCCACCTCTTCGACTTCCTCATCGTTGTGGTCTAGTGATTCAGGAATACAACCACGCCTCTAGCTTTCTTTGATCACTGCGACTTCATTTGTCAAAGTTCGCATCATTCTGACGCATTCGTCGAACATTTCATGATCCACTGTGACAGCTGTTGCGCCACGCGTCCTTTGTCCTCGGAGATTAACACCTCTGTGAGCCGTTTCCAACCTCTGCTAAAACTCTCATGCATCCAATCACAACCAAACTTTAAAACAAGTTGTGTACAACTGTACCCAACCACAGCTAGAGCTGTCAAACTCACTTGCAGGCTTAATATCATGAACTCGATGGATTCTTCTGCTCCAATACCAACTGACGCACTAACGCAGGTCAGGTTTATATAGTCGTCTCCCCCAACCAGAATTTCAATCTCTCACTCTGATACCAACTGAAGCAAGTCACCTTACAAGCATACTTTCTTGCTTAATAATACACAGGACACAAACCACAATGCTTACACAAACATGGTGTAAAACAGGATGCCAGAAGTGGCTTTATATTACTTCTCTGAATTCAGTTATAATGTGGAATAACTATAAACAAATAAATAACTATAGTCGGCCTCAGGCGTTACAACATAGAAGTAACTGTGGTGTGTTCTCTTGTGTGTCGACCTCACCCTCTCCAGTTCAACTCGGAACTCTGATCTATGGCTCGATCTCAACTCTCTCTTCTTCAGTCGGTGTGACTCTTCACAAGTTCTCTTGGCTCTGCTCTTTGATACCGCTGATCAAAGACCGAAGATCCCCCTGATCTTCTTTCTCCACGTCTTTGACCCTATTGCTGATGCTGTTCTCAAGACTGTTGCAATCCCTGAGACACGCATCCTCCTGTCCGTCGATCCTTCCAAATCCTGTGAACCTGCAACTATCATTTCCTAGCCGTGTTGCATAGCCTCTGTCCATAACGTCACCTGTCATGTCCTTCACCAACTCGCAATAACTGTATTAACTTCCTTAGCAACCCTAAATGGCTACCAGGTACAGTCCCTTGACTTTCTTTCCTTCCGACCCTGCTACAGTAGTCGGTCACATCTCAACTTTCCTATTGGTTAACTTATTTTCCTCTTTGCTTGGCTCCGCCAAACCTATCACGTCTTAGCTTGACCACTCATCGACTACCCGATGTCTTACTCGCTTCACTTGTCATCTATCGACTAATTCCTGTCGATTCTTGACCAATCGGAACATTCGCTACGCTGCTACAGTCAGTCGTACTCTGACTACTTCTACTCGACTTGTTGACTTTGACAAATCAACCTGCTTCCCACACCAATGGTCATCGGCACTCCCACTGGTCGGCTCCCTCCTGTCAATCAACTTCGACAGATCTTCCTAGGCTCCGATGCTCCTGCATCACAATCTGGCCTCGGCACAGGTTCATAAGCTTAATTTCTATTTTCTATTCTTAGCTCGGATATAAATCCATGAGGATCATAAGGTATACCCTTTGTGTTTATCAAATTTAATTGAGTCAAGAAACCTTCCAAGTATTGAAGGGAGTTCAAACCCCTGAGTTGGAAATGTCCTATCTCTTGTGGTGGTAGGAAGGTTCTTAGATGTTTGAAGGGTCTGAAAGGCATTTCATGCACTTTGAATCTATGTCTTGCATATTCCATTGCAAAGAATCTAGGAGTTAGGAAATATGGGAGATGATAAGGCTCCTCCTCAAAACCATACACTCTGGTTATGGTGTATTCTACAAATAAGAACCAATCACCTGTCATGGTATCAAGAGTGAACTGGAGCCACTTTTCATTCTTGGGGAACATTCTGGGTGGTGCAGAATCATAGATGATAGTGTATGTGATCTTCATCACTATGTCGGAAAATTCAACATAGTTGGAGTTGCTAGATCATCTTAGAAATATGTCATTCCACTTGAATACTCAAATTGGAATTCTGGTTTCACCGATCATCTTTAGATCTAGGCATTTGTATTGCTCAAAGTTTTGATACAAAAACATATAAAACAGATATGCAGGGTATCTAAAAACCCCAATGGCTGGGAATTCCTCTAGTTGTTCATGGATAGCTTGAATTATGAAAAAGTAGAGGTTATATTTAGGGTAATTGTTTTTAAACATGGGGGTTAGGCTTAGAAGAAAACCTAATATCACCTCATCTACTTTCTCATCATTAACATACCCTAATATTGTACATATTAGAGAAATGGATTTCCTTGAAACTTCAAAGAATACTACACTTTCATATGGGGGAGGGGATGAAGGGAGAGAAATCCCCTTTTCCAGGTGTTGTAACAAGAAGAGGGTTCTATCATAAGGTCTTAGCGTTTGGTAGGAATATGTAAGGTATTTCTCATCCAAGTTCTACATTACAAGGAACTATGGGATGTAAAACATATTTTGTAGGTTAATAGCCTCTATGATACTTAAAGTTCCAGAGAGGTTTGATGAAAAAATAACTTTCTTACTCAGAGAGTATTGTTCAACACACCAGATTGTGAATTGTAGGAAATAGAGTGACTTGGGACAAATGGTCTGGGAAAGGTTGGAATCCCAAAAATGAAAATGGTCCTAGTATGTAATGGCTAATGATTGGTCCTATTGAATGGTTGAATTTAGGTATGATCCAGTGATGATGGTATGAAATATACTAGCATGCTTATCATAGATATGTTTGTCACCAATAAAAATAAGTTTGGGAAACTTGGATTTATATTTCTAGGCAATTTTGAGGTATAAAGTATAGTTGATAGCTCAATTGGGCTGGTGAGGTTTAACAGAGTGAATTAGTGCCAATTACTATTTAATAGACGTAAGCAACAGGTAAAAGGTTAATATTACAAATACCTGGGTAAATTTTGTGGTTGATGGATACTTTTGGTTGCTGGTGCTTGCTAGACAAGTACAAAGGTTTTGGATGTCACTCTTCTTTCAAATAAATAGGATAACAAAACAATTGTATTTTTATTTTTTAATAGATCTAAATTTGAAATTCTCTAGGATAGTTGGCATCGCTTGATTTCACACTCTTTGAAAGATGTCAACTATAATCTGGGCCCCATCTCACATATGTCCATTTAGAATGGATTGACATGTATGCCACCATGTCACACACTTTACAAACATGGACACTTTATTGATTGGTGGGTTTGGAGAAAACAGAAGCAGTTCCCATGAGCAATAACTCCCCCTAGGCTTAGTGGTATTGAAAGAGTGATATGCTAGGATTTATCAATAAAACTTCGTCACTTGTCCTCAACGGGGTCATGTACAAATCCTACTGATCAAATTAAATTATCCTTGGTTCCTTTTTCCCGTGCACTATTGATGTGGACCATTGACCTGACGATCAACTTTTTGATTTGGTCGACCACTCACCTTATTATGTTGGCACCTTCCTGGTGCATTATTACACATCAGCGTTGATCTATTTACAAATAGACAATGTTTCACTGCTAACTTTAACGTTGGAATCTTACTTGGTGTTCCCATGGTCTTATGCTTTGCTTATAACATAACTGGCCGACTATTTATGCAAATTTTGTCCTTATCTCCTCATGGTATAAAATCTAAACCTTTGGCATTATACTCTTTTGGAAGGACGAAAAACCTATGAAGATATTAGTACTAACACCATGCAAATTAGCATATGTCCTCCCCAAAGTTGGTTTGAGTTCATACCTCCTTAACATTATGTTCAACTATGGCATCTCATCCCCATACAAGCAATCTTGGGTTCTCTCGTCCAACATTCTAATTGCATGCTCCTCCTTTGTACAATTATTCGTATTTCCTTCATCCAATCTCTCTACAGTTCGACCCCTCCATCTGCAGTAAACATTTCTTAGTATGGAATTTTCTTGACCCTACCTTAGCAATGGTTTGTAGTAAGGTAGTTCAATGAAAAACTGTCGCCAAGCCCCAAGGAAAGCACATTCCTAGGGATAATAAGGAAATGAATAATGCTTAGAGTTATTTCGAGAAGAAAATGAATTGAGTGGCCAGAGAGAACATCTCTAGGCTTGAAATCACCTTCATAGTCAGGAATGAAGACTGAGGCCAAAGCAATTAGTTGAAGAATTGGGATACATGGTTGAGGATTCAAGTTCCACAAGGACCCGTGAGAGAATATACACTAGAACTCTGGGTTTGATGTGGAATATTAAGGCCTTGTTCGATCTGGTGATGGAGGATTATGTAGAGGGAAAGTTTCAGGAATATCCTCAAGGCTTAATCCTGGCAGCCTGGATTACATGTCTGGAGAAGTGGATGGGGAGGTTGGTCCATGACTAGTTAGAAGCCATAGTTGAATCAATGTAAAGCTTAACCATCGACCAAATAATTGACGGGTAATATGTTTAGAAGGGATCCTCCATAAAATCCATATTCCTTGCAGATGGTCTACTGGCGCTACCCTCAAGCTAATCTATAAGGAGATCCTTTGTTGGTTAATTATGAGCCTCTATGTGCCACCCAATGAGTCTCTTCTCCCATCCTCATATTTGATGACGATTAGATCTATTAATGAATCTTCTAATGTTGACATAGGTTTTTTTTTCGATCTAGATAGTCTCTTTTATGTTTTTTTTTTACAACCCCAAGCTTGTGGAGGACTATTTTGATAGAACTCTCTGGACTACTAGTCCTTAGGATTTTAGGTTTTCTTCGTAGACAATTTCATAATAGAGGTATAGACCAAACAATGTCATATGGACTCATAGTATAGTTGTTTTGAAACATTTTAACTCTGTATATTATTTTTAATTTAGTGAAATTTCAAACCTTACAAAAAAATAAAAAAAAATAAATAGACAATATTCAAACACCCTTACCATATATAAATATTTAATAATTTTAATAACATAAATATCATGTTACCATAACTTAAAAAATAGTTTCTTAAATTTTTTACCTTCAAAAGTATCACTTAATAAAAAGAAAATTTAAAAGAAAGTTTCGTAACAATCCTATCTAAAATGGGAATAATAATTTTATTAGGTTTTATGTGATTTTAAAAGTCATGGAGAGAGGTTTTAGACTATAAATAAGCTTTTAAAAATATTTTAGTCCAATTAATTGATAATAGTAATAATAATAATAACATATTTTAAAGGTCGTTTAAAAATATTTTGGTACAATTAATTGATAATAATAATAATAATAATAACAACAACAACAACAACAACATATTTTAAAGGTCACAACCAAACTAGACACCAATTTGATTTATGAAACCTACATCGATTTAACTTTTGTAGGTGTACATACCCTACCCCATTTGAACCTTTGAGGTGTACATAACTAATAAAGATAAAGATATTACGTCAAAAAGAGTTAAAAAAGGTAAAAGGAAAATCTAGAAAAATCAAAGTGATTTTAAAAATAATTATAAATAGAGAAAAATAATTAGAACTAACAATAATAGTGAAGATAATTAAAAGGAAATTAATTAATTAATTAGTAAATCAATTTGGTCAAGATACCTAACGATATAATTAGTAATTTAACAGGGTAGAAAATAATATCAATAATTAATTAATACTTAAAAAGAATTGGATAAATTAGTTAGGTTGAAGGAATAAAGGAGAAATAGGAAGATAAAGTTAAGAAGTTGTTTCCCTTCCTAATCATTTATACTCATGGAGGTTATTTTGTTTTCATCTTCCAAAACTTTTAATGGTTTGGTTTCTATTTTCTAAAGGTTTTGGTTTCTATCTTCTAAAGGTTTTCATGGTGTACATGCAAGCTCATAACAACCTAGATAGCTAGATTTAATCTAGATTTGACCTTATCATTTAGAAAGAAGAAATACAAATTATCAATAATTATATTTATTTAAATGATAAAAAACAAATAAATAAATTTATAGGACACCCAAGTTCAATTCTAAGCCGCTCGCATTATAAATTGCACTATAAACATGAGTTTAATACCAACTAGCACATCCACTAAACGTATGGCCGAACATAAATGTCCACCATAAATTGTAAAATATAAACACGTATATGTGTAACAATAACACATAAAAAACACATTTCACATAGAATTAACCCACTTTCATTGTAAACCATATACCATTACAAATTAACACCTAATACATTATACTTTTTTTAAGTAGAAAAAACTATACTTTTGTTATTCATAAGAATCAAAAAGTACATCCAACATCCATAACACTATCCAAAAAAACTCACTATAACATTACAGTCACCCTCAAAACAAATCTAAACCAAACTATCATCCTCCATCCTTCTCAAATATCAAAAGCATATAGCTAAAGTAGACCAGTTCCACATAATACTAAACACTCAAGTATCAAAAGCATATTCTTCCGAGTAAAGAATACCTTCCTTCAACTTCAAAGACTCCTTATATAAGCAGTTTACAGTTTCATTTTGTTCCATGTAAATATGGGAACTTACACCTTAGCAAAATAGAAAATGTAAAAAAATACATTATCTTATTTAAAAACTTAGATGGAAAGATTGTATCACCTATCTTTAAAGAATTTGATAATCCTTAATACTATTTGAAGGAAAAAAAACCTAATAGTTTGAATTTAGTAAAAAAAATGCATTATATCTTACCGATAAGTTGGAAGGAAAAAAACCCTAAAAGTTTGAATTCAGTAAAAAATAAAATAAATAAATAGACACTATTCAAACACCCTTGCCATATATAAATATTTAATAATTTCAAGAACATAAATATCATGTTACAATAACTTACAAAATAGTTTCTTAAGTTTTTTACCTTGAAAATTATCGCTTAAAAAAAAGAAAAATGAAAAGAAAGTTTCTTAACAATCCTATCTAAAATGGGAAAATTCACAATTTTTTAGGTTTTATGTGATTTTAAAAGACACGTGGAGAGATTTCAACCCGTCGACATATCATGAAGAGAATTATCTGCATGGCAAGGTTTATGGTAGACAGGAGGATTTCCGGCAATAGGATCTGGTTCTCTATGGGTTGTATATTCTCAAGTGCTTTCCCTCTAACTTAGCTAGATTTGACAACCACTTGGAGTCCGCTAATCACTCTGATTAGCTTAGTACCAACCAAGTTTCAAGAAGTGGGAAGTTTAGTTCTGTCGCTGTCTTCTTGTTTCAGGTTGAAAACCCGGTTTCTGTTTTCTTCCAGTTTAGGTGTTGTTGTTTTGTTTTGATTTGGAAACCCTGTTTTTTCTTGCTTTGTGTCGATTTTATCGTTTTGATTTGGTACGTGTGATAGAATTACCAAAGGATATATTAGACCCTATTTCCCCTGTGGGTAAACTAGGGGGATCAAGTCATCTGCAGGGGAGGGGTACACCTGACAGTGGTGATGTGACTAGCGGCACTATCACTCACACTGTAGAGCATATACGTACAAACCCTAAACTGATGGTGCTTTTTTCGGAACCGGTGGGTAAGAATTCATCTGAAGCATGCATGCCTGGTTATTCTGAGGGGGCTCCCCAAAACCCTATTTCATGCACTCCATCTGCGGATACTATTTATAAAGACCAGAGAGGCTTGAATCCAGGGAGACATAAGCATTTTTCGGGTGATAAAGCTATATATAGAAGGTAGTTGAAGCTGGAAAAGGTCAGGAGTAGTAAGACTTCCTGTGTCCTGGGAAAAGATGTGACTTTTGATATGGTGCTAGGGTTATCAAAGCATACATTGCTTGGTCGTTTCGAATTTATTCATTTGTCCAGGTCTGAGATTATTGATTGGATGGGGAAACAATGGAAACCCATTATCCAGTACACACAGCAGGTCATACTTTTGGTAAATGGTTGGTACAGTTTTCGTTTCCTCACCGAGGAAAGCCTCAAAATGATTGAAAATCGCTTCCAGATTATTGGAGAAGGGTCTCTTGTTCTCACCAAATGGCACTTGACCTTCAATCTGCAGACTGAAAAGACGACTAAAAAGAACCTTTGGGTTTTGATTTATGGTTTTCCTCTTCAGTGCTGGTCGTTTGGGGGTTTTATGTCGATTGCGAATGCAATTGGATGCTTTATTTTGGTTGAAGACTCCATTTTACAGGCAGTTGAAAAAAGGGTTCCTAGGGTGTTAGTGGAGATGGAGAGCTTTATTGGGCTTCCCGATGAAGTGGAGGTTATTTTGAATGAAGGTGTTTTTTCACAGAAGTTGGACTATTGGTGGGTTCCCTTCAAGTGTTTCAGATGTCATGAAGTTGGTCATACTCGGGGTAATTGTCCGGGTAGTCCTCGGGTGGTGTAGGTTGATAACTAGGATTGACTTTCATATTCAGATGAGTATAAGGATTCAATTACTATGCTAGCTCATTCTGTTCCTTTGGACTACTCTTCGGCGTTGGATTTGCTGGGTAATTTGAAAGCCTCATTGCTCGTTATGCTCAAATTTATTTCTAAAGACAAACTTGTTAATTCTCTTGTGGAGGGGGTTTCTGGTCTTTCTAGTCAACAACTTCCCCTGTGGATTCTCCTCTGGTTAACCCTCAGGCTCCCTCATTGCCAGGGAATGTTCTAGTAAGTTCATCTTTAGGTTTATTGGAGGCTTCTGAGCCATCTGGCATAGACTCCTCCCCTGTCATGCCCGGGTTGGTGAAACCTCTTCCTGCTTGTTCTAATTTTGAGGTTGTGGGGAACTCTTCCATGCTGCCTATGGGTGTTAGGGATTCGATTGTTGATCTGGGTGGTAGTGATGGATCAATTTTTTGGGTCGATATCCCTACTTTTTTGGGTAATCTTAGGGATGGGAATGTCCTTCCTATTTCTTATATTCATTTACAAAATGTAACTATGCGCAAGAAAAAATGTAAGAAAAGTGGTTTGAAGGGAGGCACATTCTGTGTTCTTGAGAGAAACCCTATTTGTGAAAATCCCAAATTATCAGACATTACTTCTATGGGGAGAGTGCTTGCTAACTCTCCTTCGTTTACTACCAATTTTGGGGCCGTTAGAGAAACGGAGCCTCGGTCCATGTTACCTTAATGATTCTTTTAACCCTTAATATCAGGTGTTTCAACAGTGTTCCCAAACAAACTTCCTTTAGGAGACTGGTTGATGTCATTAAGCCGGACGTTATTCTTCTTCAAGAAACAATGGTTTCTTCTTCACAGGCTTGTGATACCTTCCTCAAAATGTTTTCTTCCCGGAACTACTGTGGTTGTGATGCTAATGGTCTGTTAGGTGGTTTTCTTGCGGCATGGAACCCTTTGAAAGCTCATTTTACCTCTTTTCAAGTTGACGCGGGGTTATTATTGGAAGGGAGGTTTAAGGATTTTGATAGGACTGTACGTATCTTAAACGTTTATGGTCCTTACAACCATAAATGATTTTTCTAGGGTAATTTATTCCAAAGTGGCCTTCTTAATGACCCCTCCCTCATTCTTGCTGGTGATCTGAATCTCACGATCTCATTCATGGAAATCTGGGTTTTGGTTGCAAGGAGGATCCACTTGCTGAGTATTATAGGGGTTCTTTTGAAGCTGCTAAACTCATTGATGTCACTCCTGCAGTGCTTCTCCCGATGTGGAGTAATGGTAGGGCAGGTAGTGGTGGCATCTCCAAAAGACTGGATCACTTCTTTATTGCAGAAGGGCTTGGTAGCTTTATTTGGGAAATATAGAAGTTGGTCTGTCTCCTCTGGATTATCAAATCACAAACCTGTGATCTTGGATATTGACTTGAGATCTTCCAAGGTGAGCTATCCCTTTAAATTTAACCATACTTGGCTCCTCAATGAATATTTTTGCTCTCTGGTTCACAAAAAATGGAAGGATTACTCAAGCAAAGTCTATAGTTCAGCTGCACATGCTTTAATTTTTAAACTCAAGCATCTAAAATTTGAGGTTATTAGTTGGGAGAAGAAGTTAAAAGAATCAAATCAAGCCAATTTATGTAATATCGAGGTGCAGTTGAATGATTTGGATAATGATGTGGATTTCTTATTTGACGATGATACAAAGATAAAGAGAGGAGACCTTGAAGCTATGAAACAGAAGATGTTGGCACAAGACGGGAAGCTAGGCATTTAAAGAGCCATGCAATTTAGATTCAGAGTGGTGATCGAAATACATAGTTTTTTCAGAACTTTGCCTCGATGAGGAGGAACTCAAACTCAATCTGGGGATTGAATGATACCAATGGAAGGATATTGAAGGACCAAAGGTCTTTAGAGAAGGGAGCAGTGGAATTATTTTCTGAGGTTTACAAGCAAGATTCGAATCCCCACCTTATGGAAAAATTGAAAGTTATTGAGAAATATCCCAGGATCTTCACTACTGAACAAGGAGATTCTATTTGGGCAGAAGTCACACTAAAGGAAATTCAGGAGGTTCTTAAATAGTTTCTTAAGGATTAAATTCCAGGCCATGATGGCTAGACTGTTGAGTTTTTTTTGTATTTCTTTGGTTTGGTTGGAGAGGAGCTGCTCAACATTGTGGAAGAAACTAAATTGAAGGGTTTTGTTCTAGAAAGGCTTAGTTCCGCCTTTGTTACTCTTATCCCAAAAAAAGATAGGCCTTCCTCTTTCAATTATTAGAGGCCAATTTCATTATGTAACTTAGTCTATAAGATGATCACAAAGGTGATCTCGAACCAAATGAATCCTATTTTAGAGAATGGACTATCAAAAGAGAAATTTGGTTTTCTTTCAAATTGTCAAATACTTGATGCCATTGGAGTGGCACAAGAATGTATCCATTTGTTGAAACAATGGAAATTGAAAGCTATTATCTTAAAGATGGACCTCAATAATTCCTACGACAGGGTTGACTGGACTTTTCTTTGATTTGTTCTCCTGCAATATGGCTTGTCGGTTGAGGCAACAAATTGGATCATGGGATGTGTGACTTTTGCAAACTTTTCCATTCTGGTTAATGGGCATCCATCTCCTTTCTTCAAGAGTGAAAGAGGACCCCTTTCAAAGGAATTTGTGGGTACGATGGACAAGCTTATCCATTTTGAGGAACTATTAGATGGTGTCACTCTAGATAAGGGTGTCTACAAATTGTCCTAATTTTCCTCTCTTTATGTATGGACTGGACTGTGATTATGTATCTTGTTTTTGAGCGCCGATTGGTCTCTCATTTTTCCAAAATGCTTTTGTTTTTGTATGGAAAGATTCTTGTATCGGCTTACTGTATTAGGAAGGTGTTCTGGGGGTAAGGGGGAATGACTGTACTTCATCTATGAGTCATATAATCTGATGTAACTTTGATTTACCATGAATATCAAGTTATATTTTTTTCGACTTGAAAAAAAAATTAAAAATATTTTGGTACAATTAATTGATAACAGTAATAATAATAATAACATATTTTAAAGGTCACAACCAAACTAGACACCAATTTGATGTATGAAACCCTCTTGTTTATGGGACAAGGGATCCAACTCTATACAATGATTTAACTTTTGGAGGTGTACATACCCTATCCCATTTGAACCTTTGACGTGTACATAACTAATAAAGCTAAAGATATTACGTCAAAAATAGTTTAAAAAGATAAAAGGAAAATCTAGAAAAGTCAATGTGAATTTTTCAAAAGTTATAAATAGAGAAAACGAATTAAAACTAACAATAATAGTGAAGTTAATTAAAAGGAAATAAATTGATTAATTAGTAAATCAATTTGGTCAAGATAATTAAAGATAAAATTAATAATTAAAGATAAAATTAATAATTTAACACGGTAGAAAATAATATCAATAATTAATTAATACTTAAAAAGAATTGAGTAAATTAGTTAGGTTGAAGGAATAAATGAGAAATAGGAATATAAAGTTAAGAAATTGTTTCCCTTCCTAATCCTTTGTACTGGTGGATGTTATTTTGTTTCCATCTTCCAAAACTTTTAATGGTTTTAGTTTCTATCTTCTAAAGGTTTTCATGGTGTACATACAAGCTCACACCAACCTAGCTAGCTAGATTTAATCCAGATTTGAACTTATCATTTAGAAAGAAGAAATACAAATTCTCAATAATCATATTTATTTAAATGATCAAAAACAAATAAATAAATTTATAGGAGACCCAAGTTCAAATGTAAGCCACTCCCATTATAAATTGCACTATAAACATGAGTTTAATACTAACTAGCACATCCACTAAACTTATGGCCGAACATAAATGTGCACCATAAATTGTAAAATATAAACACTTCTATGTGTAACAATAACACATAAAAACATACTTCACATAGAATTAACCCATTTTCATTGTAAACCCTATACCATTACAAATTAACAAGGTCTAATACATTATACTTTTTTTTTGAAGCAGAAAAAACTATACTTTCATTATTCATAAGAATCAAAAAGTACATCCAACATCCATAACAATAAAAAAGTACATCCAACATCCATAAAAATCAAAAAGTACATCCAACATCCATAACACTGTCCATAAACATGAGTTTAATACCAACTAGCACATCGACTAAAATATAAACACTTGTACGTGTAACAGTAACACATAAAAACACACTTCACATAGAATTAACCCACTTTCATTGTAAACCCTATACCATTACAAACTAACACCTAATATATTATACTTTTTTTTTAAGCAGAAAAAACTATACTTTCATTATTCATAAGAATCAAAAAGTACATCCAACATCCATAAGAATAAAAAAGTACATCCAACATCCATAAAAAGCAAAAAGTACATCCAACATCCATAACACTGTCCATAAACAAGAGTTTAATACCAACTAGCACTCCCATTATAAATTGCACTATAAACATGAGTTCAATACCAACTAGCACATCCACTAAACTTATGGCCGAACATAAATGTGCACCATAAATTGTAAAATATAAACACTTGTATGTGTAACAATAACACATAAAAACGCACTTCACATAGAATTAACCCACTTTCATTGTAAACACTATACCATTCCAAATTACACCTAATACATTATACTTTTTTTTGAAGCAGGAGAATAAAAAAGTACATCCAACATCGTCCAAAAAATAGAGTAACATTACCGTCACCCTAAAAAAAATCTAAACCAAACTATGAGCCTCCATCCTTGTATCAAAAGCATAAAGCTAAAGTAGACGAGTTCCACATATTACTAAACACTCAAGTATCAAAAGCATATAGCTAAAACACTCAAGTATCAAAAGCATATAGCTAAAGTAGACTAGTTCCACATAATACTAAACACTCATTTAAAAAGTAGAACCCTCATATTCCAACTTGTCTCCAATGTATTCTTTCCAGTAAAGAATACTTTCCTTCAACTTCAAAGCCTCCTTAGATAAGCAGTTTGTAGTTTCACTTTGTTCCCTGTGAATATGAGAAATTTCATTTTATACTTATACCTTATCAAAATAAAAATAAAAATGTAAAAAAATACATTATCTTATTAAAAAACTCAGATGGAAAGATTGTATCACCTACCTTTAAAGAATTTGATAACCCTTATTCTGTTTTTCAGTATTGATCAATGAACTTCAGATCCACAATTTAGTATGCCTAAATCAATTTGCTCTATTTATAATCACTAACAACTAGATCGAGTGAAATACTATTTAAACGAAAAAAAATTAATAATTTGAATTCAGTAAAAAAATGCCTTATATCTTAGCAATCAGTTGGAAGGAACAAAACCCTAATAGTTTGAATTTAGTAAAAAAATGCAGTATATCTTACCGATCAGTTGGAAGGAACAAAACCCTAATAGTTTGAATTCAGTAAAAAAAATGCATTATATCTTACCTATCAGTTTGAGCCCTCTTCAGCGGAAGATCTGCTGCAGTCACAATCGTCGTGAGGAATGGCAACGCCCCACAAGTAGGTAGTCTTCACATCTGGAGAATGAGAAGGCTGATGTTTAGGTGATAAGCGTAATCCATCTCTAATTTCCTCAATGGTTTCCTCTGAACTTGGACTGGAATCACACCGCAATTGCTTACGGATCTCTTGCAGCTTCTCTGTTCCCCCTACCAAAAAGTCCTCGACGTCCTCACTGTTCCCAAAAGCTCCCTTAGGATAGTCTTCAAGCTCGCAACGATACTGTGGCAAATGACCGTATTTTTCAAATGAGGGACGGCTTATAAGTTGCTCGGCTCTGTGGACAGGATTTGATGTAGTTGCTCGGCTCTGTGGACCATTTTTAACATTACCCGCTTCATTACCATGGCAGCTGAGCCTTATTGTTCCAGGTTTATTGGGCCTCCATAAATAAGGCTTGCCATCGATCATCACACCTGGAACGGTCCTCCTCCATTTGCTATCATCAAGCATCCTTCCGGGCTTTTTCTGTTCAAAGATCAAAGGTCGGTCATTGCAGCCAAAACCATATAGATTTTTGACGATCGAATTTACTTGTTCTTCTGTTAACTTCCCTCTGGCCTCCATAAGGCTCAGCGCTTGAGGTTTATATACTGAGCGCTCTTCTAAGATCTTTAATATTTCCTTCTTCCGTTTCTCTTTATTCTCCGAGCCATCCACAGCTTGTTTACTGTCCTCTGACTGAAGAGCCGCGGTCAGCAGTTCATTATTTGCGCCATCAACATCTTTTGACTGGAAAGCAGATGTGGGTGGTTCTTCTTCATGAGATGGCTGCGGAGGAGATCCAGGACACTCATCTCTCTTCGTTTTCTTCGGAGACTTCATACTTTCTGTAGCTCGCTGATTACTTTCTGTAGTTGCGGGCTTCATACTTTCTGTAGCTCACTGATTACTTCGGACGATCTGCTGCAGCTCTTGAACAACACTTCACAATAGCCAAGATGACAGAGTCTAGCTTTTTTCCTTTTGCCCAAATTTCTTTATATGCCATAACCCAATAAATGAAAAAGAAACACGCTTATTGAAAAAAAAATTAATTAATTGGGAGATTTTGACTTTTTCCTTTTTTCACTGAATTTAATTTATTTAATATTTAGCCAAATCATAATCATAATTTGTAATTGTTAAATATTTTTACAATAAAAATAACCATTTTCCACCCAAATTGTGTAACCTCATTACGTCATATTTCCTGTTCCATCTATTTTAATAATTCCATTTTTTTAAATTACAGCCACATTTTCAAATAAAACCGTCCAAATACCAATCTGAAAAGCGATCCAAACCCACTACGACCTCGGTCAATTATTACTAATTTGGATCGAGAGTTTTAGTGTTTATTGTGGTACCATCCTCTATATTAGAAAAAGAGGGGTTTCATTATAATAATTATTATTTAAATAAAAAAAAATATTTATAATTTGAAATGGTAAAATATATTAATTTAATAAAATTATTTATTATTTTAACTTAGTTATTAATAGGTTTAACAGATTCAAAAGGAGGTTAAAGCCGGACCAATTGGATAGCCCAACAACACATGTTATAATGATTTCCACAAAATAAGTCGAAAACTTTGCCTCTTAGGGCTATGATTCAAAATTTCTATTTATATAATAATAATAATATTATTATTATTATTTATATTAATTTTTAAATAATAACTATTAAAATATTGTAATATAAAATATAAATATGTATTTATTAATTGATGTTAATATTTTTTAAGTTAGATGAAAATAGCACGAAGGTGATTTTTTCGCTGAAAAAAGTTAAACGGAAATATGCTCTGAAAAAGTTGAAAACTTAGAATATTTAAACTAGACCTAATAAAATTATTCAGTTTGGTGGGATAGCTCCAATTGCTAAGTGTTTTGAAATACAACTAAGAAGTCATGGGTCAAAGTTGGTTGGGTACCTATATAATTATTATGAAATTTAATTAATCTTTTTCCAAATCAAAATCATAATTTAATTTTTAATTGTTAAAAAATATTTTTTAAATAAAAATAACCATTTTCCACCCCAAGTGTGTAACCTTATTACCTCATATCTCTTGTTCGATCTATTTTAATAATTCCAGCTACATTTTCAAGGAAAACTGTCCAAATACCAATCTGAAAAGGTGTCAGCCAGACCTCGGTCAATTATTACTAGTTTGGAGAGTTTTAGAGTTTATTGTGTACCATCTTCGAAATTGGAAAAAGAGGGTTTGCATTATAATAATTATTTAAAGAAACAGAAATTATAATTTGAAATGGTAAAAATATTTATTTAATAAAAATATTTATTATTTTAATTTAATAAAGTAATTTATTTATTTTAAGTTTTCAATTTACTATGAGTTTTGGTTGGATTTTGGTAATTTATTTTTTTGGTAAAATCCAAATTTATATATGTTTAAATTGTATTTTTGAATCTATAAATAGATTTAACACCTTCAAATACCCTTATAGCATCCAAATTATGCAATTTCCATAACTAATATATGTGATTCTAAGAATTTTTAACAAACAAAACTAGACTCAAAATATTTAGAATACACCATTTATTAATAATTGATTGAGGTTTAAAAAATTCAAAAAGAAATTAAACACGGACCATTTGGATAGCTTATGCAAGTTTCATACCTGTTATAATGAATTCCCAAAAATCACTAAAAACTTTGTCTTTTAAGGCTATCATTACAAATTTCTATTTATATTAAATTTATCTAATAATAATAATAAAATTTATTTAAAATGATTTTTTAAATAATAACCATTAAAATATTGTAATATAAAAATATAAATATGTATTTATTAATCAAGAGAGTTATATATATTAAATTAATAAAATTATTCAGTTTGGTGGGGTTAGATGTTTTGAAATGCAAGTAGGAAGTCATGGGTCAAGTGTTTAGGTTGGTTGGTTGCTTATGTGAATGTTGTGGGCCTTACTCGATATTCGAGTGGGTTAAATTTGTCGAAGTGCTATGAAGTTTTGAGAACCATGTAAAGATTAAATTCCCCTTGTAGCAGGTGGTAGGGAAGGGTCAAATGGCTCAAAGAGAACCTAGACACAGAGCATTAGTGGTGATGACACCTCAACAGTTTGAGAGGATGCATGTTAATGAGGAGGGGTGGTTGTTGAAAGCTTGTGTGTGCCCCTTGTAAGTGATTTGAGATGGTCCACTAGATTGATATGTGGGAATCATGGTTATCATGGAGATGATGGTTGATCCTTCACCCATGACAATGGTGTATGAGGGTAGCAAGATGAAAAAGAACATGATTGTGGAGCATTGAAGGGGAAATCATAGCAAGTTATTGCTTAGTCTTTTCTCCATTTGAATTTCCTTAAGGAAACAGTAGGACTTGATGGATGAGATTTATAAAGTGGAGATAATAGAAATCCTTAGCCTTGCAAAGGAAGGGAACATTAAAACCTAGTAAAACTGAGAATTATCGAGAAATGGGTGGTTCCTTCCATTTAATGTTACAACAAATGAGTGGTTCATTGCTTATAGAGTCAACACTTCCTTCATTGTGGATACTTTGATAGAGTCTATGTAGGTATGGTGAGCAAGAGAAAGGGGTGCAGAGATAGTAGGGGTCATAGCATAACTCATATGTCTCACGTGTTGAAGGAGGTAGAGACCTTAAAGGTGCAATACATCCAAAACATCTCACCAAGAATCCAACATGATTTCAAAGAGGTGGAAACTTAGGTAAAGTGGGAGTAAGAGATGATGAGCACAGAGAATATAAGATAATAAACTTAAATTATGCTCCACTATAAAAAAAAATATTATGTGGAGTTGAAAATTTTTTGGAAATTCTAAATTCTAGAGAGGATATATATTTAATTTAAAACTTATATGTATGAGTTAATGAAAATATTAATAGAGAGTATATATGTTTAATTTAAAACTTATATGTATGAGTTAATGAAAATATCAATACAAAGTGAATTTATTTTTTGATTCTCCAGGAACAGAACCATATATTTAATACTTTAAGACCACAAGCTCTTATTTATACGTGAACATTCTAACTTATAGAGCTTAGATATGTATGGTGATGGTGCAAAATAAACACATGAAAGAATTGGTTATTTGATTAATGTTATAAGTTCCATTCCCTATAACATATAACCTGTTGTAAATATTGAATTGTTGCTTAAATTATACCTTTGTTTCCAATATAAAACCCTAAACTCTAACATTTGTTCACTCACTAAAAGGTAAGCATTTGGGTATTGAAATTTATCAAGGTATAACCATTGCCTTGTGAAGTTATTAATGTTATTATTTCTTCGCTTAATCTCCCATGACATTACTCATATGTTGAATTAGGGTATCGAATAATCCCGTGCTAATTATGACAGTTGTTTTACATTACTATGTTTTTTTCGTGTGTTGTAGAATAAATAAGGACATGTGTAGCACACTAATCCTTCCGTCATTTCAATACTCCCAATGTGGTATAGACTAGGCTGTCCATCATTTAGTCTCTTCAACCAGATTTTCTGTTGTGGTTTGAATACCATACTAGGTTTCTTGAAATAGTATTACTAACTTCATTGTATGGTTTAGGATATTGCTTGGTTATGCTCACCTCTAAATCAAATGATTGTAAACAAGTTCCTTATGCCATGGTATACTTAGTTTGTTAATCGACAAGTTGGTCTTTCCAATTCTTACATTCTTATTTGGTATAAATGGGATATGTTTGGGGTTTGTAATGTCTCCTATCGACTCCACTTGTAATCCACAAAGGTGATGATTAATAGGTAAATACTATGATATCTTTCTATTATAGTGACTATTATTTAGAAATTTTTTAGATAATTAAAAAACATTATTTTTCTCATTTATAATATGTTAGTATTTTTTTAAATTACACAAAAAAATTAGAATACAAGTAAAGGGAACTTATCTATTATAATTGTTCAAAATGATTTGGTAACCAACTCGGTAGGTTTATGAACATCCCAACTATACGCTTTCTAGGTTACTCCAGCAACCACCCCTGAGACGAACTATGATACCATTAGGGAAAAGGTATAGCAATTTCTCAGTTAATCAATGTTTCCACTCAAAGATTTTTTCAATCATATTCAGTCACCCTTTATGACAAGGTCCGATCCTTGTTGTACCTAACAACCTCTAGGTTCTCAAAGTCATATGCAGGATTCAATCTTAGTGCTTTCACTTCTGAATTGTTACCTTTGATTCTTGCATACCTAACACCTTATAGGTGCTTAAAGCAACATGCCCTCTTTTTTTTAGGCATCTTTCTTTTCTTGAACTTATATTCCATTTTCTATTTGAGGTGTCCACTACCCTTATTGCATGGAGCATGGCTATTATTTTGGATTTGATCCCTCATTTGTTTTAGCAACTAGGCCTTATTATCTTTCTATGGCTTGACACCTGGTTCCTCTTATCCATTTCAGCATCTATAACCGTGTTTACCATATTCCCTATCATACTATCATATTTCATTTTTTCATGTGGTTTTCCCAACCAGTTTCATGATTGTGTGTGTGTGTGTGTAGCTTTACATATAAACAACCATGAATGTATCCTATATTTTATTCTAACCTATTTCATCAACTATTCTAATCAAAATATAGATTCTAATTAATTGCAAATTTAAAAGGTTTAAAATTAAAAAGAAATAAAATAAAGTGCAAAGTTTTTGGGAAATTACATCCCCTCCACCTGAAAACAACACCATCCTCAATGTTAAGAATTTTCGAAGTCTGTTTTCCTAGGAACGGAAATGGATATGTGTCATGTGCCTCAAAATTTCATAAATAAATAAAAAATTAAATGCATATAACTTCATAAAAACATCCTTTTTATATTGATGTTCGTTATATCTATGTTCCTTTCAAGTAAAACTACAGTGATAAAAGGTCGCCATGTTTGTATAATTGTTAATGTAATTTAAATACTACTTATGGACAGGTTGCAGACGTGGTGGAACTCTATCATAGAAGTGGTGTATTTCAAACACAATTGAAGGTGATGTTTCTAATTTCTTGTTCTTATTGTTTTCGTTTAAAAAGGGCAGGCTTAGCCCTAAGGTTGAGCTTGGATCTTCGATCCTTACCTTAACTATATACCTTGGCACTTTATTTATAAAATACAAGGGAGGGGAGACTATGACTATACTCTAGATACTGTAAATGACTGTATTAAGGTCCAAGACCAGCGCTAACATACTTGTCCAAGGTGTAAGCTTATCCATGCAATGTTTACGCTTTATATGTAATCGTTGATAAAATGAACGGTCTATGTAATTTTTACCATAGTCCAAACTTTGATTAAGCAGCATTAATATAAGGTTTGATTTTCCTTACCATTCAAGATTGTTGGTTGCTGTACCAAGGTTGATGGTAATATTTAATGGGCCACCCTGGCTGCAAGTTGACAGCGTAGCCAGGTCTTTAATGCTCACATTGGAAAGTGATCATAACCGTCCATCCAACATTGGTATTGCAAGGTTTTGGGAGTAGGGTTGATGTTTTGTTTTGATTGTCCGAACCCTCATTAGTTGATGGTGTTGCTTGTAATATCCCTCGGTTATGCCCTAGTAGTTTTGTAAATGTAATCAAATATTGTGTTGGTTTACTGGCGAGGAGCTCAAGGCCAAGGCCCCACCAGTAAACCATAATATCTTTGTTGTTTATTTTCCTATGTCGTAATGGTGGATATAGACCTAGGAGACTTAAAATTTTGACACAACTTACCGAGGGAGCAATAAATCCACTAGAGAATAGGGGTCGTCTTGCTAGAAAATGTAAACGAAGAAATCTTTCTATCCTCTGCAAGGATGCAAGTAACTACTTCTTAGATAATAAAAGTAAAAATATCTATCTATCTATCTATACATACATACATACATACATACATACATACATAAGATATAAGATATATAGAGTGGCGAGCATTATAGTTATTATGGTAGTCAAACTATTATTTTGAATTGGATTAAGTTGATTTAACCTTGGATGATAAAGGTTAGATTCCTTGAGAAAATGGAGGGGTTAGCATAAGTCCTCATATATTAAAAGTTATATATACAGAGGCCTTCACCTGATTTAATATTATTAATTATAAAATTTCTATATACACTCTATATACAAAACATTACATAGTAATGCATTTAAAAAATAACACAAGAGAGAAACACTTAAGAGTATAAAGATACTTAGGGTGGTACTCCAAAGCAGGGTAACTTATTCTTTTTGAAAAATAGAATTATTAAAAAGTATTTAGGGTATTCCTAAATTTGTTAAACCGCGACCTCTCTTTGAAAAAAGATAAGAAGTAGGCTCATAGCCTTATTAAAAAGAAATAGGATTTTTAAGCTGGTAGGTGTCGTTAAAAGAAGTGGACTTTTATTATTGTTGTTACCCATGATTTAAGGCTTTGATGCTAAAAGTAAAGCATTCAACACCTTCTCTTAAGTTAATATTTAAACATTTTGGTTAAGTTTGTTAAACTCGAGATCATGGGTATATTACCTTGCTTTCTAGTTTCAATCTCGGCAATAGATTATCAATCCTTATCCTAGCGATTCCATCTCTTGCATGGTTCACTACCCTAGTCTTTCCGTTTGTTGTATGGATGCGATCTACACAGTAGTATTCCAGGTCGGATCTCTGTTTCTTAATATTGCTAGATAAAAATGCTAGATCTCTGTTGTTTATTGAAAACGTGTTCGGATCTGTGTTTTATATTATTGCAGAATGAGATGGCATATACCTTGTAAATTGTTGTAAGAAGTATAGAAACCATAGCTTCCTGTTGATTTCTGGATTTGATATGCTGCTTAGAAAGGGAATTCTGTTTAGTAAATTCGCTGTGAGAGCCTCTGTGTGACCGGCATAAATTCCAGAAAGAACGCCCTGTAATATGCTTAGTTGAGATCCAGATGTAAGTATGAATTCTAATTACACCCTGTTCTTGTTGTTTCCATATACACTCTACCTTATGTTTGAAAGTCGCTATGAGATAAGCGTAGATAGACTGGTTGTATGTTGCAACCGAAGTGTGAGATCTCTGATCTCTAGATCTTTGGGTTATCGAATTCTTGGTTGATTTTCACTGCATATTCACTTTTGTTGAATGAAAATGCTAGGTCTATCCTTGGATGAAACTGAAAGCGCAGATATCTGTACTTTTGAATTCACCGGGTTTGTTTCCTGCATAGTTAGTTATATTAGTATGCAGAATATCTAACTTATGTATTGACTAGAAATTGTAGATCCTGGATTCTCGATTGTTATTATGAAATCATGAAATTACATTCTATTGCTTATGCTAGATAGTTACGTAGTATTCCTGTATCGAAATTGACTTAAGATTCATTTATTGGTGTATATCATTATATGCTAGTCTGGATAGCATGGGTGAATCCCCTATAACGCTTCTGAGATAGGTTTTGGATATTGGAAGATACTCTCCATTAAAGAGAGACGATGAGGAAGTGAAAAGGTTATGGCAAACAAACTGGTTGCGAAATGTAAATCGTCACTTTGATTTAATAATAAATGATATGACCTTCCCTTCGTGGACGTAGCTTAAGTTTTGGGTGAACCATGTTATATATGGTCTTCAATGTGTGTTCTCTTGTGTATGATTTGGATAGTCTATTTTATTGAGTATTTATGATGACTTGGATATTTTATATGGTCTCCTCATATGTGATCTATTAATATGTTAATGGATTTATTGCTTATGAACATATATACTGTATAAAATGTTTCATTAGTAAAAGGGTAAATTCTTTTTAATCATGTTGTGTTGCGACGATCACATAGATATGGGCATTTCCGTTTACTACTCTAGGGTAAGAATTTCATGAGTTTGTTTCAAGTTAAAAGATGATGCATGATGAGTATTCCAATTTAACTAATCGCCACTTTTGGAAGTATGTTAGGAATGCTGGTCCTTACACAAATAAACTTTGTTGTGAAGTTTGTTATTGTTATGCAAATTTTCTAAAACTCATTGTTTTCCTAACTCGCACATTTGGGTATGTGACATTGCTGGTCTACAAGATCTGCGAGCAGAGAACTGCACTTTCATGGCGATTTTGGTGAATTGATGGTGTAAAATACACCTCTGACTAATATTATTCATCATTTGATTGTTTCCCGAGATTATGACGAGGTTCGAGGTCGCCACACCATGATTCTTCCGGTTGCAGCCCCTAGAGCACAGACATGCTGTCAGCTTCGAGTTTCCCACAAGATGGGTAAGCAAATTCTTATCTCAATTTAATAATTGGAGGAGTTATACTGCATTCTACATTAATCGAGTTCAGGGTTTAATGCTTTGGATTTTCTTGCAGGTAGCTGGAGTGATAAGGGCTCCAGGAGGAGCCGACCCCTGGCTTGGGTAGTAAGACCTTCAGGTAAGAAAATATGTTAATTAGATGTACACCTGGTAAAAAAAATTGTTGAAGGTTATTTAAAGTTTACAACCGTGGTCATATGGTTGCAGAAGATGGGAGTCGATGAGGATGGCGACAGGGTCACCTCCTCCCAGGCCCGCGTCTTAGAACGCCAAGGTAAAGAAGGAATGAGACCCTTACTCTTTCAATTTCTATTTTAGTTTTTATTCTAAAAAAATGCTAACTCCAATATTTGTTCGCTGTAGGTAAACCTTTGACAATATTTCGGGAAGGGATTCAATTCTTGTCTTCACAAGATAAGTAGACCTTGAATAGGTCCACCTTAGGGTTTGTAATCTATGGGATAAGGGATTCGCTCCCTCACTGCTCCAGCGTCTACTTTTAATAAGTTGTGTGTGTGTTATTGTTTTCTTATTTATAAACTGGGAGTTTAATATGTAAGTGCCATCGTGGATGGCTTATCCTCTGTAATAATTTTAATATTGGGTTTATAATACGGGTAGTGGATGCATTTAACCTGGGATTATAGCCACATGTTGCGTGACTATGTAATTATTTGACATTGTACACATTAAATCTTTTAAAACAACCCATAGGGTTATTTACGATTTCAGTGGTAAATTCCATAATGTTACTGTGGTTTATAAAAGTAATTTTCATGTGTTTCTAGTTAAATCCTTTTGAAATACTAATATCATTCTATGTTGCGAATGGATTTGAATCGGTAGATTTACTTGTTTATAGCCCTCGGTGGGTTTTGATCTACGATATGTGTCTCTGTCGACTTCAATTTAGGTTTGTTTAACTATTAAGTAGCATTCTTGCAAATCTGAATTAGAATAATGAGTTATATTACGAATACCCTGAATACGTTTATGGTATATGTAACGAAATCGAGGGTTTATTTTGCAATTACAGTATACCTAAAATATTTATCAATCTTGTAGTGTAATATAGGGTATTTTTACATTACTTAAGTTGGGTCTAGATCCATCAAAACTCAATCTATGATATGGTTTCTGAAATGAATACGTTTCTAAAATAAATAATAAATTTTTCTACACTGAATTTGTAAACTTGACTGTAGCAGTCAGATTGCTTAATATCTTAGCGGTCTTCAGTAGTTATGAGAGTTAAAGCATATAATTGGACTTTGTTCTTTAACGATATATTATATCTTATATCTGAGAACAAATCTTGAATTGGAAAGCAATCTAAAATGCAAACTACGATTATTTTATAATCTATATGCGACAGAATATTTTAAATTTGAGGATATAATGGGAATACATCTATATGCTCTATATATTTAACCTATAATCCTAAATTTCAAAGAGACAGCATAAATAAATTTAAACATAATAGGAGATATATTAGTGCAGAAGTATAAACAAATCTACTATCTATTAAGATACATAAATAAAACGTTTGCGAGGGATAGATGCGATTCATAACAGAAATAAAACTCCTACTATAATTAATTTTACACAAGTAAGAAACAGAACAAGGAACCTGGCACCACGGTCGGGGAAACAAAAATGAAACAACCATTCCTCCCAACCAACTCCTAGAGCAACCAAGTCTCACTTGCTCCAGAACCCCTGAGCCCGATCGTTGAACCACAAGAGAAAAATCCATGTAATGTGCCATCTCTTGCATTATCAGATTCTATCCCCATCCAATTCTAGCCTCCCGCTGCTTATGGGCATACTATTATATAGTATTTTTCCTAAGACTTAGTCCTTTATGAGCCTTCTTCTCTTTAGCACTCAACAAAGAGTTGTGACCTGATTTTGGGGAAGATGCCTCTTGCACCTTGAGTTCGCTTCAACCACTTGGATTTTCCTCTTGTAGGTTAGCAATCACTCATGCAATAGCTATTTCATTTTTGTCCCCGCTTTAATACTTTTATTAAGAAAAAGAATAATCCATTACATTGTTTTTATTTTTGACTTCATGTCAAAAATATTTAATAACAAATAAACATAAAATAAATATTCAAAAGTATTTAATAATACTTTATTCAATCCTGGTGTGTTACATACATCTCCTCTTAAAGGATAACACCGTCCTCGGTGTTATTATGTTTTTGCCTTTATTCTTCCATTTCTTCATCCTAGAATAGGATTGGATATGCCTCCTGCATATCACTCTCCAATTCCCAAGTGGACTCTTCCAAGCTAAGGTGCTTCCATTGCACCTTGACTTGTCCGATGGTACGGTTCCAGAGTAGAAGTTCTCTTCTATCGAGGATACGCTCCGATCCCACCTAGAACTCTCCCTCGGGTTCCACCTGTATAACATACCAACCAATCAAATGAGTATTGTCATGCACGTACTTCTTTAAAATGAAAACGTGAAAAACATCATGTACTTTAATAGTAGGCGGTAGGGATAACTGATATGCTACCGGCCCTACTTTAGCCAAAATTTCAAATGGCCCACAATACCTGGGTGACAATTTTGAATACCTGCCCAGCCTTAAGGATATTTTCTTGGGTCTTACCTTTATATACACATGCTCACCTACCTGGAACTCTTGATGAGTTCTTTTTAAGTTAGCATAACTTTTCTTCCTGTCTTGGGCAGCCTTCAATTTTTTTTGCACCTGCTTCACGGTTAGTTCCATATCTTTTAACAATTCAGGTCCTAACATTAATTGGTCTACTGGACTACTCCATGAAATGGGAGTATTACATTTATGTCCATACAGAATTTCAAAGGGATTCATACCAGCTGATACTTGAAAATTATTATTGTAAGCAAATTCTACTATGTGTAGGTAATCTTCCCACTTACCTAGTTTGTCCATTACATAAATTCTTAGCATGTCCTCTAGGACTTGGTTTACCCTTTCAGTATGCTCATCCATTTGCGGATGATACACAGTACTGAAATTCAATTGAGTACCTAACCATTTAAACAAATATTTCCATAAATTACCTGTAAATTTTACATCTTTGTTTGAGATTATTACCTTTGGCACACCATGTAACCTGGAAATCTCTTTCATAAATATATCTGCAATGTTAACATCCTTATAAGTAGATTTTACTGGAATAAAGTGAGTTTCTTTGCTTAATTTATCAACTAAGACCATGATTGAGTCGTGTTGTCTAAAATTTTTAGGTAGGTTGCTTATAAAGTCCATGCTGATTATTTCCCATTTCCATTCTGGAATGGGAAGCGATTGTAATAACCCAGCTGGATGTTGGTGTTTAGCCTTGACTTGCTAGCATTCTATGCAGCGAGCTAAGTATTATGCTACGTCTTTCTTCATGTTAGGCCAAAAGAAGTCTTTTCTGATCATGGTGATCGTCTTCTAGTATCCAGGATGTCCTGAATACGGTCGTTTGTGTAACTCATTCATGACTGTTAATTTAACTTCTGATGTATTTGGTATGTACAATCTGTTTCTATGTAGCAGTAACCCTCTTTCATTTAAACGGAAATCTGTTTTTATCTAATTCCTTTCATTTTCAACAGTCGTTTCTTTTAAATTTTGGTACTCTTTATCATAATTTTCTGCATTTAAAATCTGTTTTTCTAAATCAGATTCATAATTGTTGCTCGCAAATAATAAATTTGCATGATGACTTAAAGCATATGCAACTTTGTTTTCTTTACCTTTTATATGTTTTATCTCGAAGTCATATTCACTTAAAAATGACAGCCACCTTGCTTGTCTAGCGTTTAAATTCTATTGATCAAACAAGTATTTTAGGCTTATGTTATCTGAAATTAGAAAAAAAATTCTTCCGATGAGGTAGTATCGCCACATCTTTAATGCATGTATAATTGCAGCAAGTTCTAAATCCTGCGTAGCGTAATTTTTTTCATGTTCTTTTAATTTTCGGGATTCGTAGGCCACGACATGATTTTCTTGAATTAGTACCTATCATAATCCTTCATTACATGCATTATTGCATACGACGAAATCCTTAAAAGGATCAACAATTTTTAGTATAGGAGCGGTGGTTAACAGATGTTTTAGTTTATTAAAACTTTCCATACATTTTTCATTCCAGTCAAACTTTTTACCCTTTTTCTGTAGTGGAGTTATGGGGTAAGCTATCTTAGAAAATCCTTCAATAAATTTCTGATAGTAACCCGTAATCCCGATGAATGATCTTATGTTAGTAAAATTTTTAGGAACTGGTCATTCCATGATAGCCTTAACCTTCTCTGGGTCGACAGATATTCCATCCTTAGACACTACATGTCCTAGATATTGAATTATGTCTTTATAGAAATTGCACTTGCTAAACTTAGCAAACAGTTGTTGTTCTCTTAAAATTTGCAGAACTGTTTTTAAGTGTTCTTCATGTTCTTGTTCATTCTTTGAAAAATCAGTATGTCATCGATGAAGACGACTACGAATTTATCTAAGTAGTTGCTAAAAATACTATTCATTAAACACATAAAAGTTGCAAGTGTGTTTGTTAAACCAAGGCATTACGACAAACTCGTAATGACCATAACAAGTTCTAAAAGCAGTTTTAAAGATGTCTTCATCTTTGATCCATACCTGATGGTAGTCGGACCTTAAATCTATTTTAGAAAATATTGTTTCCCCTTGGAACTAATCGAATAGATCGTCTATCCAGGGTAAAGGATATCGATTTTTAATAGTCATTTTATTTAATTGTCGATAGTATATGCATAATTGTAAGGTTCTATCTTTCTTCATTACGAATAAGACTAGTGCTCCCCAAGGGGAAACACTAGGTTGAATGTACTTCTTTTTAATTAATTCTTGTAACTGTGATTTAAGTTCTGTAAGTTCTATTATATTCATCTGATACGGATATTTTGATATTGGTACTGCTCCTAGTATTAGATTGATTGTAAATTCTATGTCTCTTTTCAAAGGTAGTCCAGGGACTTCTTCCGGAAAGATGTCTTTAAAATATTTTAAGATAGGTATATCTCACTTTAAGTTTTTTATCTTGATATTTGTCATATAATACATAAACAACAAATTCTTTACATCCTTACGTACGGATCTGTTCATTTGTAAGGTTGATATCTCCCTGATAGTTGTTTTCCTAGGAATTCTTGTTACTTTAATTGTATTTCCAGTGTTATCTATGCATGTAAAAGTTTTTTCATAACAATTCAACATAACCTTTTGTTTCTCCAACCAATCCATTCCTATCAGCATATCATAGGAACCTAATGGTAGAATATTCATATCAGCATGCATATTAAATTGATTCATCAATACTTCCCAATTTTTCACATAACTAGTGACCTTATGTTTAGTACCTGTGGCTAACTGTACCAGCCAAGATTTTTCAATTTTTTTCGGTACTAATTTACATAGTTCAACAATCCTAGGTGATACATAACTTAAACTTGAACCTGGATCAATTAGTATGGAAATAGGTTGACTTTTTATCATACCTTCGATCTTGACCATTGAAGCTTGATGTTCTTCCTATCGATTCTCCAATGCAGCATTGATTATGGGCATACTTCTCACCATATCTCCAATTGTAACAACTTCTTGAATGGAGTGGACTTTAATAAAAGTTTTATTTCTTACAGGATAGTCTTTAAAGTACTGTGGGTCACCACATTCCCAACATTTTAAGGGTTCCCGTTGTGCAGTGTTTTTATTAAAATTCTGGGAAGGTTCTCTTTCTTTTGTTGCAAGGTGTTGTGTTTTAAAAAAATTATAATTATTACCCTGATACCCTCTGTATTTATTTCCAGAATTTCTGTGAAATATATTACTATTATTCTTTTTTCTTGGGCCAAAGTTATCCCGTCTTTTAGTGTTCCAATTATGTACATTTTCTCTTTTATTTTTATTCTATTTGTAATAGTAATTTGTTTTCCTCATTGCTTCTTCCAGTGTCTTTGGATTGTCATATTCAATCCGCTATTTAAACGGAGTAGGCAAGCAACTAAGAAAATGTTGTATTTTTGGTTTTTCATCTATTGTGTACGCTACATAACGAAGCAGACTTAGGAGTTTACTACAAAGTTCTTTCATGGTCAAAGCACCTAACCTTAATTTGTAGAACTCTTTTTCTTTTTCTTCATAGTATTTTTCCGAAAGATAATTTTCTTAAACAATTTCTTAAAGTTTTTCCAAGTTACTTGTTGCTCTTTTATACCTTTTAATTTCTTGATATCTTGCCACTAAATATATGCATTTCCACTTAATTTATAGATGGCCATTTTTTTCTTTAGTTCATCAAAATAGTTGTGAATATGGAAGTATTTCTTCATTCTAGATAACCAGGATTCTGCCTCTTCTCCTTTCTCAATTTCACCATTAAACATAGGAGGTTTAATTTTTTTTAATTCTCCTGAAATTTATTCATAGGGTCTGTACTTCTTTTATCTTTATGACTATCACTACTTTCACTATAATCCTGACGTTCTTGTATTTTTTAATCTTCACTGGAATTTTTAACCCCATGGCTGGAAAATTCCATCTTTCTTCCCTTAAGTTTATAAGGTGTATCTTTTGGCTTATCTTCTTTAGTTTCTTTGTTTTTATCCTTTTCATTACTGTGTATTTTAGCCAACATAATATATTTTAACTCTTCTTGTGCTTTCATAGTTCATTCGTTTTCATCCCTAACACTTTTTAACTATGACCTTAATTCTTTGACAGTCTGTTGTAATTCTGATGGATTGTCGATTCTACTCTCATTTAAGTTTACCCAGATTTCATCTCCTTCATTGTTCATCGGTATTCTAGGGGGTGATTTTTCTCCTTCAGGCATTCCGAACTCTGCCATAATTTCCTGCAAAAATAAATTTTTCTTCCTCTTCCTGTTTAGTAAGAGAATTTAACCCAAAAATAAAAATTAGATTAGTTTTCAGTTTTACACAATTGTAATGTTGTGCCGGTTCAGGCCAAGTGTTGTAACCATGCTTTGATACCATATGTCATGTGACTCAAAATTTCATAAATAAAAAATAAAAGTAAATGCATATAATTTCATAAAAACATCCTTTTTATATTGGTGTTCATTATATCTATGTTCCTTTCAAGTAAAACTGTAGTGATAAAAGGTCATTGTGTCTGTATAGTTGTTAATGTAATTTAAATACTACTTATGGACAGGTTGCAGACGTGGTGGAACTCTATCGTAGAAGTGGCATATTTCCAACACAATTGAAAGTGATGTTTCTAAGTTCTTGTTCTTGTTGTTTTCGTTGAAAAAGGGTAGGCTTAGCCCTAAGGTTGAGCTTGGATATTCGATTCTTACCTTAACTATATACTTTGGCACTTTATTTATAAAAAAAAGGGAGGGGAGACTATGACTATAGTCTAGATCCTGTAAATGACTATATTAAGGTTTAAGACCAATGCTAACATACTTGCCCAAGGTGTAAGGTTATCCATGCAATGTTTACGCGTTATATGTAATCATTGATAAAATGATGGGTCTATCGGGAATTTTTACCATAGTCCAAACTTTGATTAAGCAGCATTAATATAAGGTTTGATTTTCCTTACCATTCGAGGTTGTTGGTTGTTGTACCAAGGTTGATGTTAATATTTAATGGGCCACCCTGGCTACGAGTTGACAGCACAACCAGGTATTTAATGCTCACACTGGAAACCGATCATAACCGTCCATCCTGCATTGGGATTGCAAGGTTTTTGGAGTAGGCTTTACGTTTCATTTTGATTGTCTGAAGCCTCATTAGTTGATGTTGTTGTTGGTCTACGAGCAGAGAATTGCACTTTCATGGCGATTTTGGTGAATTGATGGTGTAAAATACACCCGTGACTAATATTATTCATCATTTGATTGTTTCCCGAGATTATGACAAGGTTGGAGGTCGCCACACCATGATTCTTCCGGTTGTAGCCCCTAGAGCACAGACTTGATGTCAACTTCGAGCTGCCCATGAGATGGGTAAGCAAATTCTTATCTCAATTTAATAATTGGAAGAGTTATACTGCATTTTACATTAATCAATTTCAGGGTTTAATGCTTCGTATTTTCTTGCAGGTAGCTGGATTGATAAGGGAGACAAGAGGAGTCGACCCATGGATTGTGCAATAAGACCTTTAGGTAAGAAAATATGTTACTTAGATGTACACCTAGTAAAATATTTTGTTGAAGTTTATTTAAATTTTCTGACTGTGGTCATATGGTTGCAGAAGATGGGCATCGATGATGATGGAGACAGGGTAACCTCCTTGCAGGCCCGCGTCATAGAATGCCAAGGTAAGGAAGGAATGAAACCCTTACTCTATCAATTTCTATTTTAGTTTTTATTCTAAAAAAAATGCTAACTCCAATATATGTTCATTATAGGTAAACCTTCAGTAGGATTTTGGGAAGGGATTCGATTCTCCCCTTCACAAGATAAGTAGACCTTGAACCGGTCCACCTTAGGGTTTGTGATCTGTGGGATAAGGGCTTCTCACCCTCACTGCTCCAGCGTCTACTTTTAGTAAGTTGTGTGTGTGTTATTGTTTGCTTATTTATAAACTGGGAGGTTAATATGTAAGTGCCATCGTGGATGGATTATCCTCTATAATAATTTTAATATTGGATTTATAATACGGGTAGTGGATGTATTTAACATGGTCTTATAGACACCTGTTGCGTGAATATGTAATTAGTTTACACTATACTCATTAAATCTTTAAAAATGACCCACAGGGTCATTTACGATTTCAGTGGTAAATTCCATAATGTTACTGTGGTTTATAAAAGTCGTGTGTTTCTAGTTAACTCCTTTTGAAATACTAATCTCATTCTTGGTTGTGAATGGATTCGAATAGTAATCATGTGGATTTACTTGTTTATAGCCCTCGGTGGGTTTTGATCTACAATCTGAGTCTATGTTGACTTTTATTTAGGTTTGTTTAACTATTAAGTAGCATTCTTGCAACTCTGAAGTAGATTAATGAGTTATATTACGAATACCCTGAATACGTTTATGGTATATGTAACGAAATCGAGGGTTTATTTTGCAATTACAGTATACCTAAAATATTTATCAATCCTGTAGTATAATATAGGGTATTTTTACATTACTTAAGTTGGGTCCAGATCCATCAAAACTTGATCTGTGATATGGTTTCCGAAATGAATATGTTTCTAAAAATAATAATAAAGTTTTATACAATGAATTTGTATACTCGACTGTAGCAGTAAGATTGCTTAATATCTTAGCGTTCTTCGGTAGTTATGAGAGTTAAAGCATATAATTGGACTCTATTCTTTAATGATATATTCTATCTTATATCTGAGAATAGATCTTGAATTGGAAAGCAGTCTAAAATTCAAACTACCATTATTTTATAATCTAGATGCAATATAATATTTTGAATTTGAGGATATAATGGGAATACATCTATATGGTCTATATATTTAACCTATAATCCTAAATTTCAAAGCGACAACATAAATAAATTTAAACATACTAGGATATATATTAGCGCAGAAGTATAAAAAAATCTATTATCTGGTTAGATAAATAAATAGAAAATTTGCAAGTGCTAGATGTGATTCATAACAGAAATAAAACTCCTACTACAATTAATTTAAACAAGTAAGAAACAGAACAAGTAACCTTGCACCACTAACAAGAAAACAGAAATGAAACAGTCGTTCCTCCCAACCAACTCCTAGAGCAACCAAGTCTCTCTTGCTCTAGAACCCTCGAGCCTGATCGTTGAACCACAAGAGAAAAATCCACTTAATTCGCCATCTCTTGCATTATCATATTCAATCCCCATCCAATGCTATCCTCCTGCTACTTATGGACATACTATTATATAGTATTTTTCCTATTACTTGGTCATTTATGAGCCTCCTTCTCTTTAGCACTCAACGAAGAGTTGTGACCTGATTTTGGGGAAGATGCCTCTTGCAGCTTGATTTCTCACTCAGTAGCTTCAGCCACTTGGATTTTCCTCTTGTGGGTCAGCAATCACTCATGCAACAATTATTTCGTTTATGTCCCCCCTTTAATACTTTTATTAAAAAAAAGAATAATCCATTACATTGTTTTTATTTTTGACTTCATGTCAAAAATATTTAATAATAAATAAACATAAAATAAATATTCAAAAGTATTTAATAATACTTTATTCAATCCGAGTGTATTACATATTCTTCCTCATGGAATATTCTATTTCACAAGTAGCCTCATTAGGTTCGTACAACTTCCGTTTCACTTTTACCTTAGCAATGGATCAGTTTTAGATCAAAGTCTATGTCTTGTTTAAGATGCATTGGGGTTCTTGCTAGAATTCTCCTTCAGGTTCCTCTTGGATCAAATTCCAATCAATAATATGATTAGGATTGTGAATATACTTTTTAAATAGAAATATGAAGCACATCAAGAATTTTAATATTAATAGGTATCTCAAGCTAATAGGCCACCCATCCTATTCTTCCAATAATCTAAAATGCTATACAAAATATAGGTGCAATCTTTGAACATTTTCCCAATTTTAGGGAACTCATTTTTAGTATGACATTCAAAAATACATGATCCCAAACCTAAAAAATCATTGTGTAGTATTTTTGAATATGCATAAATCTTCTATATGTCATTGGCTATTTTTAGGTTTCATTTAACCTTGTTTACCACTTGTTCCATATCCTTCAACATATCCAAACCTAAAATAAATCTATTTGTAGGATTGTCCTAATTTATTGGTGTATTACATTTCCTACCATATAAAATTTCAAATGGTATCATTTTTTATTGTCTTAGTACCTATTATTATACGCAAACTTAGCCAAATGCAAATAATATTTCCACTGCGTAGGTCTTTCCATTACATACATACGAAGAATATGTTCTAAAACTTAGTTAGTTTTTCTATCTATATGTTAGTTTGTGGATGATATGTAGTACTAAATTTTAGTTGAGCATCTAAACATTTAAATAATGTTTTCCATAAATTTGATGCAAACTTTGCATCCTTGTCTAAAATCACTACTTTCGGTATTCCATGTGTTAGTCCCCAGAGGTGAACCAACCTGAAATGACTCACGCCTGGGCATGATAGAAGCTCATGTGTTTACAGATACAAGAGATATATCTTTATGCACAATGTTTGGACTATTTGTTTGCAAAAAATTAACTAGACTAATTCATACATAGTACTAACAAATGAAAGGCAATTTTGTAGAGGAAATTTATAGCCAATTTCATAACAGATGGATAAATGGAGATAAATTTAACATATGGAAGTCTAGATGTATCCAAGAAGTACCTATGAAAGGAAAATTTCTTGAATCTAGGGATATTTTGAACGTACTGAATCTTCCACAAGAATAATTTCGGTAATTCATACACATTTACAAATCAAAACACAAGCAATGAAAGAAATGCAGTCAGGTTATCATACGCAATACAAGTAGGAAAATCCTCACAACTTCGAATCATACATGAAAATATGTTAAAAGATATAACATAGGCATACAATGTTGAATCTCTGACAAATCTTTAAATTCTAAAGAATCATTAATATGATAGATCTCGAAATAGAACAAAAAACTACATCAACTTTCTATTAATCATGTGAATCTTTACACAAGAAACATAATGGAACAACAATGCATTTACTGAAAAGAGGAAGAACATCTCTTTGAAATATGGCTATGTATTTAATCTCTAGAAAAATAAAGCTTACATGGCTAAAAACTGTCTCTCGACTCTATAAAAATTAGATAGAGAACCTCTCCACTAAAAAATGCTAGCCTCTAAAATGGATTACAATCCCCTTTATATAGAGTTTGCAAGTAACCATATTCGGTTTCTTACACTTTAACAGAAAAGTAATTGAAATTCAATTTACTTTTTACAATTCTTCTTCTCCAACAAAAAATGATGATCTTTAACACTTAATTTATTCTGCTGGAGGTTTGTTTTTTTCCTCTCATATAGAAATTGGGTTGTCCAGAGTGTTGTCCAATGGGTCCCACTAGAGGGATTCCAGCTTGATTCATTTGATGCATCATCTGAACATTGAATGGGCCAGCTGGTGGCATGAAATAAATAGGAGGTGGATGGTTTGCAAATGCACCTGGCACTTCAACTACTGAAGATGGCGTTGATTGATCAAACTTCCCCCTTGAAGCTTGATTGGATGACTATCCTTGGGGCTGAGTGGCTGTTGATCTAGGTGGAAAGACATGTTTATGATGTTGGAGAACCATTTTCCATTCTTTTCCTAAAGGATGTTTGTGATTTCTCGAAGTTTCTATATAAATTTAAGCATTGGTATGTTTCTCATATGAAATGGGCCCCAACCTTTGCCAATATTCCTTAATCCTATCCAAATTTGAAAACAACCTTTTATTATGTCAACTACTTGTTTTCCTTTTATTTTGCCTTCCAGTGATTCTCATGGGATCTCATCCTTCCTTTGTTGAAGATGTTCTTGATAAGTTTCTTTGAGATAAGCATCATCATTTCCATCCCATGGAGAAGGCATAGCCAATTTTAACACATATTTGAAAAGTGCTTTAAAGGAAAATATTTCATCATTTAATTCTTTAACATTATCCCTAATCCTTGAAACATACGTTTGCTTCATAATCATATACCTGGGAATTTTGATTATTTTATTTATGTTATGTATGCCATTTTTAGCTAACTACTTCTTGGTTCTGTTGTTTAGATAACCTATGACTTCTGTAGTCTGCATTGGCATATCTACCAGCTACTTTTAAACTGATTTTATCTCTGCCATAGCCTGAGTAGACATATCCAAATCATCCTGGATAACTTCCAAATAATCCCATTTATTCTTGAACCATTCTTCAATTTTATCCCAATAAGCTTGAGAAATTCTTCTTAACAATTGTTCTCTCCGAACATCTATTTGGAGAGAAGTTATTTGAATTTTTAGGTCTCCTACTTCTCTCTCCAATTCTAAAATTTCATCTTCTTTCTTGCTGACTTCATTTTCCAATTCAAGGACCCTGTTATCCTTTTTTTCAGCTCCTTTTTGGCTTCATCTAGTATGTCATTTAGATCATTTTCCTCTTCAATATGTTTAGGACTTGACCTTAAATTAGCTTGGTCCTTTTCCATTGTATCTACATCAATAGTATCTCAGAGATCAAGTTGGGGCTCACCTATGACTTTTATTGTTGTAGGATGACTTTCAGTTGCTTTTGCTACTCTTGGAGTGGGATGAATTTCCATTACAACTTCTGGGATCTGCATTGTTGATTGAATTGATGTCTGCATCATGGGGATTGAAGCATTATTGTTCCCTTCAATAGAAATTTTGGTGGATGCCATCTTCAAACTTGCAATCTTTCAATGCAAATCATCAATATTCTCTCTCCTTTCTTTAGACAACTGTTGGAATGCTATCATTATAGCATAGATTTTTTCTTTCTCCTCCTGCACTTGTTTCAATTTCTCAGACTACACTGGTTCAATTGTAGGCATCTGTAGCTTCTTCCTCAGTGTAGCTATCTCATTATTTTTTTATATATAAGTGACTTGATTGGGAAATCATTGGATAGATTTGGTGCTAATGCCACCAACTTTTGATTCCAAAGAATTAATAGTAATATGATTGGTTGTGGTAGTCCATTTTTCCATGTTGTATAACTTCTTGAACTTCTCCAGGGTCAGTCTTAGTTTTCTTTCTTCTTTCTCATATTTAACAATATATGTACACGTCATGTCACTTGTTTGCTTGTAGAAATCCATTTTGTCCATTTTTCTAAACTCTTTGAAATTTACTATATGCTCTTCTACCATCCAATCATTGATCTTCATTGGCATGGACACCTTGAGTTGCAAAACATAAAACCTCAATGCATCTTGTTTGTGATCTTCCATTGCTATTATAATTTTCCCTTTGGTTGGGAGGTCTTGTCTTAGCTCCTTCATCATTTTCACTCATCTTTCCCTGATATTCCTATATCCAGTCTGTAGATAAGTTCTGACAAGGACTGGTTTTGTAGATGAGGAACCATATATCTTATGGGTAATAGTGAACTCTATAGAAGGGTAGCTTGCATATTGAATTGTAGGTTTACTTGGGAGATCCGGTTTCTTTATTAGCTCAATAATTTCATTGGGAATATCCACTTATTATGATCCAACCTCCACCAAATATTTTTCATATTCTTATGTTGTCATTTTAGCTCTTTTGGGATCTAGGCCTTGTTGGTCTTGTTCAATGTCCATATCCTGGGTTTCTTCAGTTGTCCTTTTCTTCCCAATTAGCTATTGTTGTGTATCTTCTTCTTCAAAGCTTTCCATGGCGTCTTGGACCTCTTTCCAAGTCTCTTTGTTTGTTATATTTTCCATAGAGTCCTAGGTGTGCATACTTATGTGAAATTATTGGTCTATATCCTTTGTTTAGATATCACTTGGTGAGGATCATATGGATATTTCTCTGCCATTAGAAGGTTGAGTTGACTGAGGTATTATTTTATATACTCAGGAGCATTCAATCCTCTGATAATAAGAGGTCATATCTCTTGTGGAAAAAGGAAATACTTATGCTGTCTAAAATGCTTGAAGTGTAGATCATTTGAAGCCATTTTTTTCCTTACAAACTCCATGAAAATATCATGGGTGTAAGAAAAGTAGGTAGTTTGTATGGATCCTCTTCAAAACCATATACCCTGATAACAATGTGATCTTCAAATAAAAATCAGTCGACAACTTGAATTTTTGAGGTAAATTGCAGGTGCTTCTTGATGTTAGGTAACATCCTGGGAGGAGAACTACCATGTATCAAACTATAAGACAGACTGATTAATTTGTCTATGAATTTAGAGAAGTTTGAGTTATCTTCCTTCCTTAAAACCAAGTCAGTCCATTCATAAATTGGCTTCTGCATCCCTTGATCATATGTGGCCTTCAGGCCCAAATGTTTGAAAATCTCAAAGTTTTGGTAGAAGAAAAGGAAAAAAAGGTAGGAAGGGAACCTAAAATACTCAATTGCACGGATTTCTTCTAGCTGTAAGTGGATCTTGTTAGCCAAAAAGGTGCAGAGGACAAAATGTGGTGGGTTATTACCAAGCTCCATGGTTAACTTCAACAGGACTCCCAAAATGGCTCCATCCACTGTTTTATCATCCTCCATGCCAACAATAATGCAAATAATTCATATGGCCTTTCGGGAGTCTTCGGAGAAGACAGTTGTAGCATAGGGAGGAGAAATTGCTGGTATAGCCATTTCAGGCTCTAGATTCTTGGATAGGAAAAGGTGGTGATCAAATGGACTGAGGCTATTAAATGCAGTGGCTAGGGATTTTTCATTGAAATTGTAAGGGACTAGTAAATCTGGTATGCAAAACTTAGAGATTTTGTGGTTATGAAAAATAGGTTTTTGGACGAGTCTGCAGATAGAACGACCCTCATCATGGGGAAGTAGTAGTTTGAACACCAGGTAACGAACTCAGGGAAGACAACTGACCTAGGGAAAATGAAGCAAGCGAAATTGGAGCTCCAGACGTTAAGTTTGTCTTGGTCATCAAAAAAAAGCTCTCTAGATTCTATAAGGGTTTCAATTATGTCAGAATTATGGATAATGGTGTCAAAGATGTCATCCTCATGGCCATATACATGGAGAAGAGGGGGTTTGGAAGAGTGACCTTGGACTTGGGTTCCATAGTTTTCACTGGTT
This sequence comes from Larix kaempferi, assembly GCA_027924585.1. NCBI lineage: Eukaryota > Viridiplantae > Streptophyta > Pinopsida > Pinales > Pinaceae > Larix > Larix kaempferi. Next base: position 7,962,797 of record BSBM01000179.1, on the reverse strand, counting down.
CATAGTACTAGGACAAACGAGTGGAAAATCCCGATTAAAATAAGGCTTTCTACAAACTAGGGCTCCATAAGATATCACCACCCCCAAAATGTATCATAATTAAGAAATTGATTAAAAATTAATTAAAATTTAATTAACACCACTAATCAAGTATTTAGTCAAGTCCCTATTTCCCCTTAAATCTTTTCCTGTTGTACAAAAAACAATGTGGAGTTTGGCACACGATCCTATATGGGGTTAATTCAAAATTTTTGAAACCGAGTATCAATGGAAAAATCCCTCCAATTTCATATTTTTCAATTTGCCCCAAAATATCCTGTTTAACCAAACCCAAAATATGTTCTAAAACCAAATTTGTGTCTGTATTGAATCTACCCTGCTTGAACAAAATCCATGCACCTATCAACACACTCGGTATATGATCAAACCAAATCGGAAAATGTTGAAATACTCTAAAGAAAAGTGATGTTATCGTGATCGATTGGTAAGAGTATGTTTTTTCCAGTTTGTTGTGCCCTAGGTTGTATATTTTCGAAGATGTTTTTTTTTTTTTCCAGAGCCTATTGTAAGTAAAGAGGAACATTCTATTGCTTACAAAATATGCATTACAGAGGAACCCTCTATTGTTTACAAAAATTACTTATTTTGTTTGATATCTTACCCTGAAAAAAATATTCGAACTTGTGCCTTGTTTTAGATCTAACCTTGCTCGAACCGTCAACACACCCACTCTTTGATCAAACCAAATCGTACCGCGTTGATATACTCTGAGCAAAATCGATTGTGTGGTGATATGACCGATAAGTATTTTTGTTTTTCAGTTTTTTTGTGCTTAAATTTTTTTATATTCTTACCCTGCTTGAACAAAATATACAAACCCATCAATAGGTCTGTGATCAAACCAAAATTGATTGCATTGAAATCTGATGAAAAAATTGATGGTTTAGTGACCGACTAGCAATACTTTTTTTTACTTTTTCTGTTGATCGACTGGTGTAGTGATGTAATGCTTATCAGCCAATGTATTAAACCCATCAGCTCTATTATCAAACCAAATCGAACCGCGTTGAAATACTCTGAGAAAAATCGATGGTGTAGTGATACGACTGGTAAGAATTTTTTTTTTTCCAGTTTTTTGTGCTTAAAATAATTTGCATTCTTACCCTGCAATTTTTGTATTTAAGCAGTCTATAAAATGATTTATCAGATACTGTATATGTAGAGTAATTAAATTCACCCTTTAATATTTGATGCAGATATAAGTTTGGACCATCTGGATGCGAATCTAAAACCTTGGTTGGAAAGGGAAAATAAATCGAAGGTTTTTACCAAAGGTTAGAATTTATGTAGTATTAATATTATGCCTTTATAAATACTTTGTTTTTTCACTCTTGCTTTCCAATTAAGAGATCAAGTGTAACATGTGTAGGCCATTTTGGCTTCCTGTCGTGATTGCATAATTTTACTTCTTATAAATTTGAACATGTTCAATACGGACCCTTATATGTTGCCACATAAAGAACGAAATTCATTGCCTCCATAGGTTGTGGAATAAGCTTTTCAAATACTTGTTGAAGAGGATGTTGAATGAGAAAAGAGACGAAAAATGAAGCACAATTGTCTATACAGCGACAAAAGTCACAGAAATTATATAGACTTGCAAAAACGGATTCTTGGAGTGAGGATGATATATCCAGCAGTAATTATGTTGAGAACCAACCTACTGATAGGGATATACCTTCTCAGCTCTGATATCGTTCAAATCTGCAGTATGTTAAGGGAAGGGCTCCGAACTTTGATACAGTTGTTGTTCTTAAAGGAGAAAATGGATTAGAATAAATCATTATCTGCAAATTTATAGATGAGTCACATAAAAGAAATGTAGAGTTGACAATGTTGGATCCTTGTGGTGATGATCCAATTCTTTAAACTGATAGTACCAATGACACATGGACACATGCTATGGATGATGTTCTTCCTGTTCAAATGGTGTATGCAGATGAAAGTGGCAAAATTACGTTGCAGCATCCTTTAATTTTTGAAATAAAATCACAATTATCTTCAAGTGGGCCAAATGAAACTCATAAAAAACATTCCACTATAGTCATCAAGCGAGGGTTTTATATGGGATCTTGTTTAGATGTGACTCCCATATTGACTCAAAATGGTCATTTTGTGAACATTGGTAGAAAGAAATTGATTCAAATGGATGGGATATTGGTGTGCAACACAAATACATTTGATTTTACCATAAAGACGGGCATGTATGTCCATATTTATTATGAAAAATTGCCTGGAATGTCTGAAGATGAGTCATTGAAAATTCCATATCCTGTAGAAGTGTTGGATTGTCTAGTAGATGTTTCAACTGGTGGAACATTTTGTTGGGCAAGAATATTTGAAAACCAGCTAGATTTTTTTGGTAGAGGCCACTATATTCATTAAGGTGTGAATTTCCATCCACATGAGGTGTTTTACACAAAACACGCTTTGTTGATACCAACTGAAATAATTGATGGCGAGTATACATGTGTATCTTTTAATATATATTCTTCAACTCATATATGAAAAAATTATTTATAGTATCTAATGTTATATTATGTTGTGTTGTAGGCATTGTTGATGTTTTATTTATTGTGAGCACTATTAAAAGGTGGGGCACTAGTAGTTGAAAAGGAGAATCTTTTTTTGTCGGTTTATTGCTACTAATGATGATAAGCCACACCAATTTTCAACTTCTTGCAACAAAAGGTGACAATGAAGTTGTGACTGCAAGATTAGTTGCATCTACAAAATATGGAACACACAATGCATTTCCATCATATATTGGAGTATTGCAGCCCAATCGAGTACATCGACACAATATTCATCTTCTTTCCTACAAAGTTTTCAATCGCATAAGGTCTCGACACATTATACGCAGTGAATCTTACGTGGAAATTCCTTTTTCAGATTAAATTTTCATGGTTATTTTTGAACTAATTGCAATGCATTATGTACCTCCCGGGAATGTAAAGAAGAATAATTCACTAGAGTTTAGCATAGAAGGCTATGAGAATCTTGAGGAGGTAGTTTTCTATACATGTCCAACCTTTCCTGATAGATATCATCCAACTTCAAGCTCAAGTGATCAGACTCGGCCTCTTGGTAAATGGAGAGTGGGACAAAAATTTAGATTTCGCTATTTTTATAATAGCCTACAACCTCGTGTACAGGTGTACTTTTGATGGGATTCACACCAATGGGACCCTATCCATCAGTGTTATGGATTAGGGATGAGGACTAGTGTACCCCATTTGGATTTGTAAACATTTTTCCTTTCATTAATAAATTTTTATACTATTTGGTGTAATATGTATGGTGAATTATATTATTTAGTATATATGAGTTAATTATTTGTTGCATTAAATTTTTTTTGGTATTTTACTGTTATGTTATAAATGGTTTTTCTTTTCCATGATTTTTTTCTTTATATACGAAATTTGAATGTTTGAATAGATAATATACATTTTGTAGCTTGTGGGCTATTGAGAAGATGGTTCTATACTATTTTTTTTCTATCCTAAAAGCTACTTATTTCAGTTTCACATAATCATCAAAACATGCCCTATGAGGATCTGCACTTACAGAAAACATAGAGTAGAACTTTTCAAAAACAAAAACCTCACAAAAGTGGAATTTTCTTCATGTTTGTGGGGAAAACCATCTAAAATGAACTCATAATGGTCTAAATAGTTTTTCTCCCTTCTTATTATTTAGTTCTATAGATAATATTTATTTAAGACAGTTACATGAAGTGCAATTTATATGTACATGCACTCTAGTTCTATAGTAGTTTCTCCAGGATTATATGTGTTGATCATTTTGGACTTTCAGTCTGCTGAAAAAGCTTGAGGTCGTTTGATAGAACACTTTACAGATTGTTGAAGAATGTACTATATTTCGGCTTGAAATATAATAGGCTTATTTTTTAGGAAAAAATGAGTGGTGTTTTACTTTTTTTATCCAAGGACTAAATTCAGATTATTTAATCTAACACAGAAAGAAAAACATTCTTCATGTGCTAGTAAGAGCGTTACATAGTCAAATTGAATGATACGAGTTGAACATGATGTGTATTAACAGTCACCACTACTCCACTATTCAATATTTTCAATTTTATCCTAAAATTGCTATTGTGTAAAATACTGAAAATCAACCCTGAAAATAGGGTTAAATGTTTGGCATGTTTGAGTGATTCAAATTGGAAAATGTGAGTTTTATTATTCTTTGTTTTTTTACATTTTCATATTTTCATTTCATATTTGAAAATACCATGGAATTTGGCTGAGTTATTGTCATTGAAAACAATGACTAAGTACTGAAAATATGGCTCAAGTGGCTTTGGGAAAATGACTGCCATTTCCTCACATAGAGGGAGAGAGAGAGAGATAACTATTTGGAGGGCACCATCCTGTAGGTGGATGACTAATACACCTGAATATAGTCTCAGTCTTGGAAAAACGTATCTAGTGAAGAATATATTTTCCTGCCAACACATCCACTCATCCTTTTTTCCACTTAAAAATGGCCTAAATGGCCCTAGGAAAATACCCACCAGTTCTCACCAGTGAGGGATTAAATTATTCTCACAACATAAGCTTTCAGGTGGAGGATTTACACACTTGACCATTGACTCATACTCGATAAAAGGTCTATGGCCCAGAAGATAATGGCATGCCAAAATAGCCAGTCAACCATTTTTGCACCGTGCCATATTATGCACCCCTTTGGAAAAAATGGTTAAGTATTGAAAATATGGCTCAAGTGGCTTTGGTAAAATGATCGCCATTTTCTCATAGAGAGAGAGAAATTATTCTGAGGCCACCATCCTGTAGGTGGATGACCAATGCACCTGAATATAGTCCTAGTCTTGGAAAAACGTCTCTGGTGAAGACTATATTGGCCTTCCAAAACATCCACTCAGCCTTTTTTCCAATTAAAACTGGCCTAAATGGCCCTAGGAAAATGCCCACCAATTCTCACCTGTGAGGGATTAAATTTTTCTAACAACATAAGCTTTCAAGTGGAGGATTTACACACTTGACCATTGACTCATTCGTGATAAAAGTTCTATTTCCAAGAAGATAATGGCCTGCCAAAATAGCCAATCAACCTATTTTTCACACTCCCATATTGTGCCCCCCTTTGGAAAAAATGGCTAAGTACTGAAAATATCACTAGTACAAAATAAGAAATTTGTGACTACGTGACTAAAAAAGTTAGTCACCACAGTTTTTTCAAGTGATTTACTACCAAATTTGACCAATTTTGAGTGACCCAACTATAAATGACTAAATTAAACGACTAATTTAGTCACGGGTTAAAAAATATAACTAGATAATAAGTGACATAGTTAAAAATGACTAATGTAAATAACCAATTTAGTCACAAAATAAAAATGACTACCTACAAGAATATGAATTAGTCGTTTATGTTAGTCATTTTTAATTGTGTCACTTCGGTAATGGAAAATTGCAATTTTGACAATGAATTAGCATTACAATTTACGAAATTTTGACACTGCAGATGGATTCTTTCTAAATCCATCTGTAGTATTAAAATTTAGTACATTGTAACATTGTATATGGATTCATGTCTCAGAGGGTCTCTGATGAATTAATCCTAATTAACATAACCCATAATTTAGTTTGTGCAGGATAAGTATAACAAGAACATGCTGACCATATTGCTACGTCCAATATAGCTGGCCATTTTGTATCCCTTATAATCAAATTAAGCAAGAGAAACCTAAACCACCCAAGTTAGACCCAGTACTATAGTATAATGCATACTTCAGGGAGGCTATGGATATGTTTAATAACATGTCAATACCGGTCTAATCAATTAGTTGGACTGAGGATCGACATAAATAGAAAACTTCTATTGTACCAGACCACATCGAGACATCTCTAGAGGTAAATAGCACTGGGGTAATCCAAACATATATAACAATATAGAAAAGTACATTCATAATAACAAATAATAATATCGCACAATATAGTGAGTGTGTGATTAATGCGATGGACTTGGGAAAATTTTATAGCTTGACTTTAAAGTTGTGGAAACTAAAACACTAGCAAATAAATGGTTAAGAGACAACCAATTATCTCCAGGAAAAATATCACATGTAATACCCACGCAAAGGTAAATTATTAATAAGGTCTAGTAAATGTTAACCTTCCAATGTGGCAAGGCTATATGCCCTGACTTATAATCAATCATTATGACATAGGGACCCAAACAATTAGGCTCAGACTTTTCTTAAGATTCTTATTTTTTAACAAATTTAAAATTATATTATAATACCATATCTATGGTTCAAAAATAAATTCTCTATTGTAAGCTCTAGCAATTTTCCTATTGTATTTATGCATGTGCTCAAGGTTATTAAGGTGCTTTTCATCCAAGGTGTGTAAGGAGGTAGAATGATAAAGCAATGAAAGATGTAGAAGATTATAGAGGATATGTAAATGTCTTCCAAAACCATGATCCTAACTAAGATTTCATACTCAAAATGTGATAGAAAAAAAAAAAACAATTTTTTCTATTGTCCTTCCACCATACCTTTTAATTTACGAAAATTATAAATAGAGGTAAGGGATATAAAAGTAGCCTTCAATCACAAAGCAAAATAAAACTCTAAGTCAAGACTATATGATAATTCACTATCTACAAATGAGATGTAAGCATGATGAGAAGATGATGGTGGACCATTAAATCACAATTGAACATCTTGGAAGTGCCATAGGAATAAAAGATAGAAAAAAGGATCATACACTAGAAAATGGTCAAAGGGTAATTATGCCAAATACTCAAATGAGGACATCTATGTGCTCAAGGGTAAGGTGCTTTACATCCAAGGTTTTTAAATAAAGCATGTGACTTTTCTCTTATTTAGGGATGGAATCATGAAAATATCCACAAGCAAGGGAATAAGGTGCAATAGTATGGAATATGACTCAAACCCAAACATACAATCGACCTCCTCAAACCCAAACATACAACCGACCCCCAAATTGAACCGAACCCACCTCTTCTTGACTTGACTGACCTCTAGCTCAAAACGAAACATACGACTGACTTCTTTGACCTCATTCATGGAGGATTACTGAATTCATGGAGATTTCCTCACTTAAATACCCAACTATGGAGGATTATCCTAAATTCATGGATATTTCCTCCTCAAATTACACAGATAATAGACCATTGGTGCCAAATATTTTCCATTGGAGGGAAGCGAGGAGGGTTTGGTGGGTTTTGAGAGGCAAATAGTTGTGAATTCAATTTGAGAGGTGTTTTTGGTCATTTATAAGGTCACCATTGAAGCCCGTTGAGGAAATTGTGATGCATATTAACCATTTTTTAGGGTTTAGAATTGGGTATTTATTTTCCAGATCTGCCCTGGATAGAAGAGCGTTGGAGAAAATTTGGAGGCTCTTGAGGAGGTGGGCGACGAATTCTGCAGCTCTAGAATCAAAACCTCAAACTTCCCTTCCATAATCGCAGGTTAGTTTCTTGGTTTTATGTGAAAAATTATCTTATGCGTGTTAATCTTGGTTAGAAACCTACATTGTGAATGTTCAAAATTCTCTAGCATCATGAATCTTGATTCTTTATTGTGAATTTTGATTCTTAAATAATTGGTTTTTCAATAATTGGTAAGAAATTCCATCTCTGAGAAGAAGTCCATCTCTGGTAAGAATGTGCATGTCTCTAATTAGTGGAAAGAATTTTCATTAGTTTATCCATTCATGGGTCACTGCAATCAACAAAATATTGACCTCCGTTTTTAATAAAACCTATTGTAGTGCACGAGGTACCAAGTCACGAACATACCCGATCTCAAATTGCTATAACAAAGTAATATGCACTTCTCTGTCATTTTCAAAATCCTAACCACCGTCCAGAAAACACCCAACCCATACAGATCTAACATCCAATTACCTCTCATAATTGTCTTTGAGTCAATAGATCCATACTTTGTTCCAATCTTGCAGATCCAAACATTTTAGCAATAGATTCAATCTCAATAGATCTATAGTACATGGCCTAGAAGGTTGGTTTAGGTGAACATGTCAGAGTTGGTGTAGATGTGATTGTGGGTTGTGGAGAGGAAATTTTCCTCCTACAAGATTTAATAATACATTTGTAGGAGAATGGAAGGTGTACATCACACAAGTTTGAAAATCCCATGACTACTAGGATCTAGGCTTAGAAGGTGTATTGGATCATAGTTGGGGTAGATTCTTAGCACAGCTTAGAAAGGCACATGTAAGAATCAGGGATGAAGCAAACGAAATTGTTAGGGCCTACAATATAGAAGGGAATTATACTACAAAACTAGGGTACACATAATTACATACTCTTGTGGCTCCATAACTTACATGGTGGTTGAAAATATTATGGAAGATTAAAACATATCCTAAAAGTATATTTTCTATATGGCCTGTTCTTAATAAGAAGGTGGTAACTTGGGATAGGTTACAAAGTAGAAATAAAGAAATCCCTAGCATCTTTGTTCTTTGTAGATGAAATGAAGAAACTAACACCCATTTATTTCTAAATTGTCCATCCTCAAGACAGAGAGAACAAATTATCACTACAACATATATGGGATAAATAGACTTTGGATGAGTGTTTTCTTGTGTTTTTTTACTAGAAGAGAACTAAAGGAGTTTCAATCACTCCCAAACTTGGTTATATGGGGTATCTAGCTAGCAAGGATTGCTAAACTGCTAAGTTTCCAGGGTACTCAGGTACTGGGACTGGGACGCCACTTTTTTAAATAGGGTACTTGGGTACGTGAAGGTACTGTAGACACACACACACACACTTATATATATAATTTTTTAAGTTTATATTATAATTATATTATTATACTAACATATTAATTTTTCATTGTTCAACAAGTAATTTAGTATTTCACACATTGGCATTGAAATTGCTTGAAACAGAAAATCAGATTACATATTTGATATTGATATTGATATGAATCATTAGCATGATATATGTCCATGGCTCCATGATTCGATGAATGCATTGTCATATTACATTCAAAATTTGACAAATGGAATTTGCCATATTTCCGAACATGAAATCATAAATTCGGAAATGAAATGCAATTTTTTACTTTCCAGATGCCACTGTAGGCTATTGGCTTGTCTTCTTTTCCCTTCACTGTTTAAGTTATTTCTCCTCATTGTCTTCTTTTTCCCTCATTGTATGTTTTTCCCCTCACTTTTGGACTGTATTCTTTTGACATTTGAAACCTCTAGTAGCTATCCACCTCTCCTCACAAATGAAATGAGCTTAAATGGACAGTGGAAAACAAAAAATCAGTCTGAAATGGTGAGAAATGAAGTTGCAACGGCCTCCACAATTGACATGAACTTCACAGACAATAAAAAAAATTGAGTGGGTTGATATGTTAGTGATATTTATGCTATTTTTTTTGGATATGTGGGAGAGGGCCCCGTCATTCCCCTAGCCCCTTGTCGCTTAAAACCCCCCAAAAATGCATGTTTGAAGTCTGCGGGTGTCCAAATGCTAACCAGAAGTACCCAATAAGTACCCAAAGCCGAGGTACTCGGGCCTTTATGGAGTACCCATACCCTCTTCCTATTAACCACATGTTCGATACTTCACCCACATGCCTAGTACTTTGAAGGTATGACTAGAGGTACTTGGTACTGGCACGAGGGATAATTTTAAGGACCCATACTTATTTAAAAGTGTATAAACCTTGGTGAATCTTACCAATTCTTAAAATGTCGACTATAAAATATTTGGCTATATTTTTCTAAAATTATTTCAATTTCTAAGGATTTTATATAGTTTCTATAATAATTTGGCGATTTTTAGAGTGAAAAAAATTTACCCTATCAAAATTGGGCGAAATGGGACTTCAAAAAATGCAAATTGGCGAATCGTTTTTTGGAAAAAAAATGGAAAAATAGCCCATGGGATAAATTTCGCCCCTAAAATTATCCTTGACTGGAATGCGTGCCCGACCCCCCTGGTATGGGTACCATGGCTACTTAGCTAAATTTTTTTAGGAAGTTTAGGTGCCCAATTTAAGGTTACATTGCAATCACTCTTTCTATTTGTTTCATATAAGCCATGTATCTTGACTAATCCTAGTCAAACAATTGGAGAACTGATTATGAATAAAGACTCTACTTCCAGCTTCATCAATGGAGTCTATTAAGGTCCAAGTCAAATATGTAGCCTTGGTTTGTCTTATACACTTCAGAAAAAAACTACTACACTAATAAATCTAATACGTACACGTAATAGTATAACAATACTGATGAATTTAAAGCATTATTATATCTATTGAATTTTGCTCTAGAAAAGGATATTTTGCAACTTCGATTGTTTGGAGACTCTACTATGAAAATCAAATGGATGAATAATGAGCTCTAGGTTCATAGTATAAGACTTACACAAATAGCTTCACATTTGAATTAAATATCTGGACTATTTCAGTTGATCAACTATACTCATATGTTCATATGTACTCAAACAGCTGGAATAATCCATCATCCTTATGTACTCAGACCTAGACTCATAACCTTAGAGTCCCACATTGTTTTGTAATCGGTTGTTTGGTAAAAGTACAAGAACTTGGTCTCATTTCACCAATGTCCCAATTATTATACTTATTTGTGAGTGTCAGGGATGCCCACCTTACATCCATTTTTACACATCTTATACCACTCATTCAACCAATGCCCAAAAATCAGAATGGCTATCTTGGAATCCTATATCTACAAAAACGATATTACACATATATATGTAAATTCAAGCATTTAGATTTCACTAGCAGCAACATTCATATTTTTAACATCAAAATATGCATTTAAATATAATGTTCCCAAGGATAACGAAATTATGCAAAAATGTGGCAATTGGTTAAGAAGGCGCAAAGGAAGGGTAATAGTGATACTGACATGAGTAAAATAATGGAAAAAAGGAGTGGATAAGGGCCATTGGATTTATTCTAATCAAGGTGTTGATTGGATGACACTAAAGTTGAACAAGAAGCATTAAATCTAATAAATGTCTTTTTTTGTCAACTGGGTCTGGACTAGTTGTTAAACTGGGGGTGTTTCATTCCCTTCTACAAGGTCCAAATCCTCTAGAGAAATATTTTCTCCTCATGGAAAGTGTGACTTGTGCAAGTGGGATGTTTCAAGTGGTTGGGGACATGGGAAAGTCTTGGATAAAATTGGTAGAATAGATACCCATCACATGTGAATTCAATCAAAGGGATACTTTTAGAGTGTCATTTCTCACATTGCTCACCCTCAATGATCCCTATCTATGCTTCTAGATATAGCTTGTTTGGTGTTACCTAATCACCTATCTGTGGTTCATATGTATCCCTTATTGTCCTAACTTCTAGATCCAGTGCTAGCTATTGATAGCTGTACAACTACATCAATTGTTCAATGTTCCTCGGTATCTCTTTTCTAAGTGAATTCCTCAATATCTTGTTTTGATCCTTTCTTCCTAGCCACTTCTGCATTATCTTATTCACTAACGTGTTATCTAATCTCTTCTTTAGTTTTTTTCCTTTGGACAACTAGCTACTTGGCCTCATCTTCAACATTCTACCATTTGGAATCATACTACTTGGAATTTTCTTCGACACTTATCCTTTCAACAACTTGTTGCTTGTCTTCCTTTTTTTTCTTTCTACCTTTGGGAAGCTTGTTGTTGGATGTCCTTGACAATTTTCATCTTAGCTGCCCCAATAAATTTCCTGGCTCTAGCCATGTCCTATTCAATTCTTGCTTTATCTTGGTCAAGACACATCTAATGAGTGTGGGATTCATATTCCTCTGTATACTTTATTTTGAGCACCCCATATACACATATATCCACCTCAACCTTAGTTTCCAAAGCCCTCTTATACCATTCATGGAGGAAGAGTGCGTCTTATGTTAATTCAATACTCCCCATTAGTAGTTTTCTTTTCTGCCAATTTATTTGTGTAGAACTTTGCACTAGTAACTTAGAGTTAGACTGAAAGCATGAGATAAATGAATTTTTCTATTCATCTGTGATTAATTAGTGTATTAACTATGATCTTTCATATATGTGTACATTTCTATTTAATTTTTTGAACTTACTTTGGAACTCTAGTTGGTCAAATTGGGTTGTTTGGAGGAATGTGGTTTTTCATCTTTCACTTATTGCTCATATCCCTTGGATATTTTTGGCTATACTTGTTTGTAAGTGATTTGTTATGGATCTATATCATAAATATGGTTTTTAATGTTTCAGGGCAATCACACTAAAAAAATTGGGCTGATTGATAGAAAATGCATTTTCATCAAGGAATACAATCATTAGGTTGACCCTCTGCAAATAAGATTTGCAAATTATCTTCACTAAGTAGTTTCTTATTAGTGAGATGGTGTTTCTTAGGAATTATATCAGGAAAAATATGTGTAACTTGTAGTTCAAGTGTCTATTTTCTTTCTTTATTTTGAAAACAATCAATCAATTCCATTGGTTTCCAAATTTCAAAGAATATTTTTATGTTGAGGGGTTTTCCGTACATTTCGAATCTACCATTATATTGAGTCCTTTAATAACTAATTAAAAGTGAAAGATTAATATTTATTAATGTTGGAATATTCTTCATTTGTAGTCGTTATTTTCGAGCCAATGACTTATCCTTTCGATGATCTGTTGTGCCTTGTTTTGAAACTTACACACGCTAGAGTTATATTGATCATTTTTCTTGGGTCCAAAGCATATTATATGTCAACACATGGCACAAAACTTCTAGATATCCTTTACAACCACCGGAACGACATCATAATCATCTGAAAAGACTGCCTAGACTACAAAATGATTTTTACTAAACCTGATACTTAAGGTTGTTCATGCCTTTTTACATGCATAGATTGTTGAGGAAGAGTATGCATTGATATTTTACCCACATATCCATACTAGTATGGGGACTTAGGTCTCTTACAACTGACTTTACCCATGGAATGGTTGTGTCAATATTATTTTACCAATGGCACACCCAAATAAACCAAGAATTACATTTTATACAAATATTTGTCCTACAATTTAACCCAAATTTAGGAATTAATAATTAATGTACAGCTCCATTATGCTTTGGAACTTAAATGCTAAAAACGATTAACCACCCACCAGCTGCTTGAGTTCCAATTCATGGAGATTACTTCCTCGAATTACCATGATAACCAGTCAAACTAGACCGTTGGCGCCAAATAACCAATCCAAGTCCAAATTATTGATGTTTTGTAGCTATTGATGTTCTAGAAGATCAATTTCAGAAGTTTCAGCTCCGGAATGGGCCATATACAAGTATAGTTCTAGTTCTTGACATTCAAAATTGTTTCAGACAGTCAAAACCCCAAAACATTACAGCGAATCGATAATATCGCAAGGAATTCAAATCTGAAACCCTTCGAATAGGTTATTATTTAGCGTGTGTGTGAGAGAGAGGGGGCAAGAATCCTTAGAAACCAAAGTGCCATGGAGGGGGTTACAAGCGATGGTGGGTCTCTCGTTTCCCTGGCTAGATGGAGAAATGATTTCTCTCAGAGATTTCAATATTACCTCAATAAATCAATGCCGCACACTTTTGGGAGATGGATTGGATCTCTTGCTGCAGCTATTTCATTTTATCATTGAGACCCATTTCAAGATTGAGATCCAACCCTTTCATTTTCAGCCAATGAAGCAGTAGATACAGTTGTTCTAGCAGGTAATATTTTCCCTCGATCTCAGTAAGGGCTCTATGCAGGTAAGCTTAAATTATTTAAAGTGATGCAATGTTGGAACAATTTTTCTTACTTATTTCCCATTTTTGTCTTGCTCATAGCATACTTTCTGGAACATTGATAGAATTGCTAGTTCTCCTGTGTGGAGCATGTATTCCTGTCCCTTGTTACTTATGGCTTTGATGGATAAGGGGTTTCTGGTACTTACCCTACTGGGAGGTATTGGAGCTAAGTGAATTATACCTGTCCCTGCTGGGGTTCCTGTCCCTTGTTACTTATGGCTTTGATGGATAAGGGGTTTCTGGTACTTACCCTGCTGGGAGGTACTGGAGCTAAGTGAATTATACCTATTGCAACCCTTGCTGCTGTGCACCCTTCATATTTGTTTGGGTGCCAAATCCTTCTATAATAAAGGGGCAAACAGCGCCGGATGAAACCACGGAATAATGACGGCGGGAGGGCCGGGTTGAAGACAGAACACAAACCAAATCGCTCACTGCATCTCCCAAATTATTTTATGGAATTTTATATATAATACAGTTTGTCCTATCTAACAGTTGCTTATTATATAGTGCCACCATACTATTATAAATTTCCCTACTATTATTATCTCTTGTATTAAATGTCCTGCTTATTTTATATGACACCACGTTAACCTTCACCCAAGGCATGCCTGTTGTTCTGATTAAACAGGGTAACATTGCTATTGTAAATACGAAGGGATACAAAAAATTAAACAGTTTTCTGTTAAGATAACTCTTCCTTCATCAAAATTTGTAGCAGGGAATAAAACTACCTCATCTGAGTATTGGCAAATATCAGTTGATAAGCATGATTTGCTCTCCAAAGTGATAGTCACTGGAAGAATTGTGTTGTAACAGTCTTTGGAGGAGAAAAGAAGGCATATTCCACGTTTTGTAGGAGTTGAATCAAGTCAAAAGAAATTTGTAATGATAGGATAGCATGCTATTCAAAGGAGAGCATGACCTAACAGGGGTTACAAGGGATACGAGCAAGAGAATTTTTGGTTGGGAATTGCAAGGAAATGACAGCCCACCTACAATATTCCATATTTGAAACCAGCACTTTGGATTTCCTACAGAAGAGATTTGTGAAAGTTTCTGCTATTATTTGGAGAAGCAAGGTCACCCAAGGAGTAGCAGCTACAGTAGATGGGTTCTTGAGCAAATATGTGATCAGCTGAATGTGAATACTTCAGCAAATTTGGAGGTGACCCTGTTGAAAACAATGATTCACCTCAGAAGACCACAATAAAGTCATATCAGCATACTTCCAATATTTAGGGATGAATTTACAAGGGATTGGCAATGAAGTAGCTCTCAGTACATCTTGCTATCACGACCACAGGTCTCTAAATTTGTTGTCCACAAGCTGAGAGACAACAGTATTTAAAGAGCAACGATACACTTGGGAAAACCATGACATACAATGTGCTTGTTCCATCAAAGCAGTATATTGATTGGATCAATGACGTAGTTCTTTTCTAACTGTAGGGGGATCATTCAAATGATCAATGAGAACATGCAGCCCATAGTCTTTTATTATAGATATACTTATAGTATATCTAAGTAGCATGTATAGCCAGTGGATTTCCAAATTTGATGAGATTTAAAGCATGAAAGCTAATTCAATAGACAGTTGTAAAAGGGTATTAAAAAAAGCAAGTTTGACACCTTTTTGAAAGAAAGTTGTTGTTTGATGGATTGAGATAGCGAGTTGCCATAATGCAGAGTTGGCAGCAAATAGGAAATCAAAATTAGGAGGTTCAACAGGAGTGATAAGGCAGTGATTTTGTGATGAATGGAAGGCAGGAAAGAGGTCTACCAAAATAGAAAAAAGGCCTCACATGCAGTTGCATGCATGTTTATTTTGCATATGAGCTTTCTTTCAACTCTTTTTACAGCAGTCGAGGTGACTAGGTCTAAGAAGGGGGTTGTTCTATATATTGGGATTTGGAGGACAGTCCCAAGGTTAGACAGTCAGTTTTGGAAGTACTATTGGCAATAGTGAAACAATCCTTCACTCTCCATCCACCATACCTTGACCACTACCTTCATTTTCTGGAAAGGAGACCATTGGCAGCATGTTACATGTCAGCCATTATGATGCAAACAGTCTCTTGGTATAATATGTGATAGAATAATTTAGGCTTTCTACTAGCTCTCTGTTCGTTGGATACTAATGATTTAATTGCTAGTAACTGCTTGGTAGTTCATTGTTCTTGTTTTGATTTTATTTGATCACTCAAGATGCAATTATTTCAGTTCATTTCATTTGGTTTCCAGTCATAATCACCTCTAAAACCTATTCTCAACCATCTAAATTCAGTGTTTGGAATAATTGTTGTTCTTTAACTGTTTTAGGACAGTGAAAGAGGGAACTTTGGTATGTTGTTTTCTAGTATTTGATAGTGTACATATTCAATGCATCCAATGCACTATCTATGTTCAAATTCTCAATACAACTAATGCAATGTCTAGATTCAATTCACCATTAAACGGGAACACACAAAGATATGATGGGTTTCCCTCATCCCCACCTGGGCTGTAGATTACACCTTTCTTCTCTCAGTGCAATGAAGAGGAAGACAACTTTATGTCAATGTGTTTGTTCCCATGCAATTGTTTTAGATAGATCCAACACATAGAATCACTATTAGTTCTTTGTGTATTGTAATGATCATGGATGGGGAATGACAACATTGTCTACAAAAGAACTAGACGCACTTCCTTTCTGTCCAATTTCCTATGCATTAACTAGTATATTTGGGTCATTATTGTGTTCCTTTCCAGTAGTGTGCCAAAGTATGCTACTAATTGTAGGTTGAGAGAACCTATAAATCAAAACCTTTTAAGTTTCTAAGTTTCTTAGCCTTCTTTTCAGTGGCTTTAGTATCTAGGTTAGCTAGTTGCCTTCTACTATTGGTGGTGTTTTCATAATGTTGTTATATATGGTTGGCCTGTGGAGGGAAGCAATGAATATTAAAAAGCACTATATCATCATGATTCAGCTCGCCATGGTCGTAAGTTGGCCGACTACCTGTCTCTGAAATTTTTAGAAGGGAACGAGACAAAGATAAGAGTACATTTGGGATAGTAAGTTCTGCTTCCTTCTCTATTAATTATATTGCATATCAATTTGGAATGATCCCAAAATAAAACAATTTATGTTGATATTTGTAAAAACTCAAATGAATCAGTTCATTTTCCAATAGATCATAGATATGATACTTCATGGTAGGATATTGTACAGTTAAAGCACTAGTTTTCTAGTTTTCAAAGGTGTTACTGAAGTTCAAAATCAAAATTACTAAAGCTCCCTGTTATTGTAATTCAATCAGTCATTAGGCTTCTAAATTCAGAAGGAATCAATTCATTTTCCAATAGATCATAGATATTATAATCCATAGATATTGGACAATTAAAGCTCTGGTTTTCTAGTTTTTAGAGGTCCCTGTTATTGTAATGCAATCAGTCATTAGACTCCTAACTTACTGTGTTGTGGTCTAGACAGTTTGTTCTACACCAAGGTTCAAGTGGGCACTCCCAACGTAAGCTTACTTGTATCACTTGACACGGGCAGTAATGTGTTATGGGTGCCTTGTGATTGCCAATCGTGTGCTCCTACTTTTATCTATGGATTAGTATGTATTGCATTTTCAGCTTTTCCCTGTTAAACTTACTATTATCACCTTCATGTTCTGATTCATTCTTCCTTATCAACAATTATGTTCAATTAGACTGATTGTGCAATCCACTTAGATTATGGTTTCTGAGACTAGATAGATAAATCACATAAATCACATGAATGGTGATATTTCAGTCATGGGATTTTGTGTTCACTAGTAAAGATCCATCTTAACTAACTCCGGATCTAATAAACATAGAGAGATCAATATTGATCTCTCTACCTAAAATATATAGGGTTAAGATGGAGTTATTTTTTAAAAAAAATATTTGAGAAACTTCAATTCAACATATTAAAGTTGAATATTTCCCTGATAAGTTATATGTAGATGCACCTGGATACTATGGGTGCAATCAATTTATTTTTTCACCATATCAAAATAAAAATCAATCAAGATATCTGATTGTATTTTGGTGGTTCACATTCTCCTTCCACAACTGTTGTGCTTTGAAATTAAGTCACTTTATTGTTCCCAATCTTGCATCAATCACAGAAATGCAAGGTACATCTGCAAAGATAAACAAAAGTCTTTTCTCTTTCCTGGCAGAACAGAGTTCAACAGGGTATATTCCATTAGCATTGCTTCATAAACTTGACAGGGCAGTTTGGTTGACTTGGTGCTATTTTCTTTAATAGACTACCAACAGGAGATGTCAAGCATTTGGCCACTCATTTCAACTGAAAAAAATTTACTACTTAATAAACAGCAGGGTAAAAGATATATCAGAGATTCAGAACAACTAAAAAAAAATTAGATTCACCTGATGCTTGAAACTGGATTCTATCAATCAATTCAAACTAAGACTTACTTTTAACCATCTTTTCCTGAAGTGCTTGACCTAGATTTAAGTATTTGCAGATTCTTCCAATAATCAAATCCACTGAAAATAGGTGTATATAATTTACCGTGAGAGTAGTTTTATGTGAAGAAGTCAAAATATATTGAAGGTTTCTGATCACAGATTTCTACTACTGTTTACATTTATGAATCTCAGATTTAATAGTGAACCAGTCCCCATAAATCCAACAGCTAGTACCCTAATCCGAATTGGATAGCACTGAGCAGCGAAGAAGATATGTAAATCTCAGATTTCTCCCAATTTCTCCAAAATTTTCCAAGTTTTTGTGGTTGTTGAGTTTTCTGAGATTTTCAGGTCTAAGTTTATGCTTGTCGAGTTTTTCCAATGTTTCCCCATTTAACAGATTTCCTGAGTTGATTACGCCGTGCAATTGTTTACCGATGCCAAGTTTTGCAGCATTGCGAAAGGTGGCTTAAAGAACTAAATTACAGGCTATCCTTTCAACCTGCACTATCCTACTAATACCTTACAATTATAATCATTTTAAACATCATATATGTAGTTAAGAAGATCGTGCTAATACCACCACGCTCATATATTTTTGCACTACCATCATTCTCATCAATCTACATTTTTTAAGGACAACTTTCAAAGTAAGCAGGCATTAGAAGCAGATTAGCCTTTCAATGTCTTATTTATTGTGGCAAAGTGACAAAGTTCCTTTCATATGCACAACATTATTTCCAGTTTCTTTTATATGGACGTTATTTTTTTCTCTTGCTAAATGTATTTGCATTCTTCTTTGTCAGAAAAATAACTCCTCTTCAGTGCAAGTGGAGTAAGTAAAAATTATTCCTAACTACAGAAGAACTTTGAAGTAGGATAGAAGTGCCAAAAGAATATCTTGTTGGTTGAGCGGTGATCCAGTGGGAGTTTTCCATCACTCATAGTGCCTTAGGGATTCACCGGAATCTTGCTAGGGTTGCAGGAAAAGGGCTATTTTGTTGCATGTTTAATCTTCTCCATATCTTGTGCTTCTGTGTGTTCCTTGATATGAAGTTCCTCACCCAAAGAATTATATGTTTGAATGCCTCAACTTGGAATGGGATTTTCTTTTGCTGATATTTAATTCTGCTTTAAACAACTTACCAATTTACAGACTTACAGTCCATCAATCTCGCAGACAAGCAAGCCAGTTGCTTGTAGTAATACTCTCTATTAATTATGAAATGAATGCTCCACATCTAGTGATAAATTCCCATACAACGTTACATATCTTTCTGCGAATACAATCACTGCAGGAACTTTAGTGGAGGATATTCTTTATCTGACTCCTGGAGATGGGTCACTTAATGGAACGGTGGTGAAGGAACCTATCATGTTCGGGTATGTTTGTTTCTTGTCGTTGTAAGTGAATCTGCTTGTCCTGAAGATTTAGTTATCATCCTGTTCAGAGTAGTTGATAATAGCGTCATTTTCCAGTTTCTTTATATTTCTTAAGATAGTTGTAGTACAGAAAATTCATACTTCTCCTTCTCTCTACAAGACTATTTTTTTTCAGAAATGACTGTTTCTCCGGTAGATGGCAGTATAATGCCATATTGAATTTGGCGTTTGCTTGTTGCCTTTAATAGGTGTGGAAAGGTACAAACAGGTGCACTTCTACAAGGTTTGGCTCCAGATGGTCTACTTGGGCTTGGCATTGAACCTATTTCTATCCCTACTATTTTATACAGTTCAGGCCTTGCTTCAAATTCGTTCTCTATGTGCTTCCCATACAATTCAAATGTTGGAAGGTTTACCTTTGGAGATAAAGGGAGTTCAGACCAAAAGGAAACATCTTTTATTATTGATCAAACAAAGTGAGTGTCAGCCATGCTCTACGTATGCAACCCGTGACAGTCAGTAAGACTTAAAATCATTTAAAATTAGTTCAGAGATACCCTTTAGGTTCTTGTATCAGATCCTGAATCATACTTTTTCTGATGGAGTTTATTGTATTGCAGCCCAATGTACTACATAGGTGTGAAGCAATTTTACGTGGGAAACGCTCTTGTCATAACAGAGTTTCAAGCCATTTTTTATACTGGCACCTCATTTGCACACTTGGCTGATCCACTTTACAAAAGCCTTACTTCAAATGTGAGTGATTACAGCAATTTTTTTCTTTTATTGTAGAGAGGACCCCTTTTGGGGATTTATTCAATTGACTAACGAGCTTTGAAGGAAATGGTATGATCTGCAGACGCAGGACTCTCCATTGGCAGTTGATCATACAACCATTCCTTTTGAGTATTTCTATAAACTCAAGTTGGTAGTAGTTATACAAACTTTTATCCATCTTGTTTAAGCAACATTAATTGTTTCATTTTTCGAAAGAACTAATATCATCACCACTATTTGTGCAACAACAATCAAAGCATTAATCAAGGGCCTAGTATATCTTTCAACTTTAACGGAGGAAACAAATTTTCTGTTATTCAACCAATAGTCTTTCTTCCCTCGGATCTGGTAGAATTTCAATCCCATGGAAATTTGATGGAAGATGCTAATAAAGAAATGACAAATCTATTGCTCATATCTAATCTTACTGTGGCAGACTGGGAAGTTGCAAGGGTACTGTCTCACCTTGCTTTACAGTGAGAATACAATTATTGGTCGTAAGTTCAAGCACTGATAACCTATTTTGATTGGTTGAAGAGTGTATTATCACATGAATTTTGCTGGCAATGTTTCTAGATAACATAAATATCGGTAATTGTGGATTCCATGATTGATTTCTTAAGAGTACTACCAATGTACTAGTTAGACAAGAAATAGGTCGGTTCTAAATTTAAAGCTAAACATATTTGCTGATATTTATAGTGTATGGTTACTTAGTATCCACCATACATTTATCTCATTCGATATTGAGGCTAACACACATGCCTAACAAAGATGACAAAGCATTAGGTACCATTTGTTTGGTAGGGTTGTCAAATTGTGATCTAGTGGCAATTTGGAGTGGTTGCTAGACAAAACATGCAACCGCTGGGAGTGATAGAACCCTCTTTACATTGAAGGTCTATCCATAAGTGCAGCAAGACTAGCTTTATCTTGATTCTCGACAAGGGTGCAGCTTAAGCCAGGGAGTAAGATTTTCAGTGCATACTACTTCTCGTGGATGCACCATATCTTAACTTGCTGGAAGGTCTTTTTATCTTGTCTACAGTGATATTATGTTCTGCATCATGTATCTTATTGTCATCATTAACCAAATTGGGACGAAAACTCCAATATGGAGAAGCATAAGTTGTTGATGACTCTAAAACTTTATAGAAGCACAAAACAGGCCAGAAAGGGCATGAGTCAGATTCTGCCATGTTGCATCAATTTGATCTAGAGGAACATCAAATAAGGCCCAATGTTCAACACTGGGAGGTTTTGCATTGGCACTAGATAAAGGATCAAATTCTCCCAATCGTTCATAATCCCACCTTCCTTGAGTGAAAGATAACTCCATCACTCGAATGCTAAATTTTTGAACCTGCTCATATGGGTTAAGTCTAGATAGAAGGTAGACCAATCAGGTTAAGGCTAGGTTTTGCCGCAGTCTCATGGACGTGCTAGAGTGTGGGTTAAGGCTGCCTCTGCACATTTGAAAGGAGCTTCTATTTGCTTGATGTATGACTGTCATAAAATATTGTCACAGTTGAAATGCTATATCTTAGAATTCTTTTAGTAATTGAAGCATTATTCTTGAATATGTTTGACATTCATTTTGTTCCCATGAAAAATTTGTTTGAATATCATCATTGTCAAGCAATAACAACTTATTAAAGGGTGCTAGCTTAATGGTAGAGCACCTGCCTAATTATAGGCAGGAGATTGGTGGTTCGATTCCTCCGTACCCTATCATAAATTAGTGACTAAGAAAACGACTAAATTCGCATATATACGACTATTAGTAGCTAATTTCCAGTATCTTATAGCGCGACTAACGTTTAGTCGTATTTAGCTTAGTCATTAATATGTTATCATCTAGTAGTTTATTTAGTCATATATTTGGTCATTAATTGTGACAATCAATTACTAAATCAGTGAGTATCAATGACTAAATCAGTGAGTATCAATGACTAAATCAATGACTTAATCAGTGACTATCAATGACTAAATCAATGACTAATAATTCAACCAATTAATGACTAGTAAAATACGACTAGAGATAAGATAGTGGAAATCGGAGACTATTAGTCACCAACTAAAAAATTGTCGTTTATAGTCGAATTTTAGTCACTTTTTTAGTCATTAATTTCTCATTTTGTACTAGTGTATTGCTCAAGTGGATTTGGGAAAATGATCGCCATTTCCTCACAAAGATAGAGAAAACTATTCTGAGGGCACCATCTTGTAGGTGGATGACTAATGCACCTGAATATAGTCTCAGTATTGAGAAAAAGTCTCTGGTCAAGAATATATTGGCCTGACAAAACATCCACTCAGCCTTTTTTCCACTTAAAACTGGATTAAATGGCCCTAGGAAAATTCCCACGAGTGAGGGATTAAATTATTCTCACAACGTAAGATTTCAAGTGGATGATTTACGTAGTTGACCATTGAATCATACTCGATAAAATGTCTATGGCCTAGAAGATAATAGCCTTCCAAAACATCCAATCAACATTTTTTGCACCCACCCATATTATGCACTTGTTTGGAAAAAATGGTCAAATACTGAAAATATGGCTCAAGTGGCTTTGGGAAAATGACCGCCATTTTCTCACAGAGATAGAGATAATTATTCTAAGGGAACCATCCTATAGGTGGATGACAAATGCACCCGAATATAGTCTCAGTCTTGGAAAAAATTCTCTAATGAATAATATATTGGCCTTCCAAAACATCCACTCAGCCTTTTTTCCACTTAAAAATGGCTTAAATGGCCCTAGGAAAATGCCCACCAGTTCTCACCAATGAGGGATTAAATTTTTCTGACAACATAAGATTTCAAGTGGAGGATTTACACACTTGACCATTGACGCATTCGGGATAAAACATCTATGGCCAAGAAGATAATGGCCTTCCAAAACAACCAATCAACCTATTTTGCAGCCTTCCATATTGTTCCCCCCTTTGGAAAAAGTGGCTAAGTACTAAAAATATGGCTCAAGTGGCTTTGGGAAATGACTGCCATTTCCTCACAGAGAGAGAAAATTATTCGGAGTACACCATCCTATAGGTGGATGACTAATGCACCTAAATATAGTATCAGTCTTGGAAAAAATTCTCTGGTGAAGAATGTATTGGCCTACCAAAACATCCACTCAGCCTTTTTTCCAATTAAAACTAGCCTACACGACCCTAGGAAAATGCCCACTAGTGAGGGATTAAATTTTTCTGACAACATAAGCTTTCAGGTGGAGGATTTACACACTTGACCATTTACTCATTCTCGATAAAAGGTCTATGGACAAGAAGATAATGGCATGCCAAAACAACCAATCAACCTTTTCTACACCCTCCCATATTGTGCCCCCCTTTGGAAAATATGGCTAAGTACTGAAAATATGACTCAAGTGGCTTTGGGAAAATGACCGACATTTCCTCACAGAGAGAGAGAAAATTATTCCAAGGGAACCATCCTGTAGGTGGATGAAAAATGCACCTGAATATAGTCTCAGTCTTGGAAAAAATTATCTGGTCAAGAATATATTGGCGTTCCAAAACATCCACTCATCCTTTTTTCCACTTAAAACTAGCCTAAATGGCCCTAGGAAAATGCCCACCATTTCTCACCGGTGAGGGATTAAATTTTTCTGACAACATAAGATTTTACGGGTAGGATTTACACACTTGAGCATTTACTCATTCTTGATCAAATTTCTATGGCCAAGAAGATAATGGGCTGCCAAAATAGCCAATAAACCTCTTTTGCACCATTCCAAAAAATGCTTGCTATTGGAAAAAATGGCTAAGTACTGAAAATATGGCTCAAGTGGCTATGGGAAAATGACCGCCATTTTCTCAGAGAGAGAGAGAAAATTATTCTGAGGCCACCATCCTATAGGTGGATGACTAATGCACCTGAATATAGTCTCGGCATTGGAAAAAATTCTCTTTCCAATAATATAATGGCCTGCCAAAACATCCACTCAAACTTTTTTCCACTTAAATCTGGCCTAAATGGCCCTAGGAAAATGCCCACTAGTTCTCACCAGTGAGGGATTAAATTTTTCTGACACCATAAGATTTAAGGCGGAGGATTTACACACTTGACCATTGAATAATTCATGAGAAAAGGTCTATGGCTAAGATATAGTGGCCTTCTAAAATAGCCAATCAACCTTTTTTGCACCCTGCTATATTGTGCCCCCCATTGGAAAAAATGTCTAAGTACTGAAAATATGACTCAAGTGGCTTTGAGAAAATGACTGCCATTTCCTCACAGAGAGAGAGAGAGAAAATTATTCTGAGGCCACCATCCTGTAGGTGGATCACTAATGCACCTGAATATAGTCTCATTATTGGAAAAAAGTACTTGGTCAAGAATATATTGGCCTTCCAAAACATCCACTCAGCCTTTTTTGCACTTAAAACAGGCCTAAATGGCCCTAGGATAATTCCCACTAGTTCTCACTAGTGAGGGATTAAATTTTTCTGACAACATAAGCTTTCAGGTTGAGTATTTACACACTTGACCATTGACTAATTCTCGATAAAAGGCTTGTGTCCAAGAAGATAATGGGCTGCCAAAACAACCAATCAAGCTCTTTTGCACTATTCAAGAAAACAATCTCCATTGGAAAACATGGCTAAGTACTGAAAATATGGCTCACGTGGCTATGGGAAAATGACCGCCATTTTCTCACACAGAGAGAGAAAATTATTCTGAGTCCACCATCTTGTAGGTGGATGACTAATGCACTTGAATATAGTTTCATTCTTGGAAAAAAATCTCTGGTCAAGAATATATTGGCCTTCCAAAACATTCACTAAACCTTTTTTCCACTTAAAACTGGCCTAAATGGCCCTAAGAAAATGCCCACCAATTCTCACCCGTGAGGGATTAAATTTTTTTGACAACATAAGCTTTCAGGTGGAGGATTTACCCACTTTACCATTGACTAATTCTAGATAAAAGGTCTATGGCCAAGAAGATAATGGCCTACCAAAACAGCCAATCAACCTTTTTTGCACCCTCCCATATTATGCCCCCCTTTGGAAAAAATGGATAAGTACTAAAAATATGGCTCAAGTGGCTTTAGGAAAATGACCGCCATTTCCTCACACACAGAGAGATAACTATTCTGAGGGAACCATCCTGTAAGTGGATGACCAATGCACCTGAACATAGTCTTATTCTTGGAAAATAGGCTCTAGTAAATAATATATTGTCCTGCCAAAACATCCACTCAAATAGTTTTGCACCTAAAACTGACATAAATGGCCTCAAGAATATGCCTGCAATTTCTCACCTTTGAGGGATAAAAAAATTTGTATAGCATAATATTTCAGGTTGACGATTTATGCACTTAACCATCGACGCATTCGTGATAAAAATTCAATGTCTAAGAAGATAATGGCCTTCCAAAACAACCAATCAACCTAATTTGCACCATGCCAGAAAATGCTCCCCTTTGGAAAAAATAGAAGTACAACCCATTTTTAAAATTCCAAAGTACAACCCATTTTTAAAAATTGAAAGCTTATGTTTATGCACTTTTTTATGTCAAAGTACAACCAATTTATAATATTCCCTCCGATGACAAGGCCTAAAAATAACTTAAAACTCAGATGTCAACATAGGGAAAAGTGCATGCCCAAGTCATGATTTATGACCATGAAATACACTCAAGCCCTGCGTTTTGCTGCTGAAATACTCTTTGCGGGCATAATTTGTGAGCTTGAAATATAGTGTGCATGCATCACCTTTGCTTCGAACCTAGACAACCATGGACGAACTTGAAACAAGGGCGTCTTCTACCACTGGCGCAGTTGAAACAGGGGCATCCTCCTCTGTAACCGTAGTTGAAACACAGGCGTCCATAGATGATATGCTAACAGTCAAACAATTCTAGGAGTATTTTGATCCATGGAGATATGCAAATATTTGGCCACCAAGTACGGAAACTATCTTGAGGAAAGCAAAATTGTTCGACTTTTTGTTTGGAATGTTCAATTATGTTGATGAGGAGATAGATGAGGCAATTTTTGGGAAGCGGGTAAACCTTGACCCCAATTTGTTTTCCCAAGCTACTAATATTCCACGTAGAGGGGGAGCGATTTTAAGTTCTTGGAAAACCCCCAGACAGGAGAAGAACCAGATGGCCAATAAAATTTGTGGGTGAGAAATATATGTTCCTAGGAATGGTTTAAGAATGCAAGATGTCCCTCCCAGAATATATAAAACATTGATTCAAATTGTCCTTAGGATGATTCTGAATCATCATAGGAAGGACATTACGGGTGAATGTATTCGGGTAGTGATACATTGGGTATAAGATATACATGTAGATATTATTTACCTATTGTCTAAGAAAATCCACTCTGCCTTGCAAGAGAGCCAATTAAGGAAGGTTAAATTTAGTTTCTCGGGAACACTTCAAAACATTATTGATTTATGTCGACCCCATGCTACTGAAACAGAGATTGGTGATATCAACCAACATGAAAATATATCTTTGCCAAAACCACTTGTTCATAAAACATACGTTAGGAAATATAATAGCATGGAACATAATTAGGAATTTCTAGTACAGACTCCTTAGCAGAACGAGAAATTTGAACAATCTCCTGAGCACAATGGGGAATTACCACTATAGCCTCCTGAACAGAATGAGGAATTTCCAGTACAAACTCCTGAGCAACATGACGAATTACGAGTACAGTCTCTTGATTTTGTCACAATTGATATAGTTCGTGCTGCCACAACTTTGAAATAGTTACATGGACATGTAGATAGAGGTCATTGGAAGGAGGTGACAGGCAACGAAATGGAACAAACTACTTCTCACTTTTCCATTCCTCAAGAGGTTCTTGATAGAATTCATCTGAAATAGTTGGAAATTGAGTATAATTGTTCTCTCAAATCTGATTCAAGGGATTCCTCTATGCATTTAGACATTCCATCATATAAATTTCATAGTAGATATGTGTTCGTCCTATATGATAAAATGGAGCATTTCAAGGAACAAGCTTCCTATATATGCAATTGGGCGGAAGAGGGCATGAGAAAAGATAATAATATTATAGAATGCCTCAAATAGATAACAGTGTTGCAAAAGACAGTTGTGGATAATAAATTCAAAGCGAACAGAATTATAGAAGGGAAAGAAGAAATGGTTTAACTATTATCAAAAGAAGTAGACAAAATCATTGATGAAGCTGCAAACGAAATTTGAGTCAGTGAGGATTGTGTATAAAGAGGCTTTGGAAAAATCTGATGTTGAAGTGAGTGAACTTAAAGAAGAGTTGAAAAAAAAGATCACATGTTTTCATTGTACCACCAATAAGGAAAAAAATGGGTCCTTTATAGGTATTGGAGAAGAAAATGAACACTTAATACAAAAATATCAGTTGAATATGAAAGAGTGGGAGGGAGGCCATGAACAAAAAGATGGAGAATTAGAATCATTAATTTCTAGCTTGAGAAAAAACATTTCTAAGCAAGTTGATAAGCTGAGAGGCAAAAGGTTCGAAAGGATATCTGAATCTCTGGAACTTAAAAACCAAAGGAGAGGAAAAAAAATTGCAGTGAAGAAGGTGGTGAGGGTGAAGGTAAGGGTACCAAAGGAGACGAGGGTAAGGGTAGAAGGAAAAATACACCTACAGGTACAATTTCCTTAGAAGAGCGAGAGAAGTCCTTAGAAAATCGAGAGAAGATGCTACAAGAATGCTTCTCAGCGAGCATTGCACTAGGTGATGTGTTTGGTTCATCGCCATTAAATAAAGAAATGAAAGAGAAGATGGCTGGAAAAGATACAAAAATAAGAGAGATTGAATCAAAACTCTTCGACGACCGAAAAGTTTAGCATTTGGGATGTGATATAGAAATTCAAAAACTTAAATCCACAATTGCTAAAGTGTAGAAGGAATTACAAGGTCCAGCTATTGCGATGATGGAAATTCCTATCGTTCCCGACGAGACAGATTTGAGGGAAAAAGAGCACGAGAAAGAAATACAGAATCTGAAATGTGAATTTACTGAAGTTAAAGATCACTTGAAAAATACGAGACAGCAATTGGAGGTCAAAGAAAAGCAGGAATCAACGAAGTATAAGAAAAATGTGGAAATATTGAACAAACTAATGGAGGAAAAAAATGTTTTGCTTGGAAATTAAAAAAAAATTACACAGAAAGTTAAAGATCTTGAAAACAAATTGCAAAACGTGCCTTGTACATCTCCAGAACAATTACAGTCTTCTACAAAAGGCTGTTAGGATATTCCTATACTCCATCCTAGTCCTTCTAACATTTCTGACATTTTCAGTCCTGCATGCAAAATTAGGGTTTTGCATGCAATTAGGGTTTTGCATGCAATTAGGGTTTGCATGCAATTAGGGTTTGCAGCACCAGCACCTAGCCCTTGCCAAACTAGCCCCAGGAGCTTCTCTCGGATCAGTCTTAGCTCTCCTAGAGCTTAGTGCGCCCTCTTTTCAGTTATTGCATGATAAGGGCGCCCTTCTTCACCTACCAGTCCAGTTTAGTTCAGTTATCTTCAGTTCTTCCTTGATTTAAGGATTAACTGACTCCTAACTGACCTTATCACTCTTTTGGACCTCCAGTGTGACTAGATAGACTGTTTTGACTCCAGTTAGCTCCATGAGCGCCCCCGACTGAGTCTCCTTCACTATATCAGTGCTTCCATGTGTCAGTTACACCAACCACACTCAGTTAGACTCAGTTTGACTCCCGGTTGATCACTACTTGTGCATTGATGACTTCACCGATGATGAGATAGACTCCTAGTTTGGCACTGATGACTCTCCACTGATTATGGATCTGTGCATGAAGGATAATTCGAATTACACCTAGTGAATTCGAATCCTCATACTCAGCATTGTATATTTACCCGGTTACTATTCTGATTAATGTAATGTGTGTAATTATTCTGCCTCTATTGGATCTATGTTCTATTGCTTCTCTCTTCTTCCTAAATTCTTTCATAGTGAGGTTTACATCATCTCTTTGGATCTTATGTGGGAAATTTCACATGGTATCAGAGCCTTGAGAGTATATTCTACCTCCATTCTTGAGAGTTTTTTGCAGGTATTTTGAAGTTCCAGCAGTTGCAGCAGCAGATTCAGTAGCTTCTATTTTGCACTTGTTCAAGCAATCAAGATGAGCAATTCGAATGATCCTTCTTCTATACTTCTCACTCCTTTCAATTATTTCGAATGGAAAAGGAAGATGATAATACTCTTGCGATCAAGAGGGTTTACTAGAATAGTTGAAGAAAAAGATGTCATACCACATCAAGCTGAAAAGAGAGTCAAGCACCTAAACAAAATGGATGAAGCCTTTGGATTCATATGCCTTCATATTTCTGATGATCTATTGTTTCATGCTGATGGATTGAAGTCTCCATATGATTTATGGATAAAATTGAGGAGTCTTTTCGGCAAACAAGACGAACTGAGAGGCTACATTCTTGAGAATGAATTGGTTGCCCTTCAACCTAGCAATTTCGAGAGCATTCAAGATTTCTTCTCCAAATTTCAGAATTTGGTTTTGCATTGCAAGCAATGTGGCATCACTAAAAGTGATGAGCAATTGATACTCTCTATATTGAGCAAACTTGGATCTCAATTTTCTGTCTTTGTATCTACCTTTCATTCTGTTCGAATGTCCATCCCTGGATGGAAGTTTCCCACCTTAAGTGACTTCATTGAGGCTCTCACTCAAGAAGAGAACAAACTGTTTCAAATGGGTGCCATCAAAACCTCCAGAGATCTAGCTCTGTTGGCTGGTGAATCAAGTGGAGCGAATGATAAAGGGGGACAAAAAGGCAAAGGAAAGAAACCTTCAAGATCCAAGAATGACAAACAAAAGAGACCAAATTGTACCTACTGCAAGAGAGGAAACCATCCTGAGCATGCCTGCATGCATAAGTAGATTGATCTTCTAACCAAGCTTCTTGAACAAAACCAAATTGTTGTTCCAAAAGAAGCAAAGATGTCTGATTCTGGAAGTGGATCTGATGATTGTCATGCATTGATGGCTGGTTTTTCAAAGACAAAAGCTCTCCTCATAGATTCTGGAGCTTCCAACCACATGATGGCACAAGAAGAATCCTTCTCCTCTTTGGATCTCCAAGATGGGCCTACCATTCACATGGGAGACAACTCTCAGATTTCTGCCAAAGGTTTGGGTACAGTTCATATGGAGCATGGTAAGTTCAAAAATTTCTTATTTGTTCCTTCTCTTACAGCTAATTTGTTATCAGTATATCAAATGACTCATACAGGATCTCCAAAACAAGTGATTTTTGGTCCAGACACAGTAGAGATTACAGAAATCTCCACTGGAAAGGTTATAGCGAATGGGATTGCTAATCATGCCTCAAAGGCATATGAGTTCTCCCACTTCATGCCCTTCTCTCCAACTATCCCTTCAGATTCTGATGAGGATCACAGTGACTTCTCTTCCAGTGACTCCTATTCTAGTGAGGAAGAAGATCAAGATTTTGATGTTGAGATCATAGTTCAAGAAGATTCAGAACCAACACCTATTCTTAGTCCAAATTCAAGAGAAATATGTTCTCACACAGTCCTTGCTACTACTAAGAACACAGTTGATGATGTATTTGCTTACAGAACTACTAGACTTCAGCAGCATGCTAACCTTGCATTATGCCATCCACCTCTCCATGAGAGATTCAGCATGATGATGGGGTTTACTCTTCCATTCCTTGGGAAAACTCATCATGATACATTCGCTCCAGTGACAGAAAAGGTTCCTGAAAGACTTGCTACATTCAACACATTCTCTAGCACTTGCATTCGCACTTTACAGAGGATTAGCTTACCAAGTCTCTTTGCAAAGTTTTCACTGATGAAAGCTTGCTTCTTTTCTGCTTAGAGTAATGGCTCCTTGAGTTATTCAAAAATATAAAAACAAAAAAAAAAAGGAAAAAGAAAAATTGAGGCAGTATTCTTTTTATCATTTCATTGATTGTATGGGTGACCTTTGGTCCTAGTTACCAGGGGCCAGGATGGATTAAGGGGGGGTGTTAGGATATTCCTATACTCCATCCTAGTCCTTCTAACATTTCTGACATTTTCAGTCCTGCATGCAAAATTAGGGTTTTGCATGCAATTAGGGTTTTGCATGCAATTAGGGTTTGCAGCACCAGCACCTAGCCCTTGCCAAACTATCCCCAGGAGCTTCTCTCGGATCAGTCTTAGCTCTCCTAGAGCTTAGTGCACCCTCTTTTCAGTTATTGCATGATAAGGGCGCCCTTCTTCACCTACCAGTCCAGTTTAGTTCAGTTATCTTCAGTTCTTCCTTGATTTAAGGATTAACTGACTCCTAACTGACCTTATCACTCTTTTGGACCTCCAGTGTGACTAGATAGACTGTTTTGACTCCAGTTAGCTCCATGAGCGCCCCCGACTGAGTCTCCTTCACTATATCAGTGCTTCCATGTGTCAGTTACACCAACCACACTCAGTTAGACTCAGTTTGACTCCCGGTTGATCACTACTTGTGCATTGATGACTTCACCGATGATGAGATAGACTCCTAGTTTGGCACTGATGACTCTCCACTGATTATGGATCTGTGCATGAAGGATAATTCGAATTACACCTAGTGAATTCGAATCCTCATACTCAGCATTGTATATTTACCCGGTTACTATTCTGATTAATGTAATGTGTGTAATTATTCTGCCTCTATTGGATCTATGTTCTATTGCTTCTCTCTTCTTCCTAAATTCTTTCATAGTGAGGTTTACATCATCTCTTTGGATCTTATGTGGGCAATTTCACAAAGGCAAGAGAGATCATTCATATTTTCCTTATGCTCAAGAGGAGGGATTGCATTTATCTCAGAAACATGCTAGACATGTATAAATCAATGTATATATGTATTTATCGGTAGATAACGGAAAACCCATTTTTTGTGATGGTATTTTGTATTTATCGATAGACAACAAAAAATTCATTTTTGTGTGATGGAGTCTTGTATTTATCAACAGATAATGAAAAATGATTTTTTGTATGATGGAGTTTTGTATTTATCGGTAGATAATGAAAAAATATTTTTAGTTGTCTTACTTTTTATGTCCAGGAGTTAGTGGTTCTACATTCAATGCTTATGAAGTATGGTATTCATGTTTATTCAGTCCTCATTCGTATGGTATTCATGTTTATGAAGTCCTCATTTTTTATTGAGATATTCTTTATGTCCAGGAGTTAGTGGTTCTATAGTCAATTCTTTGGTTTATACTGTATTGTGGTGTGAGGCATGATTCTAAACAATTTCATAGTGACATTTTTTCACCTATGACCACTTTTTTCATGGAGCTAAGTGCTTCCTCACCTTCTTTGATGGATTTTATATGCACAGGTCCAGAGAATTTGTCCCACTATTTTCCATAGATGAATCTACAAATGATTCCCAACATATTTCAGTGGATCTCTTGATTCCACATTAAAAAATTTGTCGTTTTCTACAACTCGCATAGAGGCCACCCTCACCAAGCTGTGGAACTGTTACCCCCCCCCATTTTGCATGAGTATCCACTTATGATTAGCATCACAAATTCAGTGGGGGTGACATGATCTTGGAACCTTGATGTACCCATGGATTTTTTCTTGGTTACTTGCTTTGTCATGGAGAGCACCTAGTTGAATGCTTGGGAATGATGATGAGCATGCTCTACGGAATTCTGAGGACTTTTTAGGAATGCTGATTTAAGGGAATAAAAGGGACAGTAAGCAGCATTTTCTCAAATCTGGGCACATTCTGGGTTTTAAAATTTATTCTCAAACCTGTTCCTAACCTCCTATTAGCATTGAGAGGCATTTTTGGGTTAATTCTGGGCAATCTATGCATGATTCAGACCTCAAATAAGCAGTAAACCTAATCGTTTATAAATATGGGCATATTCTCCGCATAACAGCTTGTTATTCTGGAATTGTCTCTTTGATTTTGGATTCTAAAAGCACCCAGCAGTCATGGCAGCCCCAATATCCTTCAACCTATGCATATTTTAGCCTTCTAACAACCTAATAATAGAATGAATTCATAACTATATCCAGCAATAATAGGTCTCTTAATAAATTAATACCATATGAATTCCATTTCTTTATGAATGTTATGTTATGATCATTTTGGAATTTTCAACAAAACAGGTCTCTTAATACATTAAGGCCATAAATATCACCAAAATATCATCAAAATAGGTCTCTTAATACATTAAGACCATATGAATGCCATTTCATTACGAATGTTATGTTCTTCACCACTTTGCATACAATGTTTCTTTATGATCATTTTGTACTTTTCTCTTTTTTGGTTGTCTCATACTTGGTGTATCAAGACCAGTTTTAATATGATTGTTAGATTCCATCACTTGGATTCCAAGAGTTGTCCCTTGAATTTCTTGTTCAACAGCACTTTGCGTTGCCCCATTTATTGAGGATGAAAGACACCTTCTATTGTGAATCATAGATTCCATCAATGGCATATCAACAATAGTTGCTCCATTCAATTCTTGTTTTGACTGGTCTCCAATGCCTCTTTTTTCAATGATGAAAGACCCAAAGTTTTATTGGTATTGTCATCATCCATCGTTAGGGTATTAGAACCAAGTTCCCCTTGAATTTGTTGTGTTTGATCACACCGGATTGGCTCATTTCCCGCAATCAGCGAGGTGGACAAATTCAGAGTTCGAGCAAAAGTTGTAACTTCAACCACAAATCAACTAGATTGATAAAGACATGTTGATATGTAATGAATTGAACTAATATAATACTCACTATTGGAGGGAAAGACAGGTTTTTATTTTTTTGTTTTAACACCATTTTTTGCCTTGTACTTTCCAAAGCGATGTGATTCATGATAAGCCTCTTCTCCATATTTGTTGATTGGTTTTGATCTTGGAATATAGTTATTGAACTGGGAGGACATATTAATAATTAAACACGCACATTATGACTCCTCACACTATAAACTGAAAATCGAACAAGATAACATATAAAATTAGGACAAACTTATTGTTGGTGGTGCAATCAATGATTTCTTAGACTGTTTTTCCCATGAATTAAATCGTTGTTCCACTTGTTGACAAGTGACATCAGGGAAATGTGAAGCCAATTGTGTTGCAGTTTCCTTATTCGATTGATTCCTTGACTTATCGTATTCAACACGAAGTTGAATTCTAATATTTGAAGGTAAGAATCTTCTTTGTCTAAACTTTTAGAAAGTACCTTCTGATCTCATGCAAATATTGAAAAAATGTGCTCTCATCTCATTTACAATACACATTATATCATGTTCAAATGTGCTTCTATGGTCCTTATGGACTCCTCTTCCTCCTCCTTGGTTTCTATTCAAAATTTTCATTTCTCTATGCTTACACTCCATTTATTCATTCCTTAAACGTCCCAACGTAAAAGGACAAATAGAATGTGTCATCTCAAGAGAATGGGCCCCTTGTACATGCATATAAGGAACCATCTCGTCTCCCAAACAACAAGAACACAACCACAACAACTCACTGGCAAGGAAGCCAATCCTGCAAATATAGTGGATCAAATTATTTGTCATGAATGAAATGATACCACCATTCAAACTAGATAATATGATGAAACCGACGTACATTTTCTCATATGTATATGCATCATCCCCCTTACACCCTTGCAGTTGCAACATGTAGAATTCTTTATAACACTTCCACATCCTCACCAATTTTTTTTTCTTCTCTTCATCTGGTAGGCCTTCAATAACCTAGAAACATAGCATAAGTTTCAATGCATATGAATAAATATTAAGTTTTATTTTCAAAGTAAATAACACTGAGATCCATTCAACAATAGTCAAAACATAATAACAACATCATTTATTGTTAGTCAAGGCCCACATAAAAAATAATTGATATGTTAACATAATTATTAAACCTTTAAAATTCCCTCATGTCGAATGAGGATCTTGTCTAATGTTGATCCATCTGATTTCCCATAGTTAAGATCATTGTATTGTTGGATTTTATGATGGTATGGTTCTCGTGGATTACATGGAACACCAATTTTCTCCATCTCCTCCCAAATTTGAACATTTTTTGTTTTCTCCACGCCTCTAGTTGGATGTACCTTGTCATAATCTTGTGCAATTCTTTGAACTTTTCACGAAACATCTTCAAAATTGTTATGATCCCAGCATGGCAAGAACAATATACAATCTTAGCCATTGAACTAAGAGTCAACTGCAAATGGCACCAACATTTTTTTAGGGTAGGAATTATTGAAATAATAAGAAGCTTAATTTCTAGTTAAGATCCAATCATGAAAGTGTGTACCTTTTCATCATTTCTTCTATCAATGGGATAGTTCTTCACAATAGTCATCTTTCTACCAGATAAGGTTGGTTGAATGCTTATAATATGCTCATCTAACTTTTCTTCCCATCCTTTGCTTGGTTCCAAAGCGGGATTCAAATCCTATAGTAAAGTTCAAAAACATAGTTAGATTAGGAATTTTTTGGAAAGATATAAACATTTATTTCAAAACTTGTAATAAATTTGCATAGCTTACAAGGAGAAATTTTGTCAGCATTGCATTGTTAAACTTAAATCTCGTCATTATGAGTCCCATGTCAAGTCGGTTCCTTAATCCATGAAGTTCCCTTGACCATAAATCATTCAGATAAAGTTGTTGACCTTTTATCCACAGGATCTAGTTAGACCAGCGCAACGTTTCCTCTAGCAGAAAGCGTCTAACTAGGACCGGCGCAAAGTGTCATCCGAAATCCTGTGCCGGCAGTGCAGGTTACCCTTGTACAACCAATGCTTTCCCTTCCTGGCGCAAGTTTCCCTTATGCAACATCCCTCAGGGTTGGTTAAATTGGATAAATAGAACCTTCGAGCAAATTCTCTAAGCTTGGTGAGGTGTATCTCTATCCCTAACTTCTAGGTGAGATGGAATTTGGTTCCCTAACCCAATGGGAGGATCCCTTAACCCTCTCCCCATAATCCTCAACCTACTCTATCCATTTGGTCTTATAAATATGAAGCTCTTCTCCATTCCAAAGGGAGGAAAGTCTATAGTACTCTCATCTTGGTGAAATTAACCTGGATGATCCTTATCCATCTCTTGGGAGGCATATACATTTCCTTTGGAGGAATTGTCTTGGCTTGTTGGAGGAAGATTGGAGTGTTAAGCCTTGGGTTGTAATCATCACTCTTCTATGTATTTCCCACTTATTTATAGTAATATAATCTCTTTCCATAAATGTCTTTGTGTTAATGATATTTAGAGCTCACTTATTTAACTGTTTTCTTAGATCAGTTAATGTTTGGATGTACTTTTACTGCTCATTTGTCTCTATGTGCTTTGACAGGTGTTGCAGCTATAGATCTGACAAACGCGAAGCTTGGAGAAACAAAGATGTGAAGGATTCGTGAATATGAAGGTAAGACATCTATCTACCTTGATCTTTAATTGATCTAGGAAAGTAGTTTTATATTCTGTCTCTATTTGTTATAGATCCACTTGGACTAAGGATATCACGCTTGCGCCCGCTCAAGTAGATTGTCCAATAGCATCATAACATTCAGAAACACTACGGATAGTATCTCCTTCTCTAATGTTGATTTCATCTGTAACCATGTGTATCGCTTTTTTATGGCATGTTTACCAAGGAAAAAAATTATTTCCCATTGGATAGACACTATTATTTCATACTAAACTACATATGGATACTAGATCATGACACTCAAACAAATTAATTTTCACAACCCTTCCATCTACCATAGTGATGCCATCTTCTGAAAGCTTATTTATCTGTTTCATTAAGTTCTCCTCATTTTCAGGACCAGCAGCATGTGCTAAAACTTGTCTATATTCTTCTTTTCCATCACATTTTCCAAGGCTTACACAAGACATCGATCCATTGTCTTCTAGTAACTCGAATAATATCTCACACACCTGCCCACCTCGATCATAATGTACGCGAGAATCAATACCAAATTTTAAAGAAACTTCATTGACTATAGTTCCAGACCTTTTTTCAAGTGATTCAACCATAAAGGAAGCATATGAATTTACTTGCTTGACCCTAACTCCATATGTGAAACCATTAGTTCAGTCCCAACCCACATCAATATCCTCAGCTTCTTTGCTCCACTTTTTCATTTCGCTACAAATTGATGTTGGATTAACCCCCTTTAGTACACCATGGGCATCAATTCTCTTAAGACATTGCAAATCCTTATGATTCATGTTTGATTCGATAAATACTGAAGCCATATTCCTCTACATAAAATACTTACGAATCTCTGCCACAACAATTGATCGAATTTTATCAAGGAATGCATCTAGATGTTCAAGAACATCCTCAATTTTAGATTCTTCATTATAGTTTTTTCTCATGAAGTACCCGATTCCAACAATAATGTCATTCTCATCTACATATTCAAGTGATTTTCCAGAAAACCATCTCCCAATTTCTTTAAATTTTATCTCCCCCTCATTTATTCTATGGTTATACGTGGTTTATACCATCCCGACTGCTTCTTAAGATGCAATAAGGATGTCCTTAAGCGGTTTCCTAGTGACCTTCTCTTAGCATTCATAGTTTCATTTGTTGAAAAACCTTCTAGAATTTCTACTACAGCTTGACCAATTGTAGGATTTTGATTTTATATAGTTTCATTTCTATCCATTTGTTCATGAAATGCAATTATTTCAGTTGTTTCATGTCTTCCAGATGCATCCAAGTTCATAAGAGGTTCATTTTCCAATTGTTTCCCATTGGGCTCTACACTTTGATTCCCTTCATCAGTAAATGCAGTCAAAGGCTCCCTAGGTTGTTGAGCAACACAACCTGCACTTTGCTTAGAGTGATTTATAACAACAGTAGCATCAATGATTGATCTTTGAGGGAAACGTAGGGCCTCATTCTTCAAAAATAAGTTCATTCTTGGGTACAGATTTTTATTTTGAAACTCATCGTTCAATGTAATGGCACCATGTAATGGTACCCTCACATTCTATGGAATAGAGTTCATTCTTTCATAAATATTTCCACTTTGGGCATTAACATTCCCTTCAACTGCAATTGGAGACAAAGGTTGCCTCTATTGTCCAACAATATTGTTGTTTGTCATCAGTTGCTTACATTGAGGACATTGAGTTTGAAGAATGATTAGATGATTGCTTGTTGTTTGAAGGAACTTGTGGACTCGTTTTTTGTTATGGATTTCTCATCTTCAAATCCTTGACATTGTCCATGAGCAACACATTGCGTTGTCTTTTTATCTCTACCATGAGTGAATTGAAGGACAATGTCACGTGGTTCCAAAGTTGGAATTTTTGGGTAATCTAGACCCTTACGTCGACCTCTTTTTCGAGGAATATTTTGTTGATATGCATCATTTGAATGATCCACTGACGAGATATTCTGCAAAATAAACAAAAACAATCAATATTGGCATTAGATTTCAGACATAATTTCTCTAATTAAAAAAAATTGAAATATATCATAAATGTAATTTTACACTCAAATTTTAGTTGTAATTTTACACTCAAATTTTGCTTGTAATTTTATACTCTAAGTAATGTAATGTTGTGCAATAAAAATTCAAATTTATGCCATTTTGCACCCTGCCAGAAAATCAGTTCACTTTGCCATTGACTACTTTTTGAAACAAAGTCTCTGGTCAAGAAGATATTTTCCTTCCAAAATAGCTATTCAACCTATTTTGAAACCTCTCAGAAAAATGCTCGCCATTGGAAAAATTGGTTAAGTATTGTAAAAAAGGGCTTAAGTAGGCTTGGGAAAATTCCCAGCATTTCCCACCTATGAGGGATAATTTTTTTAGGAAAGTATCATATTGCAGGTGGATGACTTATGAACATGACCACTGGCTCATTTTTGAAAAAGGGTCTCCGGTAAAGAAAATATTGGCCTGCAAAAATAGCCACTCAGCGTGTTTTGCATCTAAAATTGGCCTAAATGGCCTTAGGAAAATGCCCGCCATTTCTCACATTTGATGGATAAAAAATTTCTGAGAGAATAAGTTGCTAGGTGGATGATTTATTCCTTTGAAAATTGACTTATTTTTTAAACAAAGTCTCTAGTAAAGGAGATATTTTCCTGCCAAAACAGCCATTCATCTTTTTTTACACTCTAAAATAACCATGCTCGCCATTGGAAAAATTGTTAAGTATTGAAAAAAAGGGATTAAATAGCATTGGGAAAATTCCCACCATTTCTCATCTGTGAGGCTAATTTTTTTTAGGAAAGCATCAACTTTCAGGTGGATGATTTATGCACTTTAAAGTTGGCCCAGTTTTTAAAACAAGTCTATGGTCAATAAAATATTGGCCTTCCAAAACAGCCATTCAGACTGTTTTGCACCTAAAACTAGCCTAAATGGCCTTAGGAAAATGCCTGCCATTTCTCATATTTGAGGGATAAAAAATTTCTGAGAGAATAAGTTTGTAGGTGGATGATTTATTCACTTGCAAATTGACCCCTTTGTGAAATAAAGTCTCTGGTCAAGGAGATATGTTCCTGCCAAAACAACCATTTAGATTGTTTTT
This sequence comes from Larix kaempferi, assembly GCA_027924585.1. Lineage (NCBI taxonomy): Eukaryota > Viridiplantae > Streptophyta > Pinopsida > Pinales > Pinaceae > Larix > Larix kaempferi. The sequence goes on along the minus strand of BSBM01000179.1, from coordinate 7,922,726 downwards.
CACCCTCCCAGAAAATTGCTCGCCATTGGAAAAAATGGTTAAGTAATGACACAAAGGGATAAAAATTTTAGGAAAGAGGAGGATTTCAGGTGGATGACTTATGAATATGAGCAATGATTCAATTTTGAAAAATGGTCTATGGTCAATAAAATATTGGCCTTCCAAAATAGCCACTCAGCCTGTTTTGCACCTAAAACTGGCCTAAATGGCCTTAGGAAAATGCCCACCATTTCTCATATTTGAGGGATAAAAAATTTCTGAGAGAATAAGTCTGTAGGTGTATGATTTATTCACTTGCAAATTGAATCGTTTGTGAATCAAAGACTCTGGTCAAGGAGATATGTTTCTACCTGTTAAATTTTGAGCATTTATTCACAATACTCTTGGAGCTTTACTGAGAGAATAACATATACAGTATATCAATGCATAACAATCACAATAAGCATCACAAGCATCACAAGAATCAAAAGCATGAGAGACAAGAGACACAAAGTTTCCATGGGGAAAACCCTAAGGTGAAAAACCCCACAACTTCCTCAGAGATAGAGAGAGCAATGGCTCAACCAAAGTACAACCAAAATACACTTGAGATAGTCTCCTAGAGCAGATGATCCTCCTCCTCACTAGTGCGCCACTTTCTGAGTGAGAGAAGTCTGTCTTTTCGAATGATCCAAATAGAGATCTCCTGATCTCTATTTATACTTAACCTGTTTTCCCAGTGACCTTATGGGGTCGACTTGTCTATCTAGATACATCCACAATATAATATATATTTTAGGGCCGACCCCACACATGGTGGTCTAATAACCCATTGGAAAGTACACACACTTGCGACACTTGTCAATCCACATGACGACACTTCCTTATAGAGGAATAACACATCTCTTATAAGGGTACAATAAATATATATGAAATACATAGATGAAATACATTCTGAAGTTACATATACATCAACACTCCCTCTTCACTAGGAAGGTATTTCTCGACACAGTTTTGCTAGACAAGTCTTCTTCTCAAGATCATCACCATCGATGCATCATCATCATCATCATCACTGCTGCTGCTATCTCAACCAATATCTGACTCTGCTCGTCATAGGAAGTTCTACAGAGCCAGTCCTTTTTCATACTGGATGTAGGCCCACCACCTGCAGGTCTTCATCATCTGTGCGAACGGTCTGATAGAGGTGGCCTCTCATGAATAATTTTATGTGCGGATGCAATACCGGAAAGAGTATCCTAGGAACATTTATGTGCCTAAGCACGACTGGCAAGATCTCCCAGGACTTATTACATGCATCTCCTCCACAATACCTTTAAAGAGCATCCCAGGAACATTTATGTGCCGCAGCATGACCGGCAAGATCTCTAAAGAGCATCCCAGGACTTATTACGAGCATACAGCTCAACCTCTCGGATCTCCAGGACTAATTACATGTGGATAGACAAAACCTTTAAAGAGCATCCCAGGAACATTTATGTGCCACAGCACGACGGGCAAGATCTCTAAAGAGCATCCCAGGACTAATTACGAGCACACAGCTCAACCTATCAGATCTCCAGGACTGATTACATGTCTCTGTAGTAATACCTCATCCCAGGACTGATTACGAGCACACAGGTCAACCTATCAGATATCTGAGGACTAATTACATACTACATAGCAATACCGGAAAGAGTACCCCAGGAACATTTATGTGTCACAGCACGACCGACAAAATCTCCAAGGACTGATTACATGCTATTTGCACAACCTGCCACATATCATCTCTGACCTCCAAGTATCAACTTGATACTCATGATCCAACGGATCATCATCGCACGAGGCATCATCTTGATGCCCATGATCATACTGATCATCATCACTTGTACCATCCTAGTACATATCATCTAGAGCAACATCCTGAAGCTCATCATCATGATCAACCTGATCATACAATGCATCCACATGATGCACACCAAGTATCTACCTGATACATATCATCATACATGATCCACCTGATCATACAGTGTATCCACCTGATACAGATACATGGTCCAAGCATCCAACATGATGCATATACAAATACATACAAATGATCCAACCGATCATATCCAGCATACATACATATAAATGATCCAACTGATCATATCCAGCATCAACACGATGCGTACATACATACAAATATAAATGATCCAACTGATCATATCCAGCATCAACACGATGCGTACATACATACAAATAGAAATGATCCAACTGATCACATCCAGCATCAACATAATGCATATACAGAGCAGTAACTAGAGCATTGTCCTGATGCTCATCATCCAGCGCTTACATCCACAGCCATGTGAAGGATCCTCCTTCCAACATGCTTGGAATGGCTTTAGAAAATGTGTCCATCACTTCTTCCTCGAAGTTTCGTCGATCTGAAGAACACCAAGCCTCTCCCTGAAGTACTTGAACTTCACCCTGGCTAGTGGCTTTGTCAGTACATCTTCAATATGCTCGTCCGTCGCAACATACAGGAGCTTCACGACTCCTCTCTGCACCATATCCCTGATATAGTGATATTTGATCTCTATGTGTTTTGACCTGTCATGAAACACTAGGTTCTCAGACAACTTCACACAACTCTGGTTATCATAGAATATACCAGTAGCATCCAATGGGAGATCAAATAACTCAGATAGTAGATTCCATAGCCATACTGCCTCACAACTAGATGAACAGGCTAGAACATACTCTGCCTCAGCTGTACTCAATGTTACGCAGGACTGCTTCCTGCTAAACCAAGAGATCACACCTAATCCCATACTGAAGCAGCACCCAGATATGCTCTTCCTATCTGCAGCACTGCCAGCCCAATCTGAATCAACATAACCCTGTAGGTTAAACTTTTGATTCGCTTCATACTTGAGCCCATAATCCACTGTACCCTTCAGGTACCTCAGAACATTCTTTACAGCAACCAGGTGAACACTCCTCAGATCCGTCAGGAACTGGCTCAATGTGTTCACTGCAAAGCAAATATCTGGTCTCGTGTTCGTCAGGTACATCAAGGACCCAATCATCTGACGATACATAGAGACATCAACCGGCTCAGATGAAGCATCACATAGAAGCTTCAGATTCGATGCCATGGGTGTGGCCATGGCCTTGCAATCCATCATCCCGAATCTCTTCAGGATATCTACTGTGTACTTCCCTTGACCAAGGAAGATCCCACCTGAATTCTGCCACACCTCCATACCTAGGAAATAATGCATCATTCCCAAATCTTTCATATCGAACTCAGCAGCAAGCTTCCTCTTAGTATCTGCAATCAATCTGTCATCTCCTGTTACAAATAAGTCATCCATGTACAGAAGTAGAATCACAGGATTTCCTTCCTCAACCTTGTAGTAAAGGTTGGAATCCGCTTTACTCTTGGTAAAGCCCAAACTAGATAGGAAAGTTGTCTATCTATCATACCAAGTTTTGCATATATATATGACTCCCTATCATGTGTCTCAGAACTAAGTGGTTGCTCCACATACACTTCTTCTTCAACTACACCATTGAAGAAAGTTGTCTTGAAATCCATCTGGTGTATCTTCTATTTCATCACTTTATATTTCTCTATGCTGCCATCTGCAGCGTGCTTGATCTGATAGATCCATATGGAGGTCATAACAAACTTCCCTTTAGGTCTTGGGACTACATCCCAAACATCATACTTCATGATCGACGGATCATGGCATTCTTCCCATATCCTGGGAACTTCAATATTTTCAATAGATAATTTTGTTGTTGAACAAATGTTGTAGTCCTTCTTTTGTAGGTGAAGGTATACGATCTTTCCTACAAGACAAGTTAAATTGCATGATTAGAAACATCTCATAATTTTCAGACAAATTCTTGCACATAAAGAAATATGTCATACAGTCATGCAATTATCTTAGCCAATGCATCAATACAACATTTATCGATGTTCCATAACTTTCTAGATGCCTTCCAGTCTCTACCAGAACATTGTTAAGAGTGTGCACAACTCCCAACATGTCAGCAAAGAGGTTTCATTCTAGATAAGTAGCAATGGAATGTTGTACAATGCCATAGGCCACTTACCCATGTATATTAGTAGTATATTGTTCATCAATGTAACTATTCTAATATGCATAATGCATATCATAAGTCTAGGAACATGAGCATATACATCATTGAACAATTTTATTTAAACAAACAAATATGCAAGAAATGATAATTAAAATACTTATCTTTGTTTGTTTGTTGGGTGGACTCCCTCTGAGTCTTTGCTTCCTTGTAGGAGCTACTGGAGTCCTAATATGAAGTAGCTTCTTCTTACACCTTTCTGTTGTAGATAGATGATCGACTCCCTCTGAATATCTGCATCCTTGCAGAAACCACTGGAGTGTGCTCCCTCTTTATCTTTGCTTCCTGGATTACCTATTCTTGAACTTATATTCATTCTCGATCCCTATGCATGCTTGTTAGTATCATCATTGTGTTATCCTCGAGGTCTCATACATACACATACATTCATTAGTATATTCTCAATACTATCAGAACACAATAATCTCAAGCATGTATAGTCATGATCATTTCAAACAGAAATAATAAGCATTAGCATTCAAGGTTTATATATAGGACTCTTATGGTTAGTCATATCATAATATACATATACCCATGATTATTCAAACCTATGAATTTATGAACAATCATCATCAATCATGCCATGCATACTTATATAAGAGATCCTATGATATAAGGAAAACATACCTGTTCACCATATTTGCTAGTTATGTCTAGCAATGTTTTCTTCAATGACCTGCATAACTCATAAGTTAACCTTTTCAAAAACCAAATCATACATACCTCCATGGAGAACTGGATGACATGGAACCACAAACATCTGAGTGGATGATTTCCAAGATGCCTTTTTCCTTGCTTTCACTGCTTGGAAATGCCTTCTTAATGTTCTTTCCTTTTGCACATCCTTTGCAAACACCTTCATGCATGGTCTTGATTTCAGTAAGACCTTCTATCGCCTTACTTGCAATTGGTAATGCCCTGTAGTGCATATGTGCAAGTCTTCTATGCCAACGTTCACTTGGCTCCATGGAATCATGCACCATGGCATGTTCAGGTTGTCCTTTCAATTTATACAAACCTCCCTCTTGCTCTCCAATCACAACTGCATCATCTATGGTCTTTCCCTTTGGCCACATTAGGACTTGGCCATCCACAAATGCAACCCTCATACCTTTTTCATCCAATGCAGAGATGGAGAGTAAGTTCTTCTTGAGCCCAGGTACATAAAGGACTTCTTTCATCTTCAAAGATTTTCCAGAATCTAGGTTGTAGGAGACTTCACCACTTCCTTTGATTGGGTATTGATAATCATCCCCAAGTTTCACCTTATGGGGTGATTCATGTTCAGACAGATTTACAAAAGATTCTTTAAACCCAGTCATGTGTTTGGAAGCCCCACCATCAATTAACCAATCATTACAACCATGGGAGATAGTACCTGTGAGAGCAGAGATTAGAACATACTCTTCTTCACTTGATGAGTCATCATCACTTTCTGCCCTAGCCTTCTTCTTTGGAGGTTCATCATCTTCGGCAGCATGAGCATGGTACCTTCTTTTGTTACCCTTCTTCTTCTTGCTGGAGTTGTTGTTGTTGTGGTTGTCCCTTTTTTTCTTGGGACATTCTGAAGCAAAGTGACCCTTCTCATTACAAGTGAAACACATTAGATCTTTCTTGTCTTTGTGAAAATGATGAGAAGATGTCTTCTTGTGATGGGATGGATCCCTCTTGAACTTGCCCTTCTTAGTGTGAACTGTGAGAACTTGATCTTCATTTCCCATCTTCTCTTCTCTTTCAACAAGCCTTGCTTCTTCTTGAGAAAATTCCTCCCATAATCTGCTGAAGGAGATTAACTTCTTTCTGGCACAGATCCCCTGGATAAAAGAGTCCCATGACCTAGGTAGGCCATTCAAAGTAGTCATAACAATTTCACCATTCTCCACCATTTCATCTACAGCTTCAAGTTGTTCCTTGATCTGAGAGACCTTGGAGAAATAGGATTGAATGGTTTCTCCATTCGACATCTTGACCCCTTTCAATTGATTCTGCAGGGTCATCTTCCGATTTATGTTCTTTCCTTCAAATAGCTTGGTCAAAGAGTCAAACATAGCCTTGGGTGTCTCTAGAGAAGACACATGGGGTATGAGATGGTATTTGATAGAATCAGCAATGATTCTCTTTGCCTTGACCAAGTTCTTCTTATGCAATACCTTAGCCTCTTCATCCTCTGGGATAGGGATGTCTTCTTTTATATATGAGTCCAACTCATTCTCTTCCAGGATTAACCCAATCCTATACTTCCAAGCTCGGAATTTATTAGCCCCTTCAAGCTTATCCTCAAGCTTGGTGTGGTGAGACATCTTAAAGAGTACTTCAAATGGAAATAGAAAAGATTTAGGTCTTACCACTTGAAATACTGAAAACTGGATCTCGTCCCGGATTAGGGTTTGTCGAAAAAACCCTAAAAATTCGAAATGTGAATTTCAACTTTTTGAAAGGATAGAAAGATGCGCCTTTATGATCTAATCAACCTGGTGTATTCAGAATTTGAGATCAGCAAAGCTTTACCCTTCAGATTTTCCTTTTTGTCCTCCCGGGTTCACTAGGGAGAGCCCTGAATTAGGGTTTGAGTTTCCCGGAGATCTACCAGGCCAAAAATCTCGATCCAAAGCTCTAAACTTTGATTTTTGCAAGGATCTTCCAGCTATGTCTTCAGATTTCAGAAATTCCTATTTTTGTGGAAACCCTAATTTTTAGGGCCAAATCTGAAAATGCTCAGAATTGAATTCTGATTGGATAGATAGATTCTCCTTGATGAGTAGAGTCAATCTACTATACTTCTTTTCCAAAACCTGTGGAGAGAAACCCAATAAACAAGAAACTCAAGTTTCTGTCACCGCAAAATGTCTTCTTCTCAGGTTAGCTCTGATACCATGTTAAATTTTGAGCATTAATTCACAATACTCTTGGATCTTTACTGAGATAATAATATATACAGTATATCAATGCATAACAATCACAATAAGCATCACAAGCATCATAAGAATCAAAAGCATGAGAGACAAGAGACACAAAGTTTCCGTGGGGAAAACCCTAAGGTGAATAACCCCACAACTTCCTCAGAGATAGAGAGAGCAATGGCTCAACCAAAGTACAACCAAAATACACTTGAGATAGTCTCCTAGAGCAGATGATCCTCCTCCTCACTAGTGCGCCACTTTCTGAGTGAGAGAAGTGTGTCTTTCCGAATGATCCAAATAGAGATCTCTCGATCTCTATTTATACTTAACCTGTTTGCCTAGTGACCTTATGGGGCCGACTTGTCTATCTAGATACATCCACAATATAATATATATTTTAGGGCCAACCCCACACATGGTGGTCTAATAACCCATCGGCAAGTACACACACTTGCGACACTTGTCAATCCACATGACGACACTTCCTTATAGAGGAATAACACATCTCTTATAAGGGTACAATAAATATATATGAAATACATTCCGAAGTTACTTATACATCAACACTTCCAAAACAACCATTCATATTGTTTTTCACCCTCCCAGAAACATGCTTTCCATTGGAAAAATTGGTTAATTAATGACACAAAGGGATTAAGAATCCTTGGGAAAATGCCCACCATTTCTCATCTATGAGGGATAATTTTTTTAGGAAAGAGTGGGCTCTCAAGTGGATGACTTATGAACATGAGAAATGATTCAATTTTGAAAAAAAGTCTTTGGTCAAGAAAATATGGGGCTGCCAAAATAGCCACTTAGCCAGGTTTGCACCTAAAACTGGCCTAAATGGCTTTAGGAAAATGCCCTTCATTTCTCACCCGTGAGGGATAATTATTTTATGAGAGCATAAATTTGTAAGTGGATGATTTATTCACTTTACAATTGAATGATTTTTGGAAACAAAGTCTCTAGTCGAGGAGATATTTTCCTGCCAAAACAGCCATTCATCTTGGTTTGCACCTTCAAAGAAAAATGCTCACCATTGGAAAAATTGGTTAAGTATTGAAAAAAAGGGATTAAGTAGCATTGGTAAAATTCCCACCATTTCTCATCTGTGAGGGAAAATTTTTTTAGGAAAGCATCAGCTTGCAGGTGGATGATTTATGCACTTGACCAATGGATCAGTTTTGAAAGAAAGTCTATGGTCAAGAAAATATTGGCTTGCCAAAGCATCCACTCAAGTCGTTTTGCACCTAAAAATGGCCTAAATGGCCTTAGAAAAATGCCCGCCATTTTTCACCTTTGAGGGATAAATTTTTTATGAGAGCATAATTTTGTAGGTGGATGATTTATTAACTTTTCCATTGGCTAATTTTTGAAACAAAGTCTCTGGTCAAGGAGATATTTTCCTGCCAAAACGGCCATTCATCTTGTTTTGCACCCTCAAATAAAAATGCTCTCCATTAGCAAAATTGGTTAAGTATTGAAAAAAATGGCCTGAGTAGCATTGGGAAAATGCCCACCATTTCTCATATGTAAGGGAAATGTTTTTTAGGGAAGCATCAACTTGCAGGTGTATGATTTATGCACTTTACCACTAGATTCAGTTTTGAAACAAATTCTATGGTCAATTAAATATCGGCCTTCCAAAACAGCCCCTCGGCCTGTTTTGCACCTAAAACTTGCCTAAATGGCCTTAGGAAAATTATCGCCATTTTTCACCTTTGAGGGATAATTTTTTTATGAGAGCATAAGTTTGTAGGTGGATGATTTATTAACTTTACCTTTGGTTGAGTTTTGAAACAAATTCTATGGTAAAGGAGATATTTTCTTGCCAAAACAGCCATTTATCTTGTTTTCCACCCTCAAAGAAAAATGCTCGTCATTGGCAAAATTGGTTAAGTATTGAAAAAAATGGCTTAAGTAACATTGGGAAAATGCCCAGCATTTCTCATATGTGAGGGAAATGTTTTTTAGGAAAGCATCAGCTTGTAGGTGGATGATTTATGCAGTTTACCACTGGATCAATTTTGAAAAAAAGTCTCTAGTCAATAAAATATTGGCCTACCAAAGCAGTCACTCAGACTGTTTTGCACCTAAAACTAGCATAAATGGCCTTAGGAAAATACCCGCCATTTTTCACCTTTGAGGGATAAATTTTTTATGAGAGCATAAGTTTGTAGGTGGATGATTTCTTAACTTTACAATTGGCTAATTTTTGAAACAAAGTCTCTGGTCAAGGAGATATTTTCCTACCAAAAGGGCCATTCATCTTGTTTTGCACCCTCAAATAAAAATGCTCGCCATTGGAAAAATTGGTTAAGTATTGAAAACGATGGCTTGAGTAGCATTGGGAAAATTCCCACCATTTCTAATCTGTGATGGAAATTTTTTTTAGGAAAGCATCATCTTGCAGGTGGATGATTTATGCAGTTAATGACTGGATTAGTTTTGAAAATAAGTCTATGGTCAAGAAAATATTGGCCTACCAAAACAACCACTCAGCCTGTTTTTCACCTAAAACTTGCCTAAATGGCCTTAGTAAAATGCCCTCCATTTTTCACCTTTGAGGGATACTTTTTTTATGAGAGCATAAGTTTGTAGGTGGATGATTATATCACTTTACCATTGGCTGAGTTTTGAAACAAAGTATCTGGTAAAGGAGATATTTTCCTGCCAAAATGGTCATTCATCTTGTTTTTCACCCTCAAATAAAAATTCTCGCCATTGGAAAAATTGGTTAAGTATTGAAAAATAGGGCTGAAGTAGCATTGGGAAAATTCCCACCATTTCTCATCTGTAAGGGAAAGTTTTTTTAGGAAAGCATCAGCTTGTAGGTGGATGATTTATGCACTTGACCACTAGATCAAGTTTGAAACAAAGTCTATGGTCAATAAAATATTGTCCTTCCAAAACAACCACTCATCCTGTTTTGCACCTAAAACTAGCCTAAATGGCCTTAGAAAAATGCCTGTCATTTCTCATATTTCATGGATAAAAAATTTCTAAGAGCATAAGTTTTTTGGTGGATGATTTATTCAATTTAAAATTGACTCATTTTGTGAAAAAATACTTTTCTCATGGAGATATTTTCCTTCCAAAACAGCCATTCATTCTTTTTTGCACCCTCCCAGAAAAATGCTCGCCATTGGAAAAATTGGTTAAGTGTTGAAAAAAGGGGCTTAAGTAGCCTTGGGTAAATGCCCATCGTTTCTCACCTATGAGGGATAATTTTTTGGGGAAAGCATCGTCTTTAAAGTGGATGATTTTTACACTTGACCATTGGCTCAGGTTTTTAAAAAAATCTATGTTCAAGAATATATGGTCCTGCCAAAACAGACACTCAGCGTGTTTTGCACCTAAAACTGGCCTAAATTGCCTTAGGAAAATGACCGCCATTTCTCACATATGTTCGATAAAAAATTTCTGAGAGAATACATTTGAATGTGAAGGATTTATCTGATTGACCATTGACTCATTTTTGAAAAAAAGCCTCTGGTCATGGAGATATTTTCCTACCAAAACAGCCATTCTGCTTGTTTTACACCCTCCCAAAAAATTGCTCGCCATTGGAAAAATTGGTTAAGTGTTGAAAAAAAGGGCTTAAGTAGCCATGGGTAAGTTCCCACCATTCTCACCTATGAGGGATAATGTTTTTAGGAAATTATCATCTCGCAGGTGGATGATTTATGAACTTAACCATTGGCTCAGGTTTTAAAACAAGTCTATGGTGAAGAAAATACTGGCCTTCCAAAAAAACCACTCAGCCTGTTTTGCATCTAAAACTGGCCTAAATGGCCTTAGGAAAATGCCCGCCATTTCTCATATTTGAGGGATAAAAAATTTATAGGAGCATAAGTTTGTAGGTGGATGATTTATTCACTTGACCATTGACTCCTTTTGGAAAAAGAGACTCTGGTAATGGAGGTATTTTCCTGCCAAAACATAAATTTGGCATGTTTTACACCTTCCTGGAAAAATGCTCGCCAGTGTTGAAAAACAAGGCTTAAGTAGACTTGGGATAAAAAAATGATCTCCTCTAAGGGATAAAGAATTTCTGAAAGAATCAACTTGCAGGTGGATGATTTACGCACTTGACCATTGTCATTGCATTTCATAAAAACATCATTTCCAAAAATTTAGAGAGTCAACCAATCATTTTATATAATCATTGTTAAATTAAGAATTCAGATGAATTTTCTAGGCTACACAACATACCTTCAACACAATGAAATTTTCAAAAGAATTTTTTGCTTCGATGAATTTTCAAGAATTGTCTTTGTTGTGAGTCGTCTTGATGGCCAAAGGTAAGGAGGGATACAGTGGCATGTTTTCCTTCTTTCATCACCATGCCAAATATCACTGCCAAAAAAAGGATTTTTGAAAAACATTCTCAGTATTATTTCTTCCATGAATTTTTTTTAAGTTTCCCGCCAGATCAGTGATTCAAACACTTTGATTTTCGAAAATCATTATCGGTTTAATTTCTTCCCTGGATTATTTTTTTGTGCCACGCCAAATGGGTGATCGAGTATGAATGCTCAACCAATTTCAATTTAGGATAATTTTCTCAGTTTATTACCATTCAGATCATGCTCAAGAATGGATGCTCCACCACTCCTATCACATAATTGTGCCACCATTTTCTTAAATACTTAGAAATTAAAAACTATTTTACTTGCAAGTTTCACTCATGGAATATGTTGGTTATTGAATTTGATTTAGAGTTTCAAGACTCTTACACCCACCTTCGTAGATGCCTAACTCATGTTGAACATGCGTTAACTCTTCTTTTTGCCAGAAAATGTCTCGATTTACCGGGAAATGGTCCCCATTAAAAATTTTATGGCCACATACTTTTGTGATTAGTTGACTCACTCACCGTCTTCACAATAAAAAATATTATTTCCTCAACCATGTGGAGAATTTTAACCAATCAAAAAAAGGATCTTTTTACAAAGAAAACATCTTTTGGCATTGTTACTAATGAAATAGGATACGTGCTAGTTATAGATAGAATGGTATGTCAAGTGAACTGATAATGAAAACCATGGATTATAGTAACATAAATTATCAAAGGTGGTAGATGAATACCTATTTGACACCTGGAAGTTGACTTGGAATGAAAGATGTTGACCTGGATTGGTATAGCTCGTGCAATGTTGTCCTGTTACGTTGGTTGTCGAGGGAGCACACTTTTTGGATATAAAAATAAATAAAATATTGAAGTTAGGTTTAAAAAAAAAATTACCCGTAGGAAATTATGCACTTTACATGTTGGATTCCTTCCTGGAGGGTAAAACATATTAGCGGGACCCATGTGACAGATGGAAGGCATGTAGTGGATGAATGGACCAGAGGACTGACAAGACACCTTGGACAGACGCCACGTGGGGATTTGACTATGAAGTGACAGGTTTTCGGGCTATGTTGATTTGTAAAGCACTAACTCTTAAGGTTGAGCGGATACCACCTCGGTTTCCCAAAGTGGTAACGCATCGATGTTGAGAAGTTTGGAGAAACTGCCTTCAAGGAGACATGACCAGTAACCGTGGGGAACGTGTCTCAAGCCTCTTTTATGTTGGATGCAACTTATCAACATGCAATATATATGAGCCATTGATCTTGATCAACGGGAAGGAAAACTACACACACACTATCTCTGATTAAATTCATTGCTTTTCATGAGCATGCTTCATCTCTGTGTCATTGACATTTCTCTGAATATGACGATTGATCGCTCCTCTGCTTAATATTTCAAACATTGTCCCATGGTCCTCAGCCATAGGTCTCATCAACATCCCACTGGTCTTTTGTTAGGCTCCTTTAACCTTCAAGGGCCAAAAATTCCAAATATCTTATGTGCTTGGGAATTGTATGAATGATTTTATTTTGAAGAAAATATTGGGTACTTACACCATGCAACCTAAATATTTATGTTATATTGATGGCTTCAAAGGAAGATTGATAGGAATAAAGTGTGTTTTATTAGTTAGTTTATCTACCAATATAATGACTGCATCATGGTGATTCCTTTTTTTAGGTTCACTTGTGATAAAATCCAGAGACATCACTTCCCATTTCCACTCAAGAATGAGTAACGGTTGCAATAACCCTATAGGATGTTGATGCCCATCTTTGACTTGTAGGCATTCTAGTCATGTTTCTAAGCATTCTACTATTTAAGATTCCATATTTTGACAATAATATTATTTTCTGAGGGTTGATATCATCTATTGGTAACTCGAATGTCCAGAATATGGTTTCTTATGAAACTCATCTAATACTAACAACGATCTAATGATATCAAATTCCAATCTTCTATTTTATTTTCAAAGCTTTCAGTTTGTAGTTAGTATTTCATTTGATCATAAAAAGTATCAAATTCAAGGGTTAAATATTGTTTTTAAATCAGATTGATAATTGCTAATTGATGTTGCATGAATCACATGTATACCTCTTCATAAGAAATCCACTATTTTTTGTTATTTCCCTTTTATATAGTTTATTTCACAGTCGTATTCACTCAAAAATGCTAACCACTTGTCTTGTCTTGCATTTAAATTATATTGATCAAAGAAGTACTTCAAACCAATGTAATATGTAATCAATAAGAATCTTCCCCCTCTTAAATAGTGAAACCATACCTTCATAGTATGAATAATGGAAACCAACTCAAGATCATGTGTGGCATACCCTCAACACTTAATTTTTTTAAGTCTCAACAAAGTTCATGCAAGTATACTTCCCTAGCGAGAATCAAAAAATGGCACTTACCTTTTCCAGGTCTTGTGCTCATCTTGTTTATCTATACATGCATCACAAATATATAATTTTACTTCTATGTATATATTTACATCTTACGACCAACCAATGATATGTTTCTCACACATATAAACCATTATGCATAAATTTAAATCCACTAATGCTCATAAATTAAAATGATGTCATTATACATGTCCCTATATACATGTTAGTTGTATTATAAACATTGAGCACACTATAGATGTGTCTACATCATCTTGACGTTGTATCCACACTCATTACTTTTTTCAGCGGAAAAATCACCTTCCTGCTATTCCGAAGGAATCAAGGAGAGCTAATATGAATGCGAAATCTCAACAAACTTCCTCACATATCGTGGATGGTAGGTCAGGAAAACCGTCAGGCGGTCATCCAATCCAGAATATGTATCAACGGAATTGAACCCGTGTGGATGGAATGAAATCCATCTATCCCCACCAACGGACCACCATATCCTTTGAGTATCCACACTTATTACTTAAACAAGCAAACTATATATATATACCATTCATTATAATAATTAGCCATAATAATATCATGCTAATTGCCAAGATGTTTCCGCAACTCAAAAAGGCAGCCAAGGATAAGACCCCACTTCCCCTTATGCACTCTTCTTCTTAGTAGATGAGATTCCATGCTATCTTTCAAATGGGAATGGAGCCTGATCTCCTACTAGCAATAAATCTTAAATCTTCTACTAACATCGTGTTTCTCTACAAGAATATATGCAATGTATTGCTTTCACTCGAACTTAGTTCATTGAGCTTGGTTAGTCATGAGAATGGATATGTTGCTTTAATAATTATGAGTTATATTTTTATATACATATATACATCTCATGAATGCATTACCCATTATTAACTTGGTTGGTGTGCAGGTTTTGATGGGGCACCCTCATTGTAGTGTCCTCGTTTTTATGGATAGGAGTGGGTGGATCATTGGCCTCAGCACCGACGCCAACGACCAAGGTGAGTAAATCCCTTTCATTTATGAAAATGTTTCCATTCATATTATTTTTACTCTAAATTTTATTAAGTTTTTATACTCAATCCATTTGATCCTTAATATTAACAATTCTTGTGATGTGTGCATAGGTGGCCGCAAATCTAGAGCCTAATACCTCCAAGGTAAATAAGCTCATCTTCAATGAGCATGCACTTCAATAAGGGAAATTTTTAGGGGTGAAATTTCTCCAATTGCTATTTTTCGGGCATTTTTTCAAAAAATAAATTCGCTATATGGGCATTTTTACTCTTTAATATCGCCTATACTTGCATAAAATATGTTTTTTTTATTGTAATATTCTCCAAAATTTACAGATTTTAGTAGAAAATTGTATGTTTCATAATTAACATTCGCCTACCTATCTATATATATGATTTTTTCAACCCAAAATAATCGCCTAGAATACTATATACTAAGGTATACTATTAGAATCTTTAAAAAATACCTTGTTCTTCAATTTTTAATTAGTATTATTGGTTATATGTCATGACATGATTTGTCTTTGTAGGGTTTTACCTTTCACTGAGGAGTTGGTCGTGGACCACTATCCCCTCATCGAATTGCTTGGCTTTCTTCTAAGTTTTATTTTTGTCCATCATTAGTGATATGAAGTCTATTAGGAGCATTCAGGTTGATGAAGGGGGGTTTTAAATTCCCCAATGACTCACACGTCATTCTCCAAATTAGATTTAGTCCTTTATATATTTAATTATACATGGATTGTTAAGGACTTTCTTTAAGATTCTTCAGTAGTTATTTTTTTTCCTAGATTATTAGCCATATTGTCCCTGGTTAGAGACAACCATTGTTTACCATCATCCATTAAACATCCTGTTGAAATCTCCTTTTTCTATGTGCTGACCCCGGGTTCTACGTAGTACTCAAAAACCCAACAAACCCCTTTGACCGGTCCTTTTGGCAACAACCTGCGAACAAGATGAGGTCTCACCCGAGGCGAAGTTAGGGGGGATTACAGAAGCAGGTTTCTGTAACCTTGGTGATGCGCGTATGTGGAAACAACCTTTTAGTGAAGTCACTCTTACTTCACATATTCATACATCTGTGTTCCACTACTTAACATATCATTCTCATTCACAGTCATATGAAAATACATATATAAGCATAAACATACATGAACACAAAATATAACATGGATCCAATCACACAATACAGATATTTACATGGTTCACCTTCCCAGATGGGAGCTACGTCCATGGGAGTTGTTCTTTATATTAGAAGGTTTTAACAGTTCCAGTCTGCGCACTCAGCTGCAGACTCTTCTCTACAATAGATCTTTGCACACATAGTTGCAAAGTCTTTTTCCTCTCTTAGATCTCTCTCAGTCTAGATCTAACTTGGTATAACAATACTCTATGATGACCAACAAAATATCTCCCTTCCTTATACAAAATTTTCCTTTATATAGATTTTTCCTGAAGGTCACATCTTTACAATAACTATGGGCCAACCCCCATAGTACCCTTAAACCCAAAATGGTGACAGTTCACATGTTGACCATGATTTGTCTTTACTTCGCTGGAGATCTGTTGTCCTTTTGCACCGCTTCTCTTGCTTTGATGCTTCTTCTGACAGCCACATTTCTAACCGTGTGGCTTTGATGCTGACATGGTGTGTCCTTTGCACCATTCTGCTTCTTTACTCTTCTCTCCTGTAGCTGACACTCTGCTGCTTCATTCATAACTGATCCAACTAGCTTAACCGCCCTTAGTATTTCATCTTTACTAACATGACAGATCATTTCCTACCAACTTCAAGTCACTCCATGCATTGCTCCCAAGAATTACAGAGTTGCTTCTCCCAAAACTAGCCGATGTTAGGCCTCGCCTAACTTGTACTTTTTCCATCAAAATTTCTTCCACTTGGGCTATGCCCAACAGGCCCCTAACACTTACTTATGGCTCACCCCCGAGCCACTTTCATTGGGATGCTTCGAATGCACATCCCCTGGGATGTTTGACTTTGCAGTGAATTCCTGGAAATTTGCGCTCATCCTCACAATTGTTTCCTTATTCTCTTGCTTGAACTCCTTAATCGTTTCAAACAAATCCTATGAGATGGATTCTTGAAGTTGCTCCTTCACTGTATTCTTCATTGTGCATAGTTCCTGTAGCTTCTCCTCGGAAAGAGCCAGTGCTTCTTCTTGTATGGGTTGTAACTTCGACGAAGTTTCTACCTCCTTCATTCTTAACACTTTCAATTCCTTCTACAAATCTTTTGTTTCTGCAAATTTATAAATCCTTTCCCTGGGCGGCAAATCCTTCATGCCTGCATTCAAAAGTCGAGATCGGTCTGTCTCTTTTGAACTTCCTCCTTTATTTTCTACAGTTCAAGATCCTCCTGTAGTATAGAACAAACTTTGGTGACTTCTTAAAGTAGTTCTTGACATCTCTCCATTTCTACGGAGATGTTTTCAATTGAAGCCTTCAACTCCTCGGCTCGTGCTTCTTTCACATCCTACAGAGTGCTAGGTTGATGCCGAGATTCTAAGTTAGCAATATTTTCTTTATAGTAAATCTCCATGTCCACCATTTTTGCCTTAAGATTGTCCACAGCGGCACCAATCTTAAGTATAGTCGCCTCTACTTCTGGTTCTTCTTCGCATTTGGGTATCTTCGCACATACCTCTGTGATTGTTTTCTTCATATTTCTCTGCTTTTCTTGGACACTTGCAATCTCTCTGGTTTTCTGCTCCCATTCATCCTTCATCTCTTTGTAATTATCCTCTAGATTCAGATGCTGGTTATAAGAGACAATGTCTCTATCTTGGATTTCTTCCACAACTTGCAGATGTAGATTATGTAATCCTTCGATGGGTAACATCCCAACGTTAATATCCAGGTGTGTGAGCTGCTTCGCACCTTTAGTAAGTTCGTCAGTTGGTAACATGAGATTCATCGGCTCAAATCTGACTAACCAAGGTCTCATTGTCAAGGAAGGGGATTTTCTCTTACTTTGTCTTGACTCACCCATTTTTTCTTCGAAGTCTGATTCTCATACCAAGTCATGTTGGACTTGTTCCACCCTTGCTACCAGAATTTTCAGTTCTATGAGGCTTTGCATCATACGTTCTGGTACTTCATCTTGATTTTTGTTCTTCAATGCGAGTGTCTCTTCAATATGCGCATTTACTTGGGTTGCTATGAACTCGTAGTCATCATCGTGTAACTGCGCATCAAGTGGAGGCTTATTTTCCTTTTGTTTCTTCTTTTGCGGTCCTTTTGGAATGGTTGTGTCAGGATCCTTTCACTTTTCTCTTGTTGGCACCTCAGCAGTGTCTTGTTGTTTCTCTTCTTGGTTTTCTTCATTGCCTTGCGCACTTGTTGTCTCATCTTCCTGGTTCTATGTGTTTTCAACTATGCTTTCCTCCAATGTAGTAATGAGCATCTCTAGTGCATCAACCTTCCACTCTAGCGGCCATTCTTCCATGACTAGCTCAATTTTCTGTGCATCCAACTAGTATAGCCCTTCAAACCATTCATGGTTTTATAATTGTGCTCTTGGATGAACATAAATGAAATGAAGTTTAGTTTTGAATGTCATCTTGCGAATGTACACAGTTGTTAGTTCTTTGGTAATGTGTGGAGTGTGCTAGATCACTCTGCATAACTGCTCATAGTATGTAAAAAATTGTATGTTATTGAGTCGTTTCCTATCTAGCTTCTTATTTTCCCACATGTTCACAAACCTGGGTCCTCGGAAATCTCCCATGAATACCAGGACATTCTTTTGATACCTTGGTTCTTTCCATGCTACGAATGTTATCAACACTAATAACCAGCTATAGTGAAAATGATTCCAACTATATTGTGTCTCCCTGGCATTGTCTAAAAACTCGTTCAGGAGATAGCTTGACCAGTTATACACAGTTCCATCCTTAGCCTTCACAGCTAAGGAGACTACAGCAACTGGAACCTCTATTGGTCTGCATTTCCTCAAAATTTTCCCTGGGAGCAGTTGGACTGTAAAATGCATAGCTTGATACTTGATTCCATCTGTTATATATCCTCAGCTTCTCTTGAGCAAACCAAATTCACCCTTCATCCTCTTGGCTACCTCCTTGTCCTTGGTTTTTCCTACGAACTCAATTGCGAGGTCAGCACCTCTCTTACTTAAGTGCGTAATCTGGTAGATGAGATCAATATTAATGTCAATCTTACGGTCTATCCACAAGTATCCTTGATGCGTACATGACAGTAGTGTGCGCACAACCGCGGAGAGCTCGGGGCTTCTGTTGAAGTGCGGAATGCGCGGTAGATTTAGCAATCCGGATGGTTGTAATAGTGTAATCCATTCTTGTGCATGAAGTGTCGGCTACTTCGTGGCTTCACTATATTTGCGGCACATATATTGATATGGATTAAATTAAGGATACTTCCCTTCCTCCAACAAGTCATGATCCAAGAACTTGCAATCTGGAATCTGGCCGAGCAAGTTCTCCTGCACACACACATGGATCGACATGGGCGGCAACAGAATGTCATACTGCGGATTCTTCATAAGTGTCACAGGTGGCGCAACCTCTCTTCTCGGTGAGATATATTCTGGGATAAGCAAGATGGGTCTATCGCGGGGTGGTTATGGCGGGCCTGGATTTGGAATTCATGTGGCCTTTGGCCTTTCTTGTTCAGTGGCCTTCTTCTTATCCTCCGGCTCTGATGCGTGGCACGGTGAAATTCTAGATAAGCTTCCTTTTTCTGGGATGGATTTCTTCACAGGTGTTTTCATGACTCCTTCTAAGATAGACTATCAGAAGTCTCTTAAGATTTTTTCTAAGGTCAACTGCTCAAACATCCACTATCAGAGTGCTCTTTCTCTTTGACTGGTAAAAACTTGGAAATTACAGGCAGTAAAAATTAAAATTTGTGGTAAAACCGGTAAGTATGCGGTCCTCACCTATTTATAGGAGTAGCAACACTAAGGTGCGCTAAAAAATGGATAACTTAGCATTAAACTCCATGTCCCTTGGCCAAATATTGCTTATATATTGGTCCTTTTCCTTCATTGAATGTGTTTTCAACAGACGAATATGCCTTAAATGCGCAAACATCTGGTTCCCGAAAGTACAGTATATAATGGCTACTTTCAGACCAAAAATTGTAACGGCTAGTTTTCTTTTACTTCGCTAGTGGTTAGGCGAATCGCGAATTCCATTGCTCATTTCCCTTATTTCATATTTAACTTCGCAGCGCGACTCCCGTCTTTTACTTCGCAACTCAACTTGCTATGTGTGCTTCGCAACACATCTTTCCATTTTATGAAGCTTCACATTTTACCAAAACTGTGTGCAGACTCTACCCTTTATTTTTAGTGTCTAATTTCAACTGCGCTTAACACTTAAAATTTATGTTTTGTTGCTTAACTAATATCTGGAGGAGTAGGACTATCCCTGTAAGGATTAAGTCTACTCCCATTAACAAGTCCTTGTAGGTTTTCACCCAATAATGTGGCCAATTGAACTGCACCACCATTAGTGACATGTTTGACAATGTACGGTGCTAACCAGTGCATTTTAAATTTTCCAAGAAATTTCATAAATTTACTATCATAGAGGAGGACAAGGTCTCCTACCTAGAAGAACTTGTATTTGATGTGCCTGTCATGCCATGATTTTTCTCTGTCTTTATGCACTTGTTGGTGAAAACCTGCTATAAAGATATCTTCCTCCAATCCAACTAAGTGTAATAATATTTCATCTATTGTGTCTTCATCAGCCATATCTATGAATGTTGTAATTCTCAAACTTGGTACTATGTATTCCATAGGCATGACAGCTTCATGTCCATATGCTAATCTGAAAGGTGTATGACCTATCAACTTCTTACAAGTTTTCCTATATGCCCATAATACTGTTGGTATTCTCATATCCCAATCATCCCTATTTGTATTACATACCTTGGTCAGCGCATTTTCCAGTACTTTATTAAAGGCTTCTACAGTTCCATTAGATGATATGGTGTGCTCTTCTAATGGTAGATCTAAAATTCTTCTGACAGGGATTCAATGGTCCTGTTCAGGAAATGGGTTCCCTGATCGCTCATTAGAATCTTTTGACATCCAAACCTTGTCAAAATGTTCTCAAACATGAACTGCGCAGCAGTAACTACGCTACAGTCCGTCACTAGTTATGTTTATGCCCATCTGGTTAGATAATATGTATCTATGATGATATACCTCGAACTAGTTCGCTTTCCTGGTGGGTTAATAGGTCCCATGAAGTCAATAACCCATTTATAAAAGGATTTCAAAGTTAGTTGCAGTGTCAACGGCATCTCATCTCTATGAGATGGATTCCCTGTTCTTTTTCATACATCGCAATTTCGGCAATGTTATTTTGAATCCTTGTGTATGGTAGGCCATCATAGTCCCCGATCTCAATATTTTCTACGCAGTAGCTCTTCCTGCGTGGTGTCCTCCAGACACTCTTGAATTTTCCTCTACCAATATAATAGGCCATTCATGTTCTAATACACATCTACACAATACTTCATCCGGTCCCAACTTATATAATTGTCTAGCAATTAGAGTAAAGTCAGTGTCTCTTACAACTAATTGTTTCTTCTGTTGCGTAGTAAATTCGGTAAGTGCTAGTCCTGTAGTGAGAAATTCTACAATATCTCTGAAGTAGTCATCTGCTACCTGGATAGAAAATAACTGTGCATCTGGTAGACTATCCTCTAAATTACTAGGTTCTTCGCCTGACTCAATTCTGGAGAGATGGTCAAGTCCTGAATTCAATCTTCCTGGCTTGACAATGATTTCAAAATCATACTCCTGAAAGAGTAAGAGACATCTACATATTATTCCCCCTAACACTGGTTTAGTGACCAATCATTTCAAAGTTGAATGGTCAATAAACATACAAAAATGCGAACCTAACAGATAGTGTCTAAACTTATGCAATGCGTACACCATATCTAAGCCATCCCTTTATGTCGTGGTATAGTTCTTTTCTATTGAAGATAGATTTCTGCTTGAAAATGAGATGGGATGATCGATGCCTCCCTCACCTAGTTGAGCTAATACAATGCCAAGTGCTATAGATGAAGCATCTATGTGTACGTGGAATGGCTTATTCCAGTCAGGAAAGATGAGAATAGGCGTTGTAACCATTTTCTCTTTCAATGTGTCTAATCCTTTTTTACAGTCTTCAGTCCAACTATACTTCACTTCTTTCTTCAATAATTTCTCCATAGGTGCAGTGATCTGCACATATCCTTTAATGAATTTCCTATAGTATCTTGTGTGCCCCAATGTAGTGCGTAGTTGTTTCACTGAGTTAGGCACTGGAAGGTTTACTATAACTGCGATCTTATCTAGATCGACCATTAGTCCTTTCTTACATACAATGTGTCCCAATATAATACCATAGGGAACATAGAAGATGCTTTTCTTTAGGTTCAAGGAAATATGATGTTGTCTACACTTCGCTAACATCATTCTTAAGTTCGCATAATGGTTCTTTAGCAAACCAAATAATGTCCAATCATCAAAGTAGACATCTAAGAACTTATGAATATGATCCTTAAATGCAGCAACAACCACTCTTGAAAAAATAGCAAGTGCATTTTTCAATCCAAAGGGCATAACTGTATACTGAAATGATCCCCGTTCAGTGGCAAAGGTTGTCTTATGTCTGTCTTCTAGATCAATTATGATCTGATGATATCCAAAAAATCCATCAGTGAAGGAATATACTTTGTTTCCTCCAACATTATATAGCACTTCATCTGTAAATGGAGTAGGAAATGGATCATGCATAGATGCATCGTTTAACTTTCTAAGGTCCACACAAATTCTGATATCGCCTTTAGCTTTCTTGTCTTGAATAACCATGGGACTTATCCATTTTGATTCTTCTACTAGTTCAATAATTCATGCATCAAGCATTTTATCAATTTCTTCCTTCACTCTTTACTTATATCTGGGATTCAGTCTGTAATGCCTTTGCTTAATAGGCTTCCCATCAGGCTTGAGAGGTACTTTCATAACTCCCAAGTCACCTAAAATGACTTTCATCTTGGAAAAATTGGTAGGAAATAAATCTTGATATTCACACGGTAGGTCTGCAATCTATCCTACTGTTTCTTCATCCCAGTAATCCCCAATAGAAGTAACTTTGAGTTCATTACCAATACCAATATTGATCTTTCTAGTCTTTACAGGATTACTCAGATCTGGAATTTCTAAATCAGTTCCTTCTACATCACGCTTTCCTTCAAACTCTGGTATATGTACATCACGAGGGTCTTCATCTTCATCTTCATCTAACGCGAATTTATAGCATTCAAGGGCATGTTCCATCTATATTTCCCAATTTGGTTGCTTATACACAGGTAACGGGACATCATTAAATGTCTCTGTTTTAATGATCTGTAAAGCCTCATTGACACTTGGACAATCATCCTCAAAACTGAAAGTGGATTAAAACGCATTGATCATAATGTGCCAATATATTGTACTTCTGTGAAGTTCTGCTTCGACATACCAGTTCTTTGGTATTTGATCCAATGTGTGCACAAACATATGAACCCATTATGTCTTAGGTATATGCATCCATGCTTTCAAGCAAAACTCTATATGATCTCTAGGATCAGTTTGACCATTGTATTTTGCTTGTACAATCTCAGTTTGCTTTGCAAATTTGATCTCCATCATGTGCTTACATTATTTCCAGGTGTTTAGGTTCTGCTTATGCACAGCCCACCATCTAGCATGTGTAGCTTGTAATGTCGTATCCAAAGCTACTAACTTATATTCCTCTGAAACTAATACTTGATATTCTTGAATAAATGTGTGGATAAATTACCCAACCCCTCGAAAGTAGGAATTGGACTTACCTCTGATCCAATCTAGCGCAGTGACTTTGTTATCTTCGCGCATCATCTTGTTGATACTTCATGCATTCAGCTCTGCCAGTTCTCCATTCCTGCGTCTGATTCTGATATGCGAGAATTGTCACATCTCCAGCTCAATGTTCCATCATCTGTAAGATTAATGGGATCTGCTTGATTCACGGTCATCTTGTAGATATTATAAATTTCTTGAGCTATGCATTCTTCTCGGAATGGTTCAACATACCTAGGTCCTTGTGAAGGATCCATGGGTGCAATGACCCTGATACCCGATCCTTCAAATATCATCTGTTTTTCTTCAAATTGACAATTGTGAGGTTATCAATTGCCCAGTAAATCCCCAATAGTGCAGGATACAGATTGACGTCATCTATGATCTTGATAACCTTGAAATCTTCTTTACTTCGCACTCCATCAATGTCAACAAGGACTCTTGATAATCTCCAAAAAGGTATAACCTTTTGTTGATTAGCTAGTCTCAATTGTATAGGTGACCATGATAAATTTGGCTCTCCAATCTGTTCCCATGTTTGTTTTTTCGGGACATTCACCTCTGAGCCTAGGTCGAGAATGAACTGGTTCATTTAAAAATATCCGATCTACACATTTAGCCTCATTTCTCTTCATGTCCTTCTATGGTTCTTGATATGATGAACTGATATATGTGCATCATTTACTATATTACTTTGTTCGTAATTTCCCAATAAGTTTTGTAGTTCCCCTAAGGTGTTTCCATGCCTTAGCAGCTTTATGCAGCTCTGTAGGAACTACGTAATAGGACTTATCTATTTTGGAGAAGTTCGCAATCCATCATACAAGGTCGGAATGTCTATTACCAATGTCTGATCACTTCGCAATTGGGTCCTCGAAGTCGAAGGTTCGAAGTTCTGAAAGCATTTTCTTGCTTCCATGAATACCTTTTTCTCTTGGTCAAGGTTAAATGCAGGCATTTTTCCAGTTTTTTTTATTACCCAATGCCCATTAGTAGGCTTTGGTCTATTTATGTGATCTTCAGAAGTCAAATCTTCGTTCATCCTGTCATTTCCTGTCACGGCTCCACTTCACGTCACAACATGGATGTTGAGATATTTGTTTCTTTTCTTAGCTGCGATCATCTGAATATTCTGGTTCTGTCCTTCTAGTCTCTTCTCTTTCATTTTTCCTTGAAAAATGGGACATTCTTCAATGACATGGTCGAATGAATTACAGTACTTACAAGTAGTGCAATGGTTCTGACAATATCTTGCTAAATGTCCAGGTTGTGCGCAGTTATAACATACCATCTAACCTCTTCCTCTTCCTTGGCTAGTTTTTCGCCTCTTCCTCTAAATCCTCCACGTCCTCTATATGTGCCTTGATCATACAGCACATTTTCATTATTATGATGTGTTTCTCCTTGGACTCTGTAGACATCATGTTTTCCTTCAATCATAATGCCGTATGCTCTGCAGTTGGTATCATCGTGACCAAATGACTTACAAAATGTGCAGTACAAGTTCTTTGGTGTCTGTACATACTTCTGAAGTAGGTAACAGTCCTCTGGGCGATGTCCTCTACATCGAAAAATCTCACACCATGGTCATTGCTGTTGATTCAATGGATTCGGTGCTCTACTAGCAATGTAATCTATGAATACAGGGCAGAGTTCCTTGGAGTGTCCTTCTCCCTTACATTTAGTGCACCAAACCTCTTCTCTTATCTCTTTCCCTTTATTTATGTCTTGTAGCTGTAAGGTCAAGTTTGCTAACTATGTCTGTATCTATACCATTCATGTGCTAGTTTCTCCTATGGGCAAAGCTTCTAGTTTCATCACAATTTTTAATGCTTTTGTTTGGGATGTAACTTTATGTTGCATCAGTGGTAATCTGATGTGGTGAAAAAGCGCAGCTATGAACCATTCTTGATGTTGTTGCGGTGCTATTTCAAAGCTAACTTGATCTAAAAAGGCTTTGAATTTATGATCAAACTCCCACACAGTCTCATTAGGTTTCTGTTTGATTTCTTTAGCTCTGTGATGCACTGATATTATGACTTAGGTTTCTTAAATTCTCTAATCAACGCAGTTTTGATATCCACCATCGTTCTGTTCTATCCAACAGAATATTTCATGAACCATGTTAAAGCTCTGTCTCTGAATGTAGTAACTAGTTGGGCTTGTTTTATGGCATCATCTTGTACTTGCTTAACATTCCACACAGCTTCATAGAGAAACCAATGTTGCTTTGGGTCTTCTAGACTAGTTCCCTTGAAAATACGTAGCTTAATGTCGTTTTTCATTCTCCTTCTAGGTGGTGTAGTATTCTGAAATGATGAAGGTCTACCACTACTTGGATGATTCTGAGTATTTGCACCTGCGGTATTACTACTAATATTGTTCTGTGAACTAGTAATAATTCTTTTGTCAATTGTAGATTTCTGCGGAGTGATAGGTTGATAGCCAATCTGTCTAGGTTCTGTTTCACTATCAGACTCAACCTGATATGAGTTTTTATCACTTCCTAACTTAGTTTATAGGAATGTGTGAGGTTCGGCTCCACGAGACCTCTTTCTAGTGTTAACTTTATATCTTTTTCCACTACTCAAGATACCAATATCTTCATCTATGTCACTATCTATGTTACTGAACATTATAGACTCAGACTCAATCCCTAGGAATATGATTGCATTATTAAGACTCCTTTTTCATCTACTATCATTT
This sequence comes from Larix kaempferi, assembly GCA_027924585.1. NCBI lineage: Eukaryota > Viridiplantae > Streptophyta > Pinopsida > Pinales > Pinaceae > Larix > Larix kaempferi. Next base: position 7,896,312 of record BSBM01000179.1, on the reverse strand, counting down.
TAATGTATAAATTGAGGTTTTTTCAGGTCCTTACCTCTAAATCCTTTGAATAAATATCCCTCTGTTGCGCTGTATGACTTAAACATGTCCACAAAAAATTATGTAACGTAGCCTTCTAGTATGCTATCCAACCAAAATTCCATTGCTCTTGAATTTGGTTTTCAATCCCTTTAAGCATCTGAACCAACTCTGGAGTCCAAATTGTAGGTTGTCCACCTTGAAAATAGTTTTTTTTTTTTTTTTTTTTTTTTTTAGTATTGATATACACTCATGTAGCTCATTATCAAAAAATGCGAAGAAAACTTTGTGTTCATCAGTGCATATAAATCTTTGCAACCATTTCTCTGTGGTCGAGCGCGAGTGTTTGTTTTCTTTCTTGGCAAACTCTCTTTCTCTCTGGCTAACTCAGTTTTGTATTTATTTTCTCTCTGGATTCCACATTAACATAACGCATAACGATTTCAAGCACGACAACGGAACCATTGTTGAGGTCTCTAATTTCTATGGGATGACCCGGGTTCTGTGTAGTACTCAAAGACCCAACAAGCCCCTTTCACCAGTCCTTTCAGAAACAACCTGTGAACAGGCTGAGGTCTCGACTCTCACCCAAGGTGAAGTTATGGGGGGATTACAGAAGAAGGTTTATGTGACCTTGGTGATTCGAGGATGTGGAAACAACCTTTCAGTGAAGTCACTCTTACTTCGCATATTCATACATGTGTGTTCCACTACTTAACATATCATTCTCATTCACAGTCATATGAAAATACATATATAAGCATAAACATACATGAACACAAAATATTAACATGGATCCAATCACACAATACACATATCTATGTGGTTCACCCCCCAGATGGGAGCTACGTCCACGAGAATTGTTCTTTATATTAGAAGGAAGGTTTTAACAGTTCCAGTCTGCGCACTCGATTGCAAACTCTTCTCTACAATAGATCTCTACGCACACAGCTGCAAATTATTTTTCCTCTCTTATATTTATCTCAGTCTAGATCTAACTTGGTCTAACAATAATCGATGATGACCAACAAAATCTTTCCCTTCCTTATACAAAATTTCCCTTCATATAGATTGTGCCCGAAGGTCACATCTTTTAAATAACTATGGGCCATCCCCCATAGTACCCTTAAATCCAAAATGGCACGGTTCTCTTGTTGACCATGCTTTGTCTTTACTTCGATGGAGCTCTGATGTCCTTTTGTGTCGTTTCTCTAGCTCTGGCGCTTCTTCTGACAGTCGTAGTTCTGACTGTGTGGATCTGATGCTAACATGGTGCGTGCTTTGCACCATTCCACTTCTTTACTCTTCTCTCATGTAGCTGACAGTATGCCACTTCATTCATAACTGCTCCAACTACCTTGACTGTCCTCAGTACTTCATCTTTACTAATGGGACAGGTCCTTTCCTACCAAATTCACGTCGCTCCATACCCCGCTCCCGGGAATTATGGAGTTGCTTATCCCAAAACTGGTTGATGTTAGGCCTCTCCTAACTTGTACTTTCGCCATCAAAACTTCTTCAACTTGGGATGCACCCAACACATTCAAGTTATAATTTTATTTATCTTTTCATCTCTTGCTTGGTAGATGAAAGGGCAGCTACTCAACCTTGCCATGTAGATGAGAAGTATTGAGATGATCATGTTTCTTTTACAAATTTATTTAATTGATTGGATTCACAATTACTATGCAAGTGATATGTACTCTCATATCCTTGCTAGCACTAAAAGGATTCAAGGTATCCTCATACCCACACCTCAATTTATCAGATCTATTAAAATGCAACAATATTAATTATTTGTGTACAGGTAATGTCACAATTTAGATCCTCTGGATTATCAACCTCAATTCACTTAACTAATACATTTTGCTATAGAAGCTCTCCAAGGCCTCATAAACACATATTGGATTCACCTTGTTGACCAATATCTTATCATGTCCATTCATAAAGGGAGGTTTTTAAATTGCGAAAAATAAGATTAATGTATTGTAGGTATTGGGGGAAGGGGCAGTAGGATATGGTGGGTTTATAGGTATTCGGGGGTTATAAAAAGGGTTATCTAGTAAAAATATATATTATATGTAAAAATAGGGTTGTTTTAATTGTAAATGTGTATTGAGAGGGGGGCTCAACAAAAGGATTTGGGTAGGTATTTATCAATATCTAGTGAAATTATGGGTATTCTTTAATGTCTCGTGAACGAAGGTGCTATGGCATAGTTTCATTGAATGAAGAACCCATGCATAAATAATCTCTTTGTTTTACTTGCTCCTTTTTATTAAATACAATATTTTATAGAACATAGGGACTTGATCTCTCTTGGAATATTACTATAAAATTTACAATAATTACAAACAATGTATTTACTACTGCAAGATTGGGGTTTCCAATACATGTAGGATCTTTTACAAATCAGTAGTAACAAATTTTAGATCAATAATTACAATATGTTTCATCCACAACAACTTCTTACAATTCCAACTATTTAGAGTATTAGCTTATCTAGTGTAAATCTGCTTGCAAACTATACAAACAGTCTTTGTTTATCAATATCCATTTACAAACTTAATCATGCAACTTAACAATCTATTTATTCACATGCATTGTATACTACAATATATTTTTATCAACTCTGTACAAAACACTTAACATGTAGGTTATACAAACAACATATGTTTTATTTATCTTTATATACAAAGCAATACATGCATTCTATATAGGCATTATTTGTTTTTAATTTTATGTACAAAACTAAACATGCAACAATTAACAATTCTATACTAGCTTTCACTTGCACATGCATGTTTATCTGAAAATAATATCTATTATAGCACATATTAGTAGTATTGTATACTTATTAACATGGGAAGTATATTTCCACCATAAGTCTATAACAATAAATTTCATGCATGTTTCTAGATCTCATAGAAATAGATTCAAAACTCGAATAGCTATAGATGAACAAATCCATAAAAATGAAATATTATACTTATATGTTATGTTTTTAGAGTCTTCTTCTGCAAACCATTGTTGGGTAAACCACAATCCACCCAACCATAGACTGCAGAAAACAAACAAACTTTATAATTTCTCATAGTGACCCCCAAGACAAGTCCTGGTCTCTCTATACAATCTGTATCTTTAGTTTTCTCAGGGTTCTTTAGATCTTATCTTTCTAGTATGGTGTTCACCGACCAGATGATACACTCCCTTTGGATTCCATCTTGCATTATACAAGTAATCACAATACCAATTTTCATAGGATCTATCTCTCTAGTCACTAGCTATCCAAGGTCTACTTCACTAGTCTTCCATGGTTAATACATACAAAATTTCTCCTCGAAAAACCTACCAGGAAGTACTCCTTCCATAACAAATAGGTAGTACTCCTACCAAAACAGTACCCAGTAAGTACTCCTGCCAACTGGTACAGATGCAATCCTCTTGCATCAGCACATCTAGTGCTCACACTCTATGGCATATAAATTTTATAAACCATGACTGAACTTAGACCTTAATCATTTGAAACACAGAGATCAAGTGCCTAGCACATCCCCTTCCGTTCTTCTTTTCTGCTCATTGTTTCTTACTTTCTTTATGGTCATTTTTTTCTTTTGGTTTATGTTCATTCTTGATTTTTTTTTAATGTATGAATCATATATTTCTTTCTATCACCTCCCAAAAACTTTATTAGCATTTTCATTTCTCTTTTTGTATAGGAGGTGTTTTTATTTTTAGTATATCATTATGATGGTTACACTTATCATAGCAGTTATGTTTCTAGAGGGTGTCTTTTCAAATTTTTGAATTATTTATTGTAGATTTTCATATATTCTTTTGTTTCTTAAATTTTTATTCTTTTAGTTTATCTAATCCCTATATAGACTGGTACCTCCCTTTTTTAGGCTTTCCCACACAACCAAAGTAGAATGTAATTTTCAAACATATTATAATATATGCCAAGTACATAGTACTTATCAACCACATTGTTCATGTGTCTAAATAGATAAAAGACTTAACTAATTACCAAGGTACAACATCCTGAGGCATTACATCATGAGTGGCGTAATCCCACTCATGTTCTTTCAATTTACTAGATTCATGACAAATTACATAGTTATATTGAAGAAGAACTTCACCCAATCCTTCCTTAGAGGAATTAGTACAAATTAAAAAGTAATTCATATCTTATTTTAAAGGTTATTGCATTGATTCATTATATTTTTCTTTACATATTTGACAGATTTAGTCATGCTTTGAGCTGGTGGGTTCTATTGGTTATTATTTCTCCCATAGTCATTACCTTGAAAACTCTTGGATTGATTTATGAATAGAGGAGGATTAACTCCCTTTAATATTTTATCTTATTTTCCCTTTTTCTTTTCATTCCAACCCTTAAGGTGTTCAAACCTATACCTACACTGATCTTCACAATACTTGGCCTTCCTAATTGCTTCATCTAGAGTCTTTGGTTGATCATATTTACCTCATCCCTTATAATACTGAGATAAACAACATAGAAATATTTGTATTTTAATATTTTCATCCTTAATGTAAGAAATTGTTAAATATACAACATCAAGAGACATTCTCCAAACCAATCTTGTGTATCCAAGATTGACCCTCTCGTATTGAGGTGAGAACTTTCATTGCCTTCCATGTAAAGGTTATTCATCCTGTATAGAGGTAATTGATCAAAGTAGTGATGTTTTAAAGTCTTGTTTGACAAGGCTCTGAACTTGTGTGTCAAGTCATGATTCTCATGTGAACCTTCTGTATAAAGGTATCCATGGGAAGGAACTTCCATATAGAGGTGGACCTTTTGTATAAAGGTCATGATTTAATTCTTAAAAGCATTTAAGGTTGTGTGATGTATTGTTAACCATGATCACCAGTTGATATTAAGTATCCTTTAGAGATTGATAACCTCTAATGTGAATTACTTTAGCATATGATCATTTGGTCCGGAATAATATAATATGATCATGGCATCCAATAATTATTCTTAGTATAATGTAATGTGATGGATAGTTAAAGTTAGCACATATTGGCCATGCAGTAAGAGATAAATAAATAAAATATAAAGCATATAGATCAAGAGAATTTGAAATTTCCCATGCAGACACTTAACTAATTAAAGAGTACTCAAATGGTTAAAGCTTCGGTTATAATTAAGTATCAATGTATGCCTTAGTTAACTAAAGAACTCGTAGTGGTCACTTCAAGTAAATTGAATCAGCATGATTTCAGTTAACTAAGTGTTAAATAAGAAGGAGTAGTTAAATAAAGTGAAAACACTTTAGTTAAAATAAAAGACGACACTTCGGGAAGAATGAGTTAAAGAGAGTTAACTAAGTGACAAAAAACAAGATCTAGTTAACTAAGTGTTATTGCATGATGACACTTATGTTAAACTAAAAGACGACATGTAAGTTGTGACACTTCCATGTTGACACTTAAGTTAGCCACCCAACTAAGTAGGAAAGATTTCAATTAAGAGATGATTTCATCCTAAGTGGCAGCTCAGTGAGATAAAGCACTAAATGAGAAGTGGGTCACACTTCTTCATGCAAGATTGATACATCCAGTTTGAGGGCGAGTTCATCCTAAAGTTAGAAGATAAAAATAGAGAAGAAGAATGTATAAATATGTTTTATAGGATTGATGAATTAAGTGTGAAGTGAATTCTCTTCTCCTTTGAAGGCAAGGCACTTCTCTAATTGATCTATCTTCTTTATTGCTTTTGTATATTCACCAAGAGTGTTTGGTGATATCTTGTCTTCCGAAAGTAGTCTGTTATTTCTGCTATGCATATGTTATGAAGAAGGTATGCTTATATACTTATGTTATGCACTAGTTATACTCAAATTTATACATATTTATGCTTAGATTATGTAGATGTTATGTTATGATCATGTGCAGCTCATGTTATGAGCATTGATATGATTGTTTTTTTGAGGAAAAGCAAGTAGAGAATGATTAAAGGTACTTGAAAAGAAGTGCCATGAAAAAAAATTGAAAATATTATCTTAGGTCATGATTTATATATATATCATGTATGATTGACAGATGTGTAGCTACAAGAAACTACAAATAAAATCATTGTAAGTGGATCAAACTCTAAAGAGAGTTGCCATGAAAAGGCCACAACATAATGTTGCAAGGGAGGAATTATTACTTGTGATCTAATTTATTTTCAAAAATCATATGTATGCATGTGTTTTATGATGAAATGCTAGAAACAACTTGTGTTGTTTGTGAAAGGTACATGTATGAAAATCAAGAAACATCAAGGATATCTAAAAAGATGTCAAGGCAAGCAAGATAGCTAAAAATCTATGCTTACAAAGACAACTAAAAGATGAAGATAAAGTTTGGAAGGGTACAAACACCAAGGATGGTGTTATTATTAAGGGGGGGACGATGTAATATCCATCTTTCTCACCTAAGTTTTCTGCAATAGAAAATACAATTATGTACCCACCGACATCACGGAGCTCATGGCAGGAGCTCCGTAGGTAAAAATTTGTGAGTATGATTATGTTTTCCTCAGTGTAAAGTGAAATTTTAGACTTAAAATACTGAAAGACATGGCGCAATGAAATGAAAGGGGCATGGAATCCACTGGGGGGGGAGGGTGAATAGCTTGGTAGCCATCAGTTTTGATGACAATGGTCATCCTAGTGCCGTAAGCACTTGAAGTGAACTATGATGTTCACTAACCAAACACTTAATTTTATAAGTTTGTTAATAATTAGTCCTAGATGAGGATTATGAAGAAACTACTAGTCGCTTCAAGGTAGTAATAAGTTCCTATGTCCTAACTGTTAGTATAAGGCCAACCAATTTTGAGCGCCATTAAGTAAAAGTGAGTTAACCTAAATGACATCTATATCCTAGCCTTGGTAGGGGATTTTGTTAAAACTCCTAAGTGGAAAAGGGTTAGTATTTTCCTAATTATAAATTAGGAAGAAAGATAAAATGATTTATTATACCAAGAAAACATATTGGTACTTATAAATAACTATTTAAATGTTATTGCAAATAAGTTAGATTGAAGAAGGACTGATTGTTGTAAAATCTCTATCACAGTAGGATCTAGCTACTATGGATTACCTTGCAGTTGAAAGAATTAGCTTACTATGCAATATTTTATTGCAAAAATAATTATGGAATATAAATTATCAAAAACCAATAACAAATTATCAAAAACCAGTAAATAAATGATCAAAAACCATAAATACAAATGATCAAATATAAGAATTTATTAATTGTCCATTATACAACAATGAGTTGAGATCCTCCTTATATAAAAAGGAATAATTTGTTTTCCTTTGGAGGCTCTACAAGTGGCTAGCTTAGATTGGACCACAATCACCCCTAGGTTGACCAAATGGCTCCCAAATTACCCCAAACAGTTATGAATTGGTCATGTGAACATCAGGTGAGCATGGTAAGTCATAAATGAGGTCACATATGTGGTGTATAAGGTTGGTTGGAAGTTAGATAGGCTAGGATAGGCCAAAATATCCAAGAAGGGGGGAAAAAGACTAGATACAATGCATGGGCACCCTCAGTCAAACTCAGATCCATAAAATAGGGGATTAGGGCGCCTTAGGAAAAATAGTGGTAATAAATGCATGAGGTGGTCATAATGAGGGCACCTAACAACTATATTTGACCATCCTTTTCCCATACATTGGTGAATGAGTCATCATATGCCCCAACTAACTTCTAACAACTTCCTAACAACCTAGGATTGTCATTATTAACCCGTTTAGCACCAAATAACCACCAGATTAATGTATGATTAAGGTACTATGGTATAATAATGTTCTAACACCCCCCCATAAGCTAGACTTTGGTAGATAATCAAAATAAGGCCTTGGAAACTAAGGCTCAAGTCACCTTTCACAACAACAATTTTTATTTGTCCATGTAACCAAGGTAAGGAGGAAAACCGCATGGGAAATAAAACCTCCCCTCTAAAGTAGACATGAAATACACCAAAATAAAATTCTCCAAAACTCAAGTAGGTGTGAACTTGATCATATGTCTGGAGGAAGCTTCTTCTTTGGAAGAGGTGGATGTTGCTCAACTAGATCAAGAACATGAACAGTTGCATGATGGAAAATGTAGCCATGTAGAACAGCTCCAATACACTGATGTGAGAGCAGAAGTGGCTGCTCATTATACTTTAACTTCATACTTAAATCAAGTCCAAATGAGTCTTGAGATTCTTGAGCCAAAAACTTTGAACCAGGAGTGGTGAAATCAGCATCAAGCAAAACTAAAATTTCTTGAAACTTTGAACTCAAAACTATTATGGCAGCTCTAAGAATAATGAACAATGGTTCCAACTGATCTTTGGAATTGAAATCTGAACTAAAATCAGATCCAAAACATGTATTACCAAGGCCAAATGAGAGGAACAAGAGTTCAATGCATGCCAAGACAATGGCAATGTCTCCTTCTTCAGTAGAATTGTGAGGAAATGAGCTAGTCACCATAGAGGAATAGGTAGAAAGCTTTGGACCAGAATTTGTGAGTGCATTTGCAGATATCTCACATCTTGATGCAGCCTTCAAATCATCCAAAAGATCAGCAAATTTTGCACCATCAACTAGTGAAGTATGCAAAGGATCTTCAACAACAAGAGAGATTTCTTCATCAATAAAGGAGATTCGAATGTCTTCTCTTAGATCAGATACATGTGAAGATGAGAAATCAGAGTTCTCATGAACTTCTAAGCAATAATATAAGGATTCACTTCAAGGATACTTTCACCATTTTGAACTTTTCTGCCATATTTTATTCTTCAACAGTGGGTTGAGGAAGTGTGCATGTGACCATGTAGGAAGTGAGAGGATGCATGGGACCAAGGAGTGCGAATGCATGAACTCCATAATCTGATGTAGACTCCAAAATATCCAATGAATCGCAACTTTGCATATCAGCAAACTCATATGAAGAATGCTTATCTTCTAGAGCAATAACTAAAAGAGAATCCTTAGTAGAAGAAGTATGATGGGAGAACAATGACTGTAGAGATAGATCTTCTTTAACAATGGTTTATCCATTTGTTGTATCTTAATCATTTGCAGCAACATATTCTACAATAGATGATGTCTCTTCACATTCTACTTCATAGCATGTAGAGGAAGCATTCGAATCAAAGAGATCTGTAACAATACAAACTTGCGTCGAAGATTCTTCCATTTGATCTTCTTGAACAAAGTCTGGGTGAAAAAATGAAGATGGGTGTCTATTTTGGGGGGTCTCGTGAGAAAATAATTCTGGTTTTTTCATGTTTTTCAACTTCGGGCGAACAAAAGTGATATTTTTGTTTAAAATTTCACTTTGCAGTAAAAAGAAAACTTTTAGAGAATTATGTTAGCTTTCTATTCATAATTTTTTCAATTTTTTTTATTGAGATTTGATATGTCGATTTCACAAATATTTGACAGTGTGTTCTTATAAAATGAAAAGACTACAAAATAGTTATGATTTGTTGCGCCACTAAAATCGTTGTTAGACTTGTTTTTTGCAAAAACAGAAAATGCTACGACAATCTACACACAATGTACTAGTGCCTGACTATAAGTTTGTAACCAATGGATCTAGATACTAATTATTATATTTTTTTAAAGTCGATCAATGGGGAAACTCAGTCGATTTTCAACATCATTTTTGTTGCGCCACTTTTCTCTCAATCCGCTATAAAAGTAAAAAATCTACGAACACCCTTTTGAAGTAGACACGCCAATTAAGAGTCCCACATTTTTTTCAATTTTTTTGGTGTTGTATTTTTTAAGTTATGGATTTTTCTTTTCACCGTTTTTTAAAGAGTTAAATCCTAACTCAACACATGTTATGAAAATAAAACTTAAAAAATATCAGTTCTTATCTATATACAACAAAATTTATACCCACGTAAAGTAGATTCAATGATGAACCTACTGGTATCAAGTCCGACATTCGTTTTGTTGTGTAAGAGGTGGTTTTTGCCTTCCGAAAATGGAGAAACCTGAAAATTCTGCAGAAATGTGAATCTTTCATGTTTCAGAGGATATTCGGCCGAAATAATTATTCGGCCGAATAATTATTCGGCCGAACAATTACTCGGCCGAATAACCTTTTTCCGTAATAGCACCGTCAATTACAGCGAAGGTTACTCGGCCAAATAATGAAGAAAAAAAAAAAAAAACTCGTTAGCCAGAAAAAAAATAATAATAATAATAATAATGTTTTCTATACTTATATAAATAAACCTAAAATTGATTCATTATTTTCGCATGTTTTAACTTCGCATCTTTTTTGTCAAACTAATTTTGAAAGGGTTTTCAAATGAGACATTTTTTGCAAAAGAAGGTTTTTACAAGGTATGTTTCTTCTCTTTTTTTCCAAAAGGCACATTGAAGGAGTTTTTTTCTAAGGTATATATGCAAGGAGTTTTTTCAAAATATTTCTTTTCTTATTGCATATTTGCAAAGAAGACATTTTTTGCAAAATGAGGTTTTTACAAAGTATGTTTCTTCTTTTTTTTTCCAAAAGGCACATTGAAGATGTTTTTTTTCTAAGGCATATTTGCAAGGAGTTTTTTCGAAATATTTCTTTTCTTAGACATGTTTGCAAGGAAGTTCTTTGCAAGGATTGTATTTAAAAAGTGTGTATTCTAAAGTATTTTTGCAAAAAAAATGTATTTTTCCTTCTTATTTCTTTGAAAGGGATTTTTTCAAAGAGTTGTTTTGGTAAGATAATTTACAAATGGTTTTTTTCCAAAGTAGTTTTGCACTTCTTATTTATTTGAAAGGGGTTTTTCAAATAGTTGTTTTGCTAAGGTATTTTGCAAAGGATTTTTTTCCAAAGTAGTTTTGCACTTCTTATTTATTTGAAAGGGGTTTTTTCAAATAGTTGTGTTGCTAAGGTACTTTGCAAAGGGTTTTTTTCCAAGGTAGTTTTGCACTTCTTATTTCTTTGAAATGAGTTTTTTCAAAGAGTTATTTACTCAAAATATTTTTGCAAATAAGTTATTTCTTTACAATTGTTTTTTCCAAGTATGTTTACAAATAAGTTTTTCTTCAAAGTACTTTTTCCTAGTGGTTTTTTTCGTAGATATTTTTTCAAAGAGGTTTTTTTTCCCATGATTTTTACAAAAAATATTTATTTACAAGGTATTCTTATTATTTTCCAATGGGTAAGTGATTCATTGTCAAGGAGTTTCTTATTTCTTTCCAAGAAGGTTTTTTTCAAAGAAGATTTTTGTTCGAAGAGTTTTTTCAAAGGAAAGTTAATTCCAAAGAGATCTTCTTCAAAAGACTCTTACAAAATTTTTATAAGGTGAAGTAAATTTCAATTCATGTTTTTATAAATTCCGTAAATGTTTTTAAATCTTAATTTATTTATTTTTACTATAAAGTAATGATTCTTTAATTTATCATCTATAGATTAAACAATCATGGGAAATAAGAGAAAACGTAAAAAAAAAGGTGATCGTACACATGATGATGATGGTAATAGAGAGAAACAAAAACTCAGATATATTGCCAAAAAACAAAAGGTTGCCGAAACGGAAGAGAGAACTATTGAAGATATAAATACAAATTTACATGATAATGTTGAAGAGATGGAAATTGAAAATAGAGTATAACAAGAACAAATTGAAGTTGAAAAGACCATTGTAGAAGATGTAAATAGTGATTTACATGCTAATGTCGATGAAGTCAATATTGAAGATCAAGTTCAAGATCCATAAATTGGACCTGGTATGTATATATCATATATTTTTCAAATTCATTTTTTTATAATGAATTTTATTTTTGGATATATGTTAAATTAAATTTAACTTGATGTATAGGTACTTTTACCATTGATGATGAAATGTTATAAGACATTGATTGCGACAAATATGGAGAAAAACTACCAATACATGTTGCACGATATCGTGCTACAAAATTTTATGATGAAGTTCTCAAGGATTACTCAATAGGAGGACAAGCACAAATTTTGAGATGTTTATTAGTGTCCAAGATGTTAGAAGGTGCTACATCATTATTGGGTATTCACAAAGCGACAAAAGAGTCGAAATTGAAACAAAATGTGATGAAAAATATAGGTGATGCAATAAAAAAATTTGGAAAATCCAGGAAGAAAGATATCAGTGCTGCACGTAAAGCAATTCATATAGCAATTCTTTCAACTAGTACTAAAAAAAAACGTTTGACAACAGAACTAGCAAAAGCAGTTGGAACATCAAGAAAGACATTATACAAACATAGCAAATTCAGAATGCAAATAGATGAAAATAATGAACTTGCTTGCTGGGTAATTATTTGTAGACAACCTTACAAAGATAGATTGGGAGCAGGTGTTAAAGATATTGTACGAGAATATTGGTTGGAACATGCTCGAGTTTCACCAAATTCAAGAGATGTGATACGCAAAATAATATCACAAAATGTATATGAAATCCAACCAAAACATATAATGAACATGACACAAGTACAATTGTTCAATAAATTCAAGGAAGATCATCATGAAATTAATATATCAATCACTACATTTGTGCAACAAAAACCATGGTATGTTAGACCTATTACTATACGTGATACATGTTGTTGCCGTTATCATGTGCAATTTCAGTTATATTATGACACGTTTCTTGAATTTGGTAAAATGTTTTGGACAAATTCACCACCTCCGCCCACAATACGTGAATTCATATCTCAAATTTTATGTGAGAGAAATCACGATGAAGTATTTTATTCAAAGAAATGTGTCAATGGAAAACATTGTGATCATTGTGGAAATATGGTGCTATTCCACAATAAATATCCTATCGATAATGATCAATCGTTGTCAAATGTAAATGTTGATTGGAGGACATACGAATACATCAATTATAGTACAAGTTCTAGTGATTCACATTCCAAAAGAATTGATTTGCTAGAAGACAAGATATGCGTAACAGATTTTCTCAAAAAATTTGAAAGCGAAATTTATAAATACACCCAGCATTCACATAGAGCACGATGGCAAGATCTTCAATTCAAACAATCTCGTGAAATTTTTCCACCCGGAACAATTTTGTCAGTGGTTTATTTTGCTGAAAACTATACATTTGCTGCACAAAAAGAGATACAGAGTGAATACTATCACTCTGACCAAGTTTCGATATTTGTCCATGTTGTATATAGACATTCTCAACAGGATGTTGATGGCATTGAAAGCACATGTGACAATCGAGATGTGATTAAAGAATATCACTTCTATATCAGCAATGATCGTACACACGATACACATTTTGTTCAACATTGTATAGAAAATATTTTCTATGATTCACTGAAAAAACACGAAGTTGAATTCAATGAGCATTGGATATGGTCTGATGGATGTGCAGGTCAATTTAAATCTTCACAATCATTTTTTTGGTTATGTCGGCTTCATAAAGCGTTGAACATTAAACATCGCTGGAATTTATTTGAAACTGGATATGGAAAAGGTGAACATGATGGTGCAGGAGCATGCGTAAAAAGAGCACTTCAAAGATGGCAAATGAACTATTCTTCTGCACGGTTTCATTCAGCTGCAGAGGTTGTCCAATGGTGTCAATTAAATCTAAGCCATGATTATAATCAACAATCAAAAGATGTGCGCGGGTATGTACACTATTTTTTTAATTTATATTATTTCTTGAAATTTAAAAAAATGTACACTAACATTAAAAGTTGTTCTTTGAAAGTGATTCATCATTTATTGTGTAGGTTTTTTTGGCTTGTTGGGGTCCAAGATATAAATAGATCAATACCATATGACGCTAGCACCATACATGGGACTAGAGATATTCACTCTATTCAAACAAAATCATTTCAAAACGTGTTTGCATTTGACAGTAGAAAGCAATCATGATTTTGTCATATTTGCATTGAAAATGTTGAATCTACAGAAGTTTATGAAAACATAACAAACAACTACGTAAAAGCTTGGAAACACACAGAGATTAATCCAAAAGGAAAAATGCCACTGACAAGTGTAGAATAGTTGGAATCAGAAGAAATAGCAATATCATCTGATGGCGATAAAATTTCAGATCTTGTTAGAGAAGGTAATAAACTTACTTGACTTTTAAGATAATTGTTCATTCTAGTCCATCGCCATAAGTATAGTCAATTTAATTCATTTAAAAACGCTAACACCAATTATAATTTGCGCAGGAGATGTTTTCACTGTGATTGCACCTTTAGACAACAACGAAAAATGTGAAATATTATTTGATGCGATGCACTGAAGGAAAAATGAAGTTATTGGAAGACTACAATGACAACGGATTTACATACGAAAGAGGATCCATCATTTTAAAAGGCTATTTTTTTCAGCAGACGTATATGACTAAAAATTATGTCTACTTTCAAGATTATGAACCCGATGTTATATGTTGTCAGTATAGTTATTTAGTATGTGCATCTCGAATAAGATTGGTACAAGTTCCATCAAAAAACAGTTAAAAACCAAAAAATGGAAACTATCCATTTGTGACCATGAACGGATAATTGAGGATGGCATTCCATTGCGATGTTTTTAATTATATATCAAAAATGAATTGATCATGTTTTTGTCCATGTCAATTGTTGTGTACAATATATTTTTTGTCCATGTGTCACAACTGTTGTGCACAGTATATTTTTTCATTGAAGTTTTATGAATATTATCTTGAATGACAACTAACATAAGAGTTTAAATTGTATTTTAACATGCTTAAAAATAAATTCAAAACTTATTTGATAATTCAAAAGTACTTTATTCGGGTCCCCATATGTCTATTAGACCACTTAAGGGATGAGATAACGGATGTGGCTATCCCCACACTCCGCCCCGAATTTTTACTTTTGATTGATTGATGCCAATGAAAAATCACCAAAAGACCTACTAAATTTTGTATTCTTTTAATCCATTGAACATGTTCCTCTAATATACTTCACCATAAATATGATCTGAATGAGTTTTTTAAAACAAGTAACTGTTAATTTATATAGTTTTTAAATAAATTATTGTTGCACAAAGATAATATATCTCTCACATGTAAGTTCACATAACTGAAATCATGGCAAATGAAGATAACAATCATTTGATTTTTAATCACAAACAAGAATTCCTGGATTGTGAAGCTTATGCTAAATTAGAGCAATGATTATTTACAACAAATCGATAAAAATTCATCGAATTGTTGTCTAAAATTCATTGCTCTAACTTAGCATAAGCTTCACAATCCGGGAATCCTCACTTGTGATTAAAAAACAAAAAATCATTATCCCCATTTGCCATGATTTCAACAACATTTAGAAATTCACGAACTACCTGAACAATGAACATATGAAAAACATTAGTTAAAATTTGAAATTTACACATGCAATATATCATATCTAACAATGAACATATAAAAAACATTAGTTAAAATTTGAAATTTACATATGCAATATGCAACAACATCATATCAATCAAACAACTAAAAGATTGAAACTTTTATCAAACAATTCATAGATTTTCATTCATAATATTAAGATATTGAACCTATTAAAACTTCATATTTCTATCAAAAATTTTCAATCTTATATATTCATATCAAGTACAACATTCTTAAACTTCCAAAAAATTCTATAACATATTCATTTCTTAACATTTTAAACCCTCATTCTTATGATTCAACACTTTCTCGACATTCATTCTTTCCATAACATTCATTCTCAAAACAAATTGAACATTTTTTACAAATTCAACATTTCCTAACTTTAAAGTGCACCTATCAAATATTCCAAACATTCATTTTTAACATTTTAAACATTTTTGATAGGTCTCCCATTCATTTTTTTCCAACATTGATTCTTACCATAACATTCATTCTCAACATTGAATATTTCATAACATTCATTCTCAACATTGAACATTTCCTAACTTTAGATTAACATTTTAAACATTCCTAACACCTCCCATTCATTCTTTTCCAACATTCATTCTCAACATTCAACATTTCCTACCTTTAAATTGCACCTATCAAAAGTTTCAAACATTCATTCTTAACATTTTAAACATTCATACAAAACATATTCTAAACATTCTTTCATTCATTCTTTCTCAACATTCAACATTCATATCATAACACCTCCCATTCATTCTTTTCCAACATTCATTCTCAACATTCAACATTTCCTACCTTTAAATTGCACCTATCAAAAGTTTCAAACATTCATTCTTAACATTTTAAACATTCATACAAAACATATTCTAAACATTCTTTCATTCATTCTTTCTCAACATTCAACATTCATATCATAACACCTCCCATTCATTCTTTTCCAACATTCATTCTCAACATTCAACATTTCCTACCTTTAATTCTCAACATTCAACATTTTCTACCTTTAAATTGCACCTATCAAAAGTTCCAAACATTCATTCTTAACATTTTAAACATTCATACAAAACATATTCTAAACATTAAATACCAGATGAGAAATAATTAACATGTACTCATATATAATCCAAAAAAAAGATTCATGAACATGTGAGTTCAATGTACATATATGTATAATCAAAAAATAAATACCCTTCGTGTCCAAAAACAACTACAATATATATAAAAACAGCCTACTATCCATCTGAACCAATATCTTTCCACTATCTTCCGCTAGGACCTTCCCTTGGACTCAAGGCAGCCTACAACATGTATCAAAATAAATTATAAATATCATAAGTTATTTAAACAATTTTAAACTAAATTCAAGAGATTAAAATATTAAACTTATATATATGAAAAAACAATTCAATTATTATGAAAGTCGTACATCAAATTCTTTGAATGGATGTCCACCACTTTCTTCCAACAAAGTATTCCCTTTGGCTCCAAAGGATCTAAGAGAACCAAGCTGCAACATGTACAAAAGTAATTTATGAATCCTAAAATATGGAAACAATTTTCAAATAAATCCAAAAAATATTAAACATTAAACTTATATCAGAGATCATTTTAAGTTAAACAAAATTACCTCAGTGCCAATATCCGCATTCAACAGAGAACCTACATCTTCACCCCCAATTTCCATATGGTCTCTCCCCTAAAATTTAAATTTTGTTAATGAATTAAACATAATAGAAACAAAAAATAAATTAAGCAATTAACTTAAAACCAAAACAAGAAAATTAAAATCATTAGCTCACAAGAGAGGGTAAATCATCTAAAAAGTTTGATTCTAAAGAAACCTGCATGGATAAGTCAAATTAATAATAAGATTGATATTTATTAAAATTCAAAAAAAAAAATATCAAGTTCAATCATAAATATTATAATTAATATACCTCTCCAAAACGCTCATCATTTTGACTAGGATGCTCTTCATTTTGACTGGTGGAGACTCGAAAATTATGTACATTCAACATTCTAGAAAACTGGAAACAAAATACATTTGCTTAATATACTTACTACTATGTAACAAAAAATTCAATTCAAAATGAATAGTAAAAAGTCCAATAGATTGTCATAGCATAATCAACAAACCTCTCCCATACTCGATGTGTCATTGGATAACACATCTGAAGCTATATCGCGACAAGACTTAACATAAGCCCTGAGATCATCGATGCTCAATCCATCTACCTCATCATTCGTCTTGTAAACAAACTTTTGACGAATAGTAGCACGAGCCCTCTCTCGACCCAATCCCACTTCTACTCCAACAAGAACTGACGCTAAACCATCACCTACCGATTCCCTTGCAGTTGTCCCAAGTTGGGATGTGGGCTCCATCTCCGATCTTAAAGCCACAACCCTAGGTGGACGAGGTATCTCAAGTGGAGGTCGAAGAGTCGTTGGGTCTCTAAGAGCACCTTTTCGATTATATATTCGTCCCTTTCCAACTCCATAAAAGTCAGAAGGAACATCAGTATAGTTTGGCTTCATACCTAAAAAAAACTCCGCATAGAAAAATCTAGCAAAATAATTAGGAACCTCATCGTTCCATGGCAATCGACCATAAGCTGCAAGGAACGGATCATATATTAGATGTACAATTTGAGAATGCTTGAAATATTGCACTTTCAACATTTTTCGCTTAAGGCCTTCTTTGAAATTAAACATTGAATTGGCTTGTTCTTTGGTGACTCTCTCCTTCACAACCTCCCACTTGTCTGGACCCATAACTTGGTCCCTTCGCCTCTGCATCAAATGAATAAAACCATTCGTAGTTGGTCCGAGTTCCTCATATGCATCAATGAATTTTTGCAATGACCCCAAAACAATCTCTAGACTTTGTCTGCTCTCTGGAGGGAGATCCAAAGAACAAAGATCATTGTTCAACCTGTCATAGTGGGATCTACAACTTTCAAGAATAGTTTGTTGCACAACACCTTCCCATGGAAGCTCATCAGGTATATCAAACGGATAAGTTGATATGGGTGTACAACCCTCAGCTAGTGGAACATATGTCGTCCTTGCTCTAGGAGGATCTTCACGACCCTGCTCTGCCCCCACACCTATCCCATCATCTCCAATCCTATCTTGATCTTCCTCTCGCTCTGTCAAATTAGGCACATCTTCCGAACCTCGCTCTGCTTCAAATATAGCCTTAGTCAAGTGTTAACCTTGTCCAACAATTTGAAACATAAAAAAATACAAATTATACATGTATTGATTCATTAATGTTCATACCGACAGAAGGTTGAGATCGACGCTCTCCCACAGAAGATAGAGGGGAATCATTTGTACCCCTATCAACTTGATGGTGATCACATGACTGTGACCCATACAATAAACTTGAACCCCGAGGTGAATTCGACAACCTTGGAGTACCGATTGGAACACCTATTCCCGATGAATGTGATGACCTCCTACGCTTCCGCTTCGAAGACTCCACTCTTTCCATTTGATATGATTTCTAAATTTACACGACATATTGAATTTGTACATGTTAATTCTACAGACTTAAAGACATCTCTAATAAAGAACTACATACCAAATGTAGG
Organism: Larix kaempferi; assembly: GCA_027924585.1. Taxonomy (NCBI): domain Eukaryota; kingdom Viridiplantae; phylum Streptophyta; class Pinopsida; order Pinales; family Pinaceae; genus Larix; species Larix kaempferi. The sequence continues at coordinate 7,877,283 of BSBM01000179.1, read as the reverse complement.
GGTGTCTAAAACAGTAAGTAAATTTTTTTGTAAGTCCCTCTCTTAACTCTAGCATAATTAATTAAATAAAATTCCTACCATCACTACTATTGCAACATAAAGACATATTTAATAATCATTTCATAATCAAATATAATTTATAATGCAGTTAATTGTAGTAGTATAGTAATCTTACAATACAAATGTCAACTCATACCATATTGAAGTTGTATTATAATGCAGTTAATTGTAGTAGTATAGTAATCTTACAATACAAATGTCAACTCATACCATATTGAAGTTGTACGTGTTAATTTTACACTTAAAGCCATATCTCATAAAGAACTGCATACCAAATGTAAGGGTGCCTAAAGTAGTATAACTCATTTTTTTTTTGTAAGTCCCTCTCCTAACTCTAGCATCACTACTATTGCAACATAAAGACAAAATTAATAATCATCTCATAATCAGATAGAAAATATAATGCAGTTAATTGTAATAGTATAGTCACCTTACAAATTTTTCAACCATAACATATGATTCGATTATATATCTCAATAAACAAACATCATACGAAATATATATATATATATCCGCTTCTTATAAGAATCGTACTTTATTTATAAAAAAAAAAAAATTTACACAACTGTTGACTCATAACATATTGAAGTTGTACATGTTAATTCTACAAACTAAAAGGCCTTACAACACTATAACTTTTTAAGTGAATCTGTAAACTCTGCTCAAGAACAGACTTCAAGAACTTTGCTCAAGAACAGAGTTCAAGAACTCTGTTCAAGAACAGACTTCAAGAACTCTATTCAAGGATAAAACTTTTCATATTTTTATATCTTATTGTATAACATATATTTCTTACATGTTCATGAACAGAGTTTTTAACCTTTGTTCATGAACAGAGTTTAAGACCTCTGTTCATGAACAGAGTGCTTACACTATGGTTTCAAGAAGTTAGTGAAGTAAACACACCCACCCTAAACTCACGGTTTCAAGAAGTTGGTAAAGTAATTGTTTTTTGTTGCTAAAATACTAGCTATTTAAATCTAACATAATTTTGTCAAATTATCTAGTTACTAAACGTTATATTAAAGGCATCATTTATTTTTTCTTTTTTTATATGGTTTATTTATCTTCTAATATACAAATCTCATAAAGCATTATTTTTACTAATTTAATAAGTTAAGAATATGTGTTTCCTCATCAGAAGTTATAGGTTCAAATCCGGAGGGAGTATGTACACCTTTGCACTCTGTTCATGAACAGAGTTTAAGACGTCTGTTCATGAACAGACATCTTAAACTCTATTCATGAACAGAGTTTAAGCAATCTATTCATGAACAGAGTTTAAGCACTCTGTTCATGAACAGAGTTTTTAAACTCTGTTCATAAACAGAGTCCCTAAACTCTGTTAACCAAAATTAACATAAAATTAAATGTAAAAAACCATAACAGTCTAATTTTAAATCTTAATGCAAATATTTTTTTTAATTTTCTTCAAATGACTACAATTTTTTTTTACAATGCAAAAGATCGAGAAACGAGACGTACCCGTAAACCAGACTCACAGTGGTCAGATTGTCGAACCACCAACTCGTCGAACGATAAATATTTCCTACATTCAACAAACAAAAGGGTTAACAACAAAAACCTATAAAATTATGAAACTGAAAACAAACCAACATAACTCATCTTCAAAACATACCTGTCGACGAAAAACTTTCAACCAACGAAGCGCCGATGACACCCTCCAACAAACGAACTAACCTGCACAAACTTCCACATATCCAAAAGACATTACAACAATAAAACATACGCATAAAATTGGGAAATAAAATTGGAAAATTAAAAACAAACATACAACGAAATGATGGATGTGTTTATAAACTAACCAGGCAGTCGTCACCTCCAAATGAATCCGTCAAGCAGCAATCTCCCTATTTCGAACAAAAATTTCGCAGAACTGTAAAGCGACCTCCTCGACGAAGGCAGGTTCCAACTGTCGTAACAAGCAGTCTCAACAGAGCGGTCGAGCGATCATAAGGAGTGACAAGAAGCGAATAGACAGAAGGGCGTAGATACAGCACAATGAATGAACGCGGGGTTCATGCCAGCATCAACAGCGGATGACGATCAACACCATGAACGAACGTCGAGATCGGGCGAGCATCGACAGCATACGACCATCTGCAGCGGGCGAGCATCATCAACGGGTGACCATCAGCAGCGAGCGAGCATCAGCAGCATGCAGGCATCGTCGAAAACACCATGGAGGGTGGCGAAGATCTGTAGCGGGCCCGCCCACAGGGTCCAGAAAATGACAGATGGCTATAGCCAAACTACGGACGAGACCGGGCTTTTATGCAAAAAATGTATTCGGCCGAATACTTGTTCGGCCGAATAATTGTTCGGCCAAATAGTTGTCCATAGGCCGAATAATTATTCGACCGAATAGTTGTTCTGCCGAACAATTATTCGACCGAATAAACAAACACACGAAATTTTTTTCCGTCCGGCAGTGCTTTTCACACATTTCGAAGGTCCCCATTAAACTTAACGTAGAACTGTTAGTACGTATTCGTCCGAATAACTTATACATTATTCAGCCAAATAATAAATTTTAATCGGCCGAATAACCTCCGCCGAGACTTTTTTGCTGTGGTTTCTCACGAAAGTGTTACCCACCTTCATGTTTTTACCCAACTTCATCAAAGAGAGTAGAGGCCGAAACATTAGTAGGCAGAGCACATGTAGAGGTGTCCATAGGCTCACTCAATGCACCATTCTTCTGCTTATCAAGATCTTTGTCCAAGTTGGACAATAGCTCAAATGGATAGTCTGCAGAATCAATCAAGTAGTGCATTCTTGGAGACATGGCTAGACACATAGCTCTGAATTCTCTCTCACAATCATTTAGCCAATGATTTTTCTCTTCATAAGAATATGGTTCATTCTCAATACCAATGGACACATCATAGAGACCTTGTCTCCTGAGATATGCACACATTTTAGACTTCCACTTTGCATAACTGAATTGAGTAAGAAGAGGAACTTTTGAATCCATGTAGAAGTTGTTGTACCTACAATAGCAAACTCTCAACACTCAAGAGGGGATCTACACTAACAGATTCGTACCCTGTTTGATAGTGGGTAAATTCGGGAGAGCATAACTCCTTCGATAGACCCCAATGGATTCAATGCAATTGTTCCAGGTACTTCTCTGGTTTCTCCACTACTTTTGGCACACCACTAAAACAATCTTTTGGTTCGAATAATAGCTCCAAGAGCTCTGATACCATGTAAAATATATATCACAGTAAGATCTAGCTAATATGGATTACCTCGCAGTTGAAATAAATAGCTTACTATGCAAGATTTTAGTGCAAAAATAATTCTGGAATATAAATGATCAAAAACCAGTCACAAATGATAAAAAACCAAAAATACAAATGATCAAATATCAAAGTTTATTAACTATCCATTTTACAACAATGAGTTGAGATACTCCTTATATAACAAGGAATAATTTGTTTTCCTTTGGAGGCTCTACAAGTGGCTAGCTTAGATTGGACCACAATCCCCCCTAGGTTGACCAAATGGCTCCCAAATTATCCCAAACAGTTACGAATTGGTCATGTGAACGTTGGGTGAACATGGTAAGTCATAAATGAGGTCACACATGTGGTGATAAGGTTGGGTGGAAGTTAGGTAGGCTAGGATAGGCCAAAATAGCCAAGAAGGGGGGCACAAGACTAGATACAATACATGGGAACCCTCAGTCAAACTCGGATCCATAAAACAGGGGATTAGGGTGCCTTAGGAAAAATAGTGGTAATAAATGCATGAGGTGGTCGTAATGAGGGTGCCTAACAACTATATTTGACCATCCTTTGCCCATACATTGGTGAATGAGTCATATGCCCCAACTAACTTCTAACAACTTCCTAAAAACTTCCTAACAACCTAGGATTGTCATTATTAACCAGTTTAGCACCAAATAACCACCAGATCAATGTATGATTAAGGTAATATGGTATAATAATGTTCTAACAATTTTCCTTGATTAAAAGTCAATGCATTAAATTATTAAAAGGCTATAAAATCTTATCTACCAAAGTAGAAAAGATATAACTAATAGTTAATGCATCATGGCTATTCATGGAAAACTAAAAGCTAATGCATGGATGACTATATGAGAAGATACTAGAAGTTAATAAGTTAAGTTGAGATTAGTTATCCCAAGATAATTGATTTAGAAAGTTGAATAAATATCTTGAGTTAATTAGCTATCTGAAGGCAATTGGATAAGTAAAGTCAATTAATTAAAGTTAGCTAAAGGTTAAGCTAATGAGATAATTGGATAAGGTTAAATAAAGATAACTAAGTTAAATTTAGCTAAGTTAAAGATAAGTTAAATATTTAGTTAAATATTGACTAAGTAAGTCATTCAGTTAAAATTAACTAAAGATGCTAAGTTAAGTTCAAACAAGAACTTATAGATTGGGAAATCAAAGTACATAAAATAACTTTGGCTATAAAGAAGGCACTAAGGTGCTCGTAAAAGGGGGGGGTTTCGGAGTTGAAGCATCCAAGAAAAGGTGAATAAGATTGATTCAAGAAAATGGAGGAATGCTCTTGCACCCTAGTGGATTCGTGCCCAGCTCAGGGGTGGTCTCTCGAAGAGAAAACCTACGAGACCAATTAGATGGGTGGAACGTTGGACTCAAGTTTTCATACACCCATTCTAGATTGCTAAGATAAGTACTTATTCCCATTCGTTTCATTCGTTTTCAAGTAAGTATATTACTACTCTTTGGGGTTAATACTTTTAATGGCATTCGTTTTCAAGTAAGTATATTACTACTCTTTGGGGTTAATACTTTTAATGGCAGAAATTATTATTGTGTTTTTTCTTCTTGAATTGCATGTAGAGCTATGCCGACATTGTTCTAGCCTTCTAATATCTATTGGTATCATTTTAATTTGAGATCATTGCAATGAGAATTTTACTGTGCGTATATTTTTCTTTTATTGAGATTTCAGTGATAAGATTATATTGTCGGAATTGGTAGTTTCTCTAATAACTACTAAATTGATTGTTTACCGATATACGTAGCCTCTGTACTGAATGCCCAAACTTAAATACAGCGGATCATCACTTAAAGTCATGTTTCACCCAGTATCTCATGTTGATTGTTTGTTTTTAATTAGTTTGTGTACCCAATAAGGTATTGTCAAAGACTATATATTGCACTAGCCCATAAATTCTATTTAACACCTTAGTCCTTGATTTCGCCATGTTGATTCTACGCCTCTGTGGTTAAATAACCGTTGATCAATGTTTCCATACTTGACATCTCTTCGCTAAACCAAGACAATGAGCCTTCCCGTGTGACTAATGGAGTTACAGATGGTGAAATTTGTGGGATATCAACCCACAATCATCGATTTAGCCATGCCATAGTGGTAGGTAAGCTCGAGGTTTCTGTTGATTGCATGTTGTTTTCCTGTACAATTACATACGAGGACTCGAATGAAAGAAACACATATGAATGATTAACTATGTTCAATGCGTAATAATGGGTGCTTTGATGCTTAAGACCGCATCTCTTTGAAATCTTGGTTTAGGCATTCTTAAATGCAACTTCTATGTCATTTCCTTCATAAGAATCTGGTCCAAATCCATTCTCCATTTTGTAGACAATCATCTATTTGTTGTCATGTAGATTGCTAATTGTCCCCATAAATATCGCAATAGTGCTCTCAGGATATTGTTCCTTTGACGGCAAGTGGTAGTACCCCTGACTAGCAGGGTTCTCCATTGGCTGAGAGACCACGAACCAGGAGCATCTAAGCCTCGGGGATCACATCTGTCCTGGACCGCACCAACCCTTAGCATGGTTGGATTTTAGTATCCGCGGGGTTTCGAACCAGTAGGGGTGTCTTAACCATAACCCTCCACCGACTGTTCTACATCACACGGATTAGAGGTTTTCATTGTTAGTTACGAATATATTTATAATTGTATACATGATATATATTCATGAATTAATTTTAGTTTGAATGCTTGTTGAAAATAACCTAGTATATTTAAATTGCTTTTTCTTGGTTCATGAGAATATATATATATATTGAAATTATAAGATGATGTTAATCATAAGTGATATTAAGAAAGTGTTAGTATGATATAGTGGGTACATTCATAGTTGTTTTTCATCTATGGCTTATGATATGTGTGTGTGTATTTTAGTTCAAAAGCATAACATCGCTGAGAAAATATTTACATGGATTAAAAAGTTATAAAGATATAAAATGGAGGTTAAAGTATGAGAAATATAACTCATGTTTGCATATGATTTTGATACATATATGTGTAATTATAGAGTAAGTATTAAGGTTACTCCTAGTCTAAAAATATGTGAGTACATGAGATGTTTCCTTGTTGCTAAGGAAACCTCTTAATATTGATTAATAGGATAAATACATCATAATGTTACATTGACTTATGGATATATATATATATATATATTACTTAAATAGAATTCTCTATATTACATACCCAAAGGATATTAAATTATGGTGAGGGCATGACATTATAAAAGTTAGTTATATATATAATGTAAAGTTAAAGCATAGACCTTTCACATATACATATTGGTGTATTAGATTTAATCAAAGCATTGGAGATGTGGAAGTAAATGAAAGAATAATGTGTTATTCTTTTTAAATCATTATGAGTATGGCTTATTTCGTGTGTGTATATATATATATATATATATATTTTATTTTATTTTGAAAGTTTCAAATTGGTTTAACATCTTTATATAGTCTTTAATTTAAATATATGTGTGTGTGTGTTATATATTTGATTTGGATATGGAGATATTCTAATTCCTAAGTTCAATTAAAGATAAAAAAAAATTAAATGTATAAAAGTTTGATATATGGGTGAATAGAAAAAAATGTAAATAATTTTTATATAGATAGAAGGAACTCAACAATGGATATTCAATCTCTTAAGTTGAATTATAGTTTTTTGTTAAATATAATATATATTGTTGAATACTCTTGCAAAAGAAGAAAGAGAGTATAATGGTTAGCAATGCTAAGTAATCCATGGCCATTAATGGGACAATCACATACATATGTAAAGAATGCTAGGTGCATTAAGGAAACGGCTTCAAGCTAGTCAAGATCCATAATTTAAATAAAAGAGATAAGTTGGAATAGTGATGATAGTCTAACTTTTGTAGTAATTATAAGGAAACAAGCAAAGATGCAATGAGTGTATATACGAAGACATCACATAAGTGATCAAAAATGAAGCTAATTTACATAAACAAGTTCTTTACGACATTATAGAAACCCTTCATAAAAACATTAAATGTATTTCGAAAAACATTACACCAATGACTAAATACATCCAAAAATTATGTAGAAAAAGCCTATACATAATAATCACTATAATGGAAAGATATCATGATATTTACCTATTAATCATCACCTTTGTGACTAACCAATGGAGTCGATAGGAAACATTACAAACCCCAAACATATCCCATTTATACCAAATAAGAATGTAAGAGTTGGAAAGACCAACTTGTCGATTAAGAAACTAAATATACAATGGCATAAGGAGTTTACAATCATTTGCTTTAGAGGTGAGCATAACCAAGCAATATCATAAACGATACAACGAAGTTAGTAATACTACTACAAGAAACCTAGTATGGTATTCAAACCACACCAGAAAATCCGGTCGAAGACCAAATGATGGAGCAGTTTATACCACATTGGGAGTGTTGAAATGATAGAAGGATTAGTGTGTTACACATGTCCATACTAACACACATTATACTACGAAGCTTCGATTAAAAACATAGTAATGTAAAACAATGGTCATAATTAGCACCGGATTATTCGATACCCTAAGTCAACATATGAGTAATGTCATGGGAGATTAAGCGAAGAAATAATAACATTAATAACTTCAAATTTCAATACCAAAATGATTACCTTTTAGAGTTTAGGGTTTTATATTGAAACATAGGTATAATTTAAACAACAATTCAATATTTACAACAAGTTATGTTATAAGGAATGGGACTTATAACATTGATAAAATGACCAATTATTTCATATGTTTACAAAACAAATACCATTTTCACCATCTTTATAGATATCTAAGTTCTACAAGTTTGAACGTTCACATATAAATAAGAGCTTGTGGTATAAAGTATTAATTATATAGTCTTTAGAATCAAAAAATAAATTCACTTGGTATTGATATTTTCATTAACTCATGTATATAAGTTTTAAATTAAACATATCTCTTTTCTAGAAACTAAAACTTTCAAAAGTTTTTTAACTACGTATAATTTTTACGTTTGAGTGGAGCAAAATTTAGGTTTATTACATTATATATCTTCGATGCTCATCATCTCCTACTCCTACTTCACCTAAGTTTCTACCTCTTTGAAATCACGTTGGATTCTTGGTGAGATGTTTTGGTTATATTTATTGCACATTCAAGGTCTCTACCTCCTTCAACACGTGAGGCATATGGGTTATGCTACGAACCCTACTACCTCTCCACCCCTTTCTCTTGCTCACCATACCTACAGAGACTTTATCAAAGTATCCACCACAAAGGAAGTGTTGACTCTACAGACGATGAACCATTCATTAATTTGTTGTAACTGTAAATGGAAGGAACCACCCAAAACTCAATAATTCTCAAGTTTACTTGGTTTTACTATTCCCTTACTTTGCAATGCCAAAGATTGCAATTGTATCCACTTTATAATTCTCATCCATCGAGTCCTATTGTTTCCTTAAGGAAATGGTCGAATGGAGAAAAGGCTAGGCAATAAATTGCCATGATGTCCCCTACAATGCTCCACAATCATGTTCTTTTCCATCTTGCTACCCTCATACGCCATTGTCATGGGTGAAGGATCAACCATCATCTCCATGATAACCAGGATTCCCACATATCAATCCAATGGACCATCTCAAATCACTTACCAGGGGCACATGCAAGCCTACAACAACCACCCCTCATTAACATGCATCCTCTCAAACTTGTGAGGTGTCATCACCATTGATGCTATGTGTCTAGGTTTTCTTTGAGCCATTTGACCCATCCCTACCACCCACTACAAGGGAAATTTAATCTGTATGGTTCTCAAAGCTTCATAGCACTTCGACAAACTTAACCTACTCGAATATCGAGTGAGGCCCACAATATTTACATAAACAACTGACCAATGTGAACACTTGACCCATGACTTCCTACTTGCATTTCAAAACACCTAGCGGCTTGAGCTATACCGCCAAACTAAATAATTTTATTAATTTAATATATATAACTCTCTCGATTAATAAATACATATTTATATTACAATATTACAATATTTTAATCATTATTATTTAAAAAATCATTTTAAATAAATATTATTATTATTATTATATAAATTTCATTTAAATAGAAACTTTGAATGAGTAGTCTTAAGAGACAATTTTTTTTCCTGATTTTTGGGAATTCATTATAACCCGTGTCAAACTTAAATAAATCGGGTGTTGTTGGGATATTCAAATGGTCGGTGTTTAATCTCTTTTTGAATTTGTTAAACCTAAATCAATTATTAATAAATGGTGTACTCTAAATATTTTAAGTCTAGTTTTATTCGTATTTAATAGGTATGAAAATTGCATAATTTTAGTGTCATAAAGGTGTTAGGCATTGAATTTATTTATGAATTCCAAAATATAATTTAAACACATATAAATTTAGATTTTACCAAAAAAAAAATTACCAAATCTGACCTAAACTCATCCTAAACCAAAAATTTAAAATAAATAAATTACTCCATAATAAATAATTTTATTAAATTAATATTTTTTACCATTTCAAATTATAAATTTTGTTTCTTTAAATAATGATTATAATGCAAACCCTCTTTTTCCAATTTCGAGGATGGTACACAATAAACTCAAACTCCCCAAATTAGTAATAATTGACTGAGGTCTCAGTGGGTTTGGACACCTTTTCAGATTGGTATTTGGACGGTTTTCCTTGAAAATGTGGCTGGAATTATTAAAATAGATGGAACAGGAGATATGAGTTAATAAGATTACACAATTTGGGTGGAAAATGGTTATTTTTATTTTAAAATTATTTTTTAACCATTAAAAATTAAATTATGATTTTGATTCGGTCAAAGATTAAATAAATTAAATTCCATAAAAAAAGAAAAGTCAAAATCTCCCAATTAATTTTTTCAATAGGCGTGTTGTATATAAAGAAATTTGGGCAAAAGGAAAAAAGATAGAGACTCTGTCATCTTGGCTATTGAGAAGTGTTGTTCAAGAGCTGCAGCACATCGTCCGAAGTAATCACCCAGCCACAGAAAGTATGAAGCCCAGAACTCAGAAGTCTCCTGGATCTCCTCCGCAGCCTTCAAGTAATGAAACGAAACTGTTGGTGTCATCTCATGGAGAAGAACCACCCACATCTGCTTTCCAGTCAAAAGACAGTGAACAAGATGCTGATGGCGCAAATAATGAACTGCTGACCGCGGCTCTTCAGTCAGAGGACAGTGAACAAGCTGTGGATGGCTCAGAGAATAAAGAGAAACGAAAGAAGGAAAAATTAAAGATCTTAGAAGAGCGCTCAGTATATAAAGCTCAAGCGCTGAGCCTTATGGAGGCCAGAGGGAAGTTAACAGAAGAAGAAGTAAATTCGATCGTCAAAAATCTATATGGTTTTGACTGCAATGACCGGCTTTTGATCTTTGAACAAAAAAAGCCCGGAAGGATGCTTGATGATAGCAAATGGAGGAGGACCGTTCCAGGTGTCATGATCGATGGTAAGCCTTATTTATGGAGGCCCAACGAACCTGGAACGTTAAGGCCCAGCTGCCATGCGGATGAAGCGGGTAATGTTAAAAATGGTCCACAGAACCGAGCAACTACATCAAATCCTGTCCACAGAGCTGAGCAACTTATAAGCCGTCCCTCATTTGAAAAATACGGTCATTTGCCACAGTATCGTTGCGAGCTTGAAGACTATCCTAAGGGAGCTTTTGGGTACAGTGAGGACGTCGAGGACTTTTTGGTAGGGGGTACAGAGAAGCTGCAAGAGATCCGTAAGCAATTGCAGTGTGATTCCAGTCCAAGTTCAGGGGAAACCATTGAGGAAATTAGAGATGGATTACGCTCATCACCGAGACATGATAAGCCTTCTCATTCTCCAGATGTGAAGACTACCTACTTGTGGGGCGTTGCCATTCCTCACGACGATTGTGACTGCAGCGGATCTTCCGCTGAAGAGGGCTCAAACTGATAGGTAAGATATAATGCATTTTTTTTTGCTGAATTCAAACTATTAGGGTTTTGTTCCTTCCCACTGATAGGTAAGATATAATGCATTTTTTTACTGAATTCAAACTATTAGGGTTTTGTTCCTTCCCACTGATCGGTAAGATATAATGCATTTTTTTTTACTGAATTCAAACTATTAGGGTTTTGTTCCTTCCCACTTATCGGTAAGATATAATGTATTTTTTACTGAATTCAAACTAGTAGGGTTTTGTTCCTTCCAACTGATCAAGTTGTTAGTGATTATTTATAAATAGAGCAAATTGATTTAGGCATACTAAATTGTGGATTTGAAGTTCATAGATCAATACTGAAAAAATGAATAAAGGTTATCAAATTCTTTAAAGAGAGGTGATTTAATCTTTATATTTGAGTTTTTTAATAAGATAATGTATTTTTTATATTTTCTATTTTGATAAGGTATAGCATAAACTGAAATTTCCCATATTTACAGGGAACAAAATAAAACTGCAAGCTGCTGATCTAAGGAGGCTTTGAAGTTGAAGAAAGGTATTCTTTACTGGGAAGAATACATTGAAGACAAGTTGGAACATGAGGGTTCTACTTCTTAAATGAGTATTCAGTATTATGTGGAACTGGTCTACTTTAGCTATATGCTTTTGATACTTGAGTGTTTAGTAATATGTGGAACTGGTCTACTTTAGCTATATGCTTTTGATACTTGAGAAGGATGGAGGCTCATAGTTTGGTTTAGATTTTTTTAGGGTGACTGTTGTTTTTTGGATAGTGTTATGGATGTTGGATGTACTTTTTTATTCTTATGGATGTTGGATGTTCTTTTTATGTTTATGAATAATGAAAGTATAGTAAATATTCTGCTTCAAAAACAAATATAATGTATTAGGTGTTAATTGGTAATGGTCTAGGGTTTACAATGAAAGTGGGTTAATTCTATGTGAAGTGTGTTTTTATGTGTTAGTGGATGTGCTATAGTGGATGTGCTAGTTGGTATTAAACTCGTGTTTATAGTGCAATTTATGATGGGAGTGGCTTAGATTTGAACTTGGGTTTTAATCAATTTATTTCCTTTTAATTATCTTCACTATTATTGTTAGTTTTAATTCTTTTTTCTCTATTTATAACTTTTGAAAAATTCACATTGACTTTTCTAGATTTTCCTTTTATCTTTTTTAACTCTTTTTGACATAATACATTTAGCTTTATTAGTTATGTACACCTCAAATGTTCAAATGTGATAGGGTATGTACACCTCCAAAAGTTAAATCGTAGTATAGAGCGGGATCCTTTGTCCCAAAAACAAGAGGTTTCATACATCAAATTGTGTCTAGTTTGGTTGTGACCTTTTAATTTTTCTTTTTATTAAGTGATAATTTTAAAGGTAAAAAATTTAAGAAACTATTTTGTAAGTTATCGTAACATGATATTTGTGTTCTTAAAATTATTAAAGATTTATATATGGTAAGGGTGTTTGAATAGTGTCTATTTATTTATTTTATTTTTTACTGAATTTAAACTATTAGGGTTTTGTTCTTTTCAAATTGATCAATACATTTTTTTTAATGAATTCAAATTATTAGTTTTTTTTTTCCTTCAAATAGTATTTCACTCGATCTAGTTGTTAGTGATTATAAAAAGAGCAAATTGATTTAGGCATACTAAATTGTGGATTTGAAGTTCATAGATAATACTGAAAAACAAAATAAGGTAATTTATTTTTTTACATTTTCTATTTTGCTAAGGTGTAAGTATAAACTGAAATTTCCCATATTCCCGGTGAGCAAAATGAAACTGCAAACTGCTTATCTAAGGAGTCTTTGAAGTTGAAGGAAGGTATTCTTTAGTCTGAAGAATATGCTTTTGATACTTGAGTGCTATATGCTTTTGATACTTGAGTGTTTATTTAGCTATATGCTTTTGATACTTGAGAAGGATGGAGGATGATACTTTGGTTTAGATTTGTTTGAGGGTGACTGTAATGTTACAATCATTTTTTTTGGACATTGTTATCGATGTTGGATGTACTTTTTTATTCTTATGAATAAGTGTTAATTTGTAATGGTATAGGGTTTACAATGAAGGTGGGTTAATTCTATGTGAAGTTTGTTTTTTATGTGTTATTGTTACACATATACTTGTGTTTATATTTTACAATTTATGGTGCACATTTATGTTCGGCCATAAGTTTAGTGGATGTGCTAGTTGGTATTAAACTCATGTTTATAGTGCAATTTATAATGGGAGTAGTTTAGAATTGAACTTGGGTCTCCTATAAATTTATTTTATTTTATTTTATAATTTAAATAAATATAATTATTGAGAATTTGCATTTCTTCTTTCTAAAAGATAAGTTCAAATCTAGATTAAATCTAGCTAGCTGGGTTGTTGTGAGCTTACATGTACACCATGAAAACCTTTAGAAGGTAGAAACCAAAACCTTTAGAAGATAGAAACCAAACCATTAAAAGTTTTGGAAGATGAAAACAAAATAACCTCCACGAGTATAAAGGATTAGGAAGGGAAACAATTTCTTAACTTTATCTTCCTATTTCTCCTTTATTCATTCAACCTAACTAATTTACTCAACTATTTTTAAGTATTAATTAATTATTGATATTATTTTCTACCCTATTAAATTACTAATTTTATCCTTAGGTATCTTGACCAAATTGATTTACTAATTAAACAGATTTTTTCTTTTTAATTATCTTCACTATTATTGTTAGTTTTAATTTTTTTCTCTATTTATAATTTTTGGAAATTCACATTAACTTTTCTAGATTTTCCTTCTCTTTTTGACGTAATATCTTTAGCTTTATTAGTTATGTACACCTCAAAGGTTCAAATGGGGTAGGGTATGTACACCTCAAAGGTTCAAATGGGGTAGGGTATGTACACCTCTGAAAGTTAAATAGTTGTAGGGTTCATACATCAAATTGGTGTCTAGTTTGGTTCTGACCTTTAAAATATGTTTTACATCCCATAGTTCCTTGCGATGTAGAACTTGGATGAGAAATACCTTACCTTTTCCTACCAAACCCTAATACCTTATGATAGAACCCTCTTCTTGTTACAACACCTGGAAAAGGGGATTACTCTCCCTTCATCCCCTCCCCCATATGCAAGTGTAGAATTCTCTGAAGTTTCAAGGAAATCAATTTCTCTAATCTGTACAGTATTAGGGTATGTTAATGATGAGAAAGTAGATGAGGTGATCTTAGGTTTTCTTCTAAGCCTAACCCCCATGTCTAAAAACACTTTCCCTAAATATAACCTCTACATTTTCATAATTCAAGCTATCCATGAACAACTAGAGGAATTCCCAACCATTGGGGTTTTTAGATACCCCTCATATTTGTTTTATATGTTTTTGTATCAAAACTTTGAGCAATACAAATGCCTGGATCTAAAGATGATCGATGAAACTGGAATCCCAATTCGAGTATTCAAATGGAATGGCATATTTCTAAGATGATCTAGCAACTCCAATGATGTTGAAATATTGTAACTTCTAAGAATATTATATTTGTACTTTTTATTATTCGAAGATGTTTCATTCCTCTGTGAAGACCTTATTGTATATCCGGAGATGTTTTATTCCTCCGTGGATAATGTGGTAACTTGGGTTATTAGACTTCCCTAGTGGGGGTCGGCCCTGTATGTGTTATGTGGGTTAAAGGGTTATTAAACCACCCTAGTGGGGTCGGCCCTATCACATTATGTAAAGTGGTTAAGTTGGGGCCGACCTAACTTGTGTAAAAGACAAGTCGAAGTTGTGTATAAATAGAAGAGGTGTGTTCCTCATTTAACACACATTACACTCACTTGTGATTAGCGCATAGGTGAGGGAGCGATCTGCTATGGAGGAGAAGGAGCTCATGTATAGGGTTTACATCTTTGTATTTGTTGGTCATCTATACTGAGGAAGCTTTGCTGGGTTTTCTACCCCATGAGAGTTTCCCGGGATAAATCTGTGTCTCTTATGTTTATGTTGTGCTTGATGTTCTTTCAGTGATCCTCTATATGCTATTGTTGTGAAATG
The DNA here is from genome assembly GCA_027924585.1 of Larix kaempferi. Classification (NCBI taxonomy): domain Eukaryota; kingdom Viridiplantae; phylum Streptophyta; class Pinopsida; order Pinales; family Pinaceae; genus Larix; species Larix kaempferi. Next base: position 7,861,886 of record BSBM01000179.1, on the reverse strand, counting down.
GAATGTAATGCTGATATTTTCTGTCTTATCATATTGAATCTTAACATGGTATAAGAGCTAACCTGAAGGAAGGAAATGTATGGCACTTACGACACTTGCTTCACTTGCGACAATTTGAAGGTTAGGGTTTTATATAGCAAAAACCAGTCATCATGGAACTTTCGCTATAAATCCATTTTGGCGAAGGTTCAGGAACTGAAACCTTTACAGGTCGTATATAGTATCCCCCTGTACCTTGTGTCCAAATGACAACCTCAGATTCGTTGTACTTTGTGAGATATGATCAGTACAAGTTAGGGTTTCTGCCTCTTCCAAATCTCAATCATAAACAAGTGACCTTGGAAAAAAGGTCATAACTTGGGCTAGGAAGCTCCAAATGAAATTTCGTAAAAAGGGACAGGTAGTGCATGGACTGTACTTTCTTAGGTAATTTTTTCAAAGGCCGAAGTTGAACCAGTGACACGTGGCATGCAGTACAAGTTCTCTCTCCTTTTTTATCCCATAAACAGGTCACATTGCGACACTTGGCATAACTCTCTCTCAGAGAATCCAATTGAGGTCATACCTATGGGGTTGGAAAGATGACAGGTCAAGCTACCACAGGCCAAACTTTCAGATCCTGTGGGTTCGTAATTTTAGATATGCACCAGAAACAATTTGGTGCATATTTCTGTCAAAACAGAATTGTTTTCTGAGCACCTTCATTCTTGGATTATCACTGCTGCGGGAATTTAGGGCTTAGAGAAAGTTGGAATTTTTGGAATCGGAGTCCATGGCTGAATGCTCCTCATCAAAATCAAAATTTAGAGACCAAAATCAAATTTTTTTGTTGGGCAGAAGGTCGGGCTTGATCAAACCCTAGTTCAGGATTTTGATCAAAAAGGTGGAAAATTAGGGCTTCTGCAAAAGTTGGAATTTTTTAAGTATGTGACCACGGCTGAAAGCTCCTCAGAAAAATCAAAGTTTAGAGTTTGGATCGAACCTATTGATTGGGCAGAAGGGTGGGCTTCACCAAACCCTAGTTCGGGATCTTGTCCAAAAGATCCAGAAGTTTCAAAGGCAATTTTGAGGGGTCAAATTTTGGAGATTTCAAAATTGAAGTATGCTATCTTGATCAGATCAGCAAGGCACATCTTTCCATCCATTCAGAAGTATGAAATTCAAAGTTTGAATTTTTATGGTTTCTCTAACAAACCCTAATCCGGCTCCAGATCCAATTTCAGCAAATCAAAGTGGATTGGGTTAAAAGTAATCCTGACAAGTATGACTTGAGGAGATACAGGTATGTGTTGAAATCTGTTCATGGTTAATTTTATGATATGTTTGTCTTCATGTTATTGAGGTTAGTACAATTATGATTGTTTGATAATGAATGCATGTGAATGGTAGAAGGCATTCATTAATTAGGGTTATGACACTTATGATTGTACTAATGCACTTGTGGTGTTGTATGAGGATGATGTTGTCTGCTAACAAGATATAGGTACATCAAGAAAGACAAATCAAGTTCTATGACCATGATGACATGGATACAAAGACTCATCCATAGTCTTTGACCACATAGAAGCTCTACTTACGAGGTATGTATGACTTTGTTCTACTATGCTTAACCTATGAGATATGCAGGTTCTAGCACAAAGTCTCTAAAATCATTGAAGAGAACAAAGAAGATATTGTTTGGGTATGTTAAGACATAACCAAGCTGATAATCCAGGTATGTTTTCCTACATCAAGTTAGAATCCTACTTTGTTAGGATCTTAGGTAAGTATACCTATGTATGCAATGATCATGACCATACATACTTAATATTATTTAGAATCATAATGTTTTGACAATATTGAGATTATACTAATGAATGTATGTTTGTGTATGAGATCATGAGGATGACACTAGTGCACACTTAAGCATGCATAGTGGTACAGAATGAATAGAAGTTCAAATACATATAGAGATCAAGCCGGAGGAAACCACACAAACACAAAAGATAAGTATTTGAGTTTTTATTTGAAACTTTGAAATGGTAATTGATATTGCTTGTAATAGTTGTGTGCATATTTGTATTCCTAGAATATATCATGTTGAGTGTAAGCATTCATATTGCATTGAACAGTATACCACTAATATGCATATGATTGGTAAGTTGGACAAACATTCCATTGTTGCTTGTCTAGAATGAAACCTCTTTGCTGACATGCTGAAAGCTGTGCACGCTCTTGACAGTATGTTCTGGTAGAGATGGAAGGCATCTAGATAGCCACTGTATGCATACAGGATATGGAAAAGTGTTGTGCTAAAGTATTGGTCAAGATAATTACATAACTATGTGAATCATATCTACATGCATAATAGGTTATCATGTCAACATGATTTGATGATTATGAAGTATTACTAATCATTTAATTAACTTTGATTTGTAGGAAAGATCATGTGAAGGATGATGAACACATGTTCCAAAGAACGAGTGATGGATGTTCAACAAGAAGACTTACAAATCAAACATACTATAGAAGGCTAGTGGCTAGAATATTCTCTTAGAAAGAAGAATAGAATCATGACGAGATGTTTGCTCCAAGTGGATCGATAAGACCATTCTCTTAATGGTGTAATTGAAGAAAGCTTTGCAAAGGCACCCAGGATTGATAGACATTTGATGAGCTTAATGATCACCCTGGGTGATGCGTATTTCAACCTTTGCTACAAGGTTGAAGATGGTGTCTATATGCAGATGGCATTCTTCTCTTAGATGGATGCAAGAAGGAACTCACCATAGAGTTTGAATGATCTTGAGGCTCATATCAGTAGACCCATCTGACGAGAGATGGCACAGATAGATATGCAGAGTGTGAATGATGTTCAGTCACAGAGGGAGAATTGATAGCTTCTTGACAAGCTTGGGATTTACCAAAAGTAAAGCTAATCCTAACCTTTACCATAAGGTTATGGATGATACTATGTGGATGATCTCTTTCTGACAGGGAATGAGAAACAGATCATGAGAAGAAGCTAGCTACAAAATTTGAGATGAAATATCTCGGATTGATGCATTACTTCCTAGGTCTGGAAGTATGGCAAGGCTCAGAAGGAATCTTTCTCAACCAGGGAAAGTATGATGTGGAAATCTTGATAAGATTTGATATGTTGGAATGTACAACCATGGCCACTCTCATGGGTTCTGACTTGAAGTTGTTAGCTGATGACTCATCAAAGTTAGTGGATGTGACTTTGTGCAGACAAATTATTGGGTCATTGATCTATCTGACGAATACCAGGCCAGATATATGCTTTGTTGTGAACACCTTGAGTCAGTATGTAGTGGAATCTAGACATGTTCATCTGGTAGTTGCAAAGCATGTGATAAGGTACCTAAAGGGTACGATAGACTTTGGTCTATGTTGTCTTAGAGATCATGACTTCAGATTGTATGGCTACACAGATGTTGATCGGGTAGGAAGTGTGTCAGACTGGAAAAGTACATCGGGTGGATGTTATTGTCTGGGATCTGCCATGATCTTGTTTTTTAGAAGGAAGCAGTCTAGTGTGGCTCTCAGCACAACTGAAGCAGAATATATAGACGCTTACTCTACTAGTTGTGAAGTGGTATGGCTTCAGAATTGTTTGACTTAGAGATGGACTCCACTGTGATCCTGTGTGACAACCAGAGTTGTATCAAGATGACAGAGAATCCAGTGTTCCATGAAAAGTCAAAGCACATAGAGATCCGATATTTCTATATACGTGATATGGTGTATAAAGGAGTTATCAAGCTTGAGTATGTGAGCACTGACAAACAATTTACTGATGTATTGACCAAACCTCTGTCTCAAGAAGAGTTTGAGTATTTCTTAGACAAGCTTGGTGTAGTTCAGAAGGACCCTCCTCGAAAGGGGGATTTATGTGGTCGATGATTATATTTGGATACTTGTGTCGATGACGAGGATACTTGTATTTGATGATGTGGATACTTGTATCGATGACGAGGATATTTGTATTGATGATGAGGATACTTGTATCAATGACGAGGATACTTGTATTGATGATGAGGATACTTGTATCGATGACGAGGATACTTGTATTGATGATGTGGATACTTGTATCAATGACGAGGATACTTGTATTAATGATGTGGATACTTGTATCAATGATGAGGATACATGTATTGATGAGGTTACCTGTTCCGATGATGAGGTCGACGATGAGGTTACCTGTCCCGACTATGAGGTCGATGATATCAACGATAAGGTTGAGAAATGGTCCTTAGTGGACAAGGTGGATTGTATTATCCTTGGACACATGTCCTAAAAGATATCCATAGACATATGTCTCCGAGAAAGTGGTCCCTAGTGGATGAGATGGGGATTGCATCATCCATGAACCCTTGGTTCAAAATGTACGTGATAGGACTGCATCGTCCTTGAACCCTTTGTTCAAAAAGGTACGTGATAGGACTGCATCGTCCTTGAACCCTTGGTTCAAAAGGTACGTGATAGGACTACATCGTCCCTGAACCCTTGGTTCAAAAGGTACGTGATTGGACTGCATCATCCTTGAACCCTTGGTTCAAAAGGTACGTGATAGGACTGCATTATCCCTGAACCCTTGGTTCAAAAGGTACGTGATAGGACTGCATCGTCCTTGAACCCTTGGTTCAAAAGGTATGTGATAGGACTGCATCATCCCTGAACCCTTGGTTCAAAAGGTACGTGACAGGACTGCATCGTCCTTAAACCCTTGGTTCAAAAGGTACGTGACAGGACTGCATCATCCTTGAACCCTTGGTTCAAAAGGTATGTGATAGGACTACATTGTCCCTAAACCTTTGGTTCAAAAGGTACGTGACAAGACTGCATTGTCCTTGAACCCTTGGTTCAAAAGGTACATGATAGGACTGCATCGTCCCTGAACATTTGGTTCAAAATGTACATGATAGGACTGTATCATCCCTAGACATGAGACTTGTCTTAAAAGGATCATGGATTGCATCGTCCATAGAAATGAGACTTGTCTAAAATTGATAAGTATTGATCATCCTGAAAGTAGATCTGGATTGCATCATCCATAGACATGAGACTTGTCTAAAATTGATAAGGATTGATCATCCTGGAAGTAGATCTGGATTGCATCATCCATAGACATGAGGCTTGTCTAAAATTGATAAGGATTGATCATCCTGGAAGTAGATCTGGATTGCATCATCCATAGACATGAGACTTGTCTAAAATTGATAAGGATTGATCATCCTGGAAGTAGATCTGGATTGCATCGTCCATAGACATGAGACTTGTCTAAAATTGATAAGGATTGATCATCCTGGAAGTAGATCTGGATTGCATCGTCCATAGACATGAGACTTGTCTAAAATTGATAAGGATTGATCATCCTGGAAGTAGATCTGGATTGCATCGTCCATAGACATGAGACTTGTCAAAAATTGATAAGGATTGATCATCCTATAACTAGATCATGTGTATTGCATATTATGCTGTAGATCGAGATGATCCAGATGTTGTAGATCGAGATGGTCCAGATGTTGTAGATCGAGATGATCCAGATGCTGTAGATCGAGATGATCCAGATGCTGTAGATCGAGATGATCCAGATGATGTAGATCGAGATGATCCAGATGTTGTAGATTGAGATGATACAGATGCTGTAGATCGAGATGATCCTGATGCTATAGATCAAGATGATCCAGATGCTGTAGATTGAGATGATCCAGATGCTGTAGAGCGAGATGATCCAGATGTTGTTGATCGAGATGATCCAGATGCTGTAGAGCGAGATGATCCAGATGTTGTTGATCGAGATATCCAGATGATGATGTTTATCGGTTGATCCAGATGATGAGGTTGTTGATCGAGTGATCCAGATGATGATGTTACTGTGGCTGTTCAAGTGCTACAGAAGATGAAGACTCAGTACTGAAGATGTTGATGTTCCAGTATTGAAGACCTGAAGATATTCTAGTAACTGGTTGAGTTACTAATGATGTTGAGAAAGCTTCCAATGATTTATAGATGTATCATGTATGATGTTGATGACTCCTTGCTCCTACAGATGTTGTTATAATATCCTTCTCGTTAAGGGGGAGTGTTGAAATATTATAACTTCTAAGAATATTATATTTGTACTTTATTATTTCGAAGATGTTTCAGTCCTCCGTGAAGACCTTATTGTATATCCGAAGATGTTTTATTCCTCTGTGGATAATGTGGTAACTTGGGTTATTAGACTTCCCTAGTGGGGGTCGGCCCTGTCACATTATGTAAAGCAGTTAAGTTGGGGCCGACCTAGCTTGTGTAAAAGACAAGTCGGAGTTGTGTATAAATAGAGGAGGTGTGTTCCTCATTTAACACACATTACACTCACTTAGGATTAGCGCATAGGTGAGGGAGAGATCTGCTGTGGAGGAGAAGGAGCTCATGTCTAGGGTTTACATCTTTGTATTTGTTGGTCATCTATAGTGAGGAAGCTTTGTTGGGTTTTCTACCCCATGAGGGTTTCCCAGGATAAATCTGTGTCTCTTATGTTTATGCTATGCTTGTTGTTCTTTCAGTGATCCTGTATATGCTATTGTTGTGAAATGGAATGTAATGCTGATATTTTCTGTCTTAGCATATTGAATCTTAACAGCAAACATCACTTGCACAATCACCTTCAGCATGTTTAGTACAAGTAAAAATAGAATTGAGAACCAAACACAGGAATATAGGAGAGCATAATGTCAAACTGATAAATGACACTAGGAATCAAATAGGATTATTAGGAAAGAGGCTACTAACAGTAGAATATCACAAAAATGAAACCTTGAAGTGGTCAATGGTGGAACCTACAGTGCCCCATCCTACCAGTCTTAGTGGCTAGAAAGATGATGAGTATCGAGTACATTTCATTCAATTTAAAAAGTTAGAAAATTTAGACTTACATAAACAAGATAGTGACATGATCTTCAAGGAAGTAATACATTCCATCAAAATAGAGAAAAATCGTAGATGAGCACTAGAAAAAATTGAATATTTGTGGAAGGTAGAGAAGGTGGCTGTGAGAGAAAAACATGTCAACATTAGGAACCTGTAAAGTAAAATCATGGCCTTAAGTATGAATCCAGGTGATGGGTCTCATGCTGCATCCATTTTGAAGGAGAAGGATAATGAAATAGCCCACCTCAAAAGGCAGCTAAAAATGCATGTAACTTAGCCAGTTTAGACCCCTGAAGTAAGACAAGCCCAAGAAGACAATGAGAAGATATATGCAGTATTTTGCAACTTAAGTAGATGGTTAAGGATAAATATGGTGAAACCAATGAGATTAAATGGAAGATTGCCTCCCTAAATTTGAAAAAGGCTACATTATGAAATGAACAGACCACTCAAGACCTTCCTTCCAGCACACAAGATTTAATTTATCTTGTAGGGGAAACAAAGCAGGTTACAAGCGAGCTTGAAAAGAAAGACACTCAAGGATATAACTAATTTAATGGATGAATACCCTCAAACTCAATGGCATGATCAAGGGTTGGTTGACAAACACAATAAGATCAAAGAATTGGAGGCTAAAGTTCACTATGAGAAAATTTTGGAATTTTAAAGAGATGTGATCTAGAAGGATGATGACATCCGAGTGTTGGAACATGAAGTAAGTGATCTTATGAGTGAAATAACTATGCTCAAACTAGATATTGAAGGGGAATCCTTGATCAGAAGAACAAATTAATCTTTGTGGGACAACATATCCCAACCATTTATAAATGAATGTAATCATTGTGAGGTTTTCAAGGAGTTAGAAATGTATAAGTCATCTAAAGAAGAAACCATGAGAGTCGAAGCAGATTTGGGAGACATTCCCAAAGAAGATAAGAAAGTAATAGAGTATTTAAATAGCAAAAGCAAAAGGAAGCTGGAAGAATTACAGATTAAAAATAGAACCTAGCCCATCAAGGTATCCAAACAGATGATTACAAAACAAATTCTTTTGAGGAGAAAAAATATTCATATGGAAGTCTTGGCTGATGACATAAATGATTTTAAAGGCATGTTTGATAACCTGATAAAATTGGGGTTACCTCACCCGTGGGATGGGAATCAAGATATTATACCCAAAGAAGAATATGAAGAAAAAATTATTCAAAGGAGGAATGAACTTCCTTAGTGTGAAGCATCAGAAGGAGTGATAGCAAGAGATCAAGTTATTTAAAGACTTGAGCCTCAGTTCCAAATATGGATCAATTTAAAAATATTATTAAAATATCTAGGCCCCATAACATATGAAAAGCACACTGATGAAGAGATAGACTTAGAACCATTAAAGGCTCATCAAATGCCAATAGGAAAAACTTGGAAGTCGGTATCAAAATACAAAAAGGCTTTACCTCCTTAAATTCAAGCTACAGGAAAAAATTCCAGCATACCACAAGGGAAAAAAAGTGGACAACAGTATCCTACAGTTCCTAACTAGTTTGTGATTCAACCAACCCCATTGGCATTTATGCCACTTGGAGGGAAATTGAATATTCAAACGATGCATCAAATGAGGCAAGCAGGTATACCTCCAAATGTTCAAAAAACAGGTCAAGCAATGGGATAGCTAGTCCCGCAGCCAAATGTGTACATGTGAGGACAAAAAATCTAGACAACCGGAAAGAAGAAAAGATCAAGTAAAAAGAAGTAAAAAGTGAAATATTGAAAATCAGTTATAAAGTTTTACTAAGAAGGACAGAATTATAAGTGTTGAAATTTGGTTGAGATTTGATCTTTAATTCTTTTAGATGCAAAGACTTGAAGCAATGAGACAATTTAATCCATGAAATTCATACAACCATAACAAAAGATATACCCTAGGGAAAATCCTCAAAATTATGAGAACAAAAACTCTGCAATTATTCTTAGTATAATATAATGGATAGCATATAATGATTTCTTTTACAACATAGCATATTGCTTTTGAAAGATAAGAGATCACCAAACACTCTTGATGAAGATACGGAAGCAATAGAGAAGAGAGATCAATTGGATGTGTTCCCAGCACAACAATACCCTACACAATGAGAAGTGCCTTGCCTTCAATGGAGAAGAGAATCCGCTTCACACTGGATTCATCAATCCCGTATAACATATTTATACATTATTCTCTTCTATTTATAACTTCTAACTTCAGAATTAACTTTCCCTCAAACTGGATGTATTAATCTTGCATGCAGAGGTGTGCCCCACTTCTCATGCAGTTCTTTATCTCACTCAGTTGTCACTTAGGATGAACTTGCCTCTTAACCGAAAGCTTTCCCACTTAGTTAGGTGGCTAACTTAAGTGTCGACATGAAAGTATCACAACTCATGTGTCATATATTAGTTTAACATAAGTGTCATCATGCAATAACACTTAGTTAACTAGATATTCTTTGTTGTCACTTAGTTAACTCTCTTTAACTAAAGTTTTGTCTTTTAGTTTAACTAAAGTGAAAACAATTTAGTTAACTAGTCCCTCTTATTTAACACTTAGTTAACTGAAATCATGTTGATTAATCTACTTGAAGTGACCATTGTGAGTTCTTTAGTTAACTGAGGCATATATTTAACTGATGCTTTAACTAAAGCATTGATACTTAACTGAAGCTTTATAAATGAAGCTTTAACAATTTGAGTTCTCTTTAATTAGATAAAGTGTCTACATGGGCAATTTCGAATTCTCTTTATCTATATGCCCTTCTATTTCTTTATCTTTTACTGCATGGTCAATATGTGCTAACTTTAAGTATCCATCACATTACATTATACTAAGAAGAATTATCGGATGTTGTGATCGTATTATATTATTCCGGACCAAATGATCATATGCTAAAGTAATCCACTTTAGAGGTGATCAATCTCTAAAGGAAACTTAATAGCAATCTAGTGACCATGATTAATAATACATCACACAACATTAAATGCTTTTAACAAGTAAAGCATGACCTTTATACAGAAGTCCCACCTCTATATGGGAGGTCCATCTCATGGATACCTTTATACGGAAGGCTCACATGATAATCATGACTTGACACACAAATCAGGAGTCTTTTCCAACAAGAGTTTACAACATCATTACTTTGATAAAGTACCTCTATGCGGGAGGAATAACCTTTACACAGAAGGCAATCCAAGTGCTCACCTCTATACAGGAGGATCAATCTTGGATACACAAGATTGGTTCGGAGAATGTCTCCTGATGTTGTATATTTAACAATAAGTTTGTTCAAGTTAACTGATTTGAGTTACTCCTAGAGAGTCCTATATAATGTAATACAAGTTCATAACTCGAGGATGACAAATTTTTGTGAAGGGACTCTATCATTTGTTGAAATGTGAACCATTTTTCAATGTAATATCATTGTTAGATAAGCTTCCAGAGTGTTACAGACACGTTTTTCCTCTGTATTTTTTGTCCATCTTCATCGTTACCATAATCCTTCATGTATATGTATACTCTCATGAGATGCTAATAAAAGTTATGAGTAACAGTTCAGCCCCATATTGTGTCAATGATACAGTATGTTGATGAATGTTGAGATAGATTGCAGAATTTTCAAATATTTTGACCTTTGGTCTAGTTTCCAAGCTTTTGCATTTTTCAGTAGTATTTGAAGTAGTCTTTCATTGTTTTTTTCCTAAATGTCTTGTTACTAGTAAATTCACAGAATAAATCCATGATCTGCCATATATTTTGTTAAAAACTACTGAATTCTTTAAATCAATTTCTCGGTACGTTTATGCTTCCACTAGGTTTAAAGAGATTCATCCTGCAGGTGCCTCTTGAACCTATTATTGTCTCCATCTAATAAAATTCACCTTCATTATTATCCAAAGTGTTGTAACACTCTGCAAAATTCATCCACTGTTGTTTTACACCATCAGAATTTTACACAAAGGTTACTTATTCAAACATTTCAAGAAATATTAAAATTCACATTAAATTCGATAGAGATTCAGCATGAAAATCTATAAAAAAAATGAGTTATGTCATGACTTGGCATGCACGATCTCAACCTAGTACACCTCAGGAACCAAAACATGGTCTTCCTCTCCACTTTCTCAGATGACTATACATAATCATACTGCGTGGATTGAGGAGGAGTGAACCCGTCATGGGGATTTTGAATAGTGTCCTAAATCCATCTAAAAACATTTAAAAATTTGTATTTGGATTTATTTAAAGTTTAAGATATGATTTTACCTTCTATTACTTAAAAAATCATAATACATAAAAATATTATCTTTGGTTGATATGTCGTTAGAAAAACTAGGATAGTAAGAAGGAAGAGATATGGAGTAGGTATAAGTGTAACATCAAAAAAAATTAGTATTGTCTTGAGGGAGAGAGTCCTACCCTAAATAAATCGGATACCAGATCCTAATAACTATGTCATAACTATGGACTAATACATGTCTTAAAACTATCATTGTATAACTTTCGTGAATGGAAAGAGAAAATAATCAAAGCCAATATAATAAAAAAAATGAATCAACTTCTGTTTATTTCATCATGGGGGACACAAATGGGAGTGGAAGGACTCCCAATTGGATATTTGGGTTCCATCTGAAGATCATTTTTTGTTGTGTGCTCAAAGATATGCATTTTTCTAGGAATAATATTCAAGTCTACTCATTGCATTGATGACCATGAGGATTTTAGAAGGATCAATTCCATTCTCCAATAAGGGGTCTAGAGATTCCCTAAGAAGAGCCAACATAGAGTAGTGATGAGAAAAAAAAATATTTCCTCTCAACATAAAACTTTATTTTCCAATTACAACCACAGAAAGCACAATAATAAACACACCGCACCCATATCCCTAAACCAAATATCTTCTCCTATGACAACAAAAGCTTTTTACTAAGTAAATGTATTTCCCATGCTCCATCACATCTCATTGATTAATCTCATAATGCTGAAGATTGGAGGAAATGACCCTCCATGTGTTCTATGATTTTTCATCACCTGAGACATATGTTCTACTTACAACCATCATTATCTAGCATAAACCACTTGGATAGCTTTCCTACCACATGTCTTCTTCTTTTTTTGTAAAGTTTGAATTTAAATTAAACTAGATAAAAGAGTTGTACATGTCAAATTTAGAGTAGCCTTCTGCATGGTGAATCCATATGTCGTATGTAGAACAGTAGTTCCAAAACTAGATCCAATTGAGGATCATGTTTTAATATGCTAATCCTAGATAGGCTTGAAAATAAAATCTAAATATGGCAACTAGTTTGTTAAAGGATTCCCCCATAGGCCGAGGTTTATGACCAACAAAATTAAGACTGGGGAAAAGCAAATAAAATTCAAACTAACCATGAAACTAGATAGTATAGAACTAATTTTAATCATCATTAGAAATTATAATGATAGACGAGACAACACATGGGTTCTCCTTTTCAGCATCCTACATGACATCTTCCAAGCAGCGAAAAAATACCATCTACGAGGTCGAAGGGCTTGCCGGAGGTGGCTTGCTGAAACACTTCCATGTAATTTTGCGGGCTAGAGCATCCAATTTTCCATTGACATGTTCATCAGCAATGACCTGATTGTGATCCAATCTACACATACCCTCCTCCAAACTTTCCAAACAAGCCACTACAGAGAGATCACACATTTTTTCCTGGGATTTACCCTTCAAGAAATATTCCAGTGCCACACTAAATAGAGATTTCATACTCCAGAACATGCCAAAGTGTTTTGTATGCCATGTCTCTTGGGCTCTCGTGGATCCAAATTCTTCAACCAAACCCTCGAAATCATCAATTAGCTTCTGAGTATTGGGTCTCTACTTCTCCCTATGTAACCACTTCTCCATACCTTTTGTGCGAGCTCACGCTTGCTGATTGACCTTGGTTTCAAAGAAACCTTTCGGATTTTCCATATCCTTGAGGACATGCACCTTATGAGAATGCTTTGGACCATTTTCTGTCTTTTTTCTGTCACTTTGGTGCTAACCATCCTGAAACCCACGATGATTAGAAGTCGGGATGGAGGCCACCATCCAAAACAAAGGAATGAAACAATCATCTCCACATGGGGAATCCCTCTCCATGAATGGAAATTGGTGCTTGACTCAATATCATAGGCTCAAAGATGGCATCGACAATGGATTCTCTTGAGTAGAAGCCTCATCACCTCACAAACCTCCTTCCCATCATGGACTAAGCTATCTTAAAGAGCCATGAAATCTCGCACAAGGGAATGCACAAATATGTGTAGCTCTATGCAGTAGCCGATTAGGAGATTGTACGTTTCTTGTTCATGGTTTATTATGGCAAGATCAATTACATAAATGTGTGTGAAGTGGGAGAAGTTACCTTCCAACGTGCATGCACCCTTACACCTGGCCTTATTCCGAGTGCTCATGGTTCCCACTCATGTTAACATTGTGATGGCACCGTCGTGGGGGTGCCTACCACATGCCTTCGTCTATACTTATGTTGATGATTTTTTTAATTATTTAAAAAAAAAATTAATCTCATTTATATTATTTTGATCGGTATTATAAACTATATTTACTTATACACCACATTCTCATGAATAAAGTTAATTGCAGTCTTGTAAAATATTTATATATTTTAATTAAATTATATTATTTGATAATGATTATAAACATTTCTAGGATCCGAACCACATCTATGCTGCTGTTCACTTTGGTTGTCCATGATTTTTGAAACATGAATTTGCAGATTTAAGTTTTTTGCAGGTAAAAAGGTATCTTATAAAAGCTATTTTGTCATCATTGTGATAAAGCTTTGGATATTTTATGTAATTTATGTAAATTGTTCAACACTACTAGCTCGAAAGTTATTATTTTGTAAACAAATGTTAAATGCTCACTCGGTGAGAAAGTCATGATATTATCAGTTTTCAGTCCAGAGACAAAAATCTTATAGGTCAGAAACGACACTCTCAAAAAGTGAAGAAGATCAATGTAATTTTGTACTCTTTATGATGAAATGAAATTACGCCTTTTTTTCCAGGGAAAAAAATGATTATAAACATTTCTATTACATGGAAATAAAAATTATTAAAAATATATCAAATGTAAGTTCTACATTTTTTCCCTTAAATGTGTATCTAGTCTCATTAATATAAGAATTTTTAAGAGAGTTTTAAATGCCTATATTATATATTTAATATAGGTATTTGACTTTATTTGTAGTTATTTTTGGTATTTTTAATCAAATCTTTGCAATTACTATTTGTATTAAAGAAGAGAAGGATAATGGTGTATCCATACAACCATTGGATATAAAATGGGATCACTGAGGAAACAATATTGAGAGAATGACAAAAAGTCTTTTTTTTTCTTATGGTATTCCATTTGTTATAAATATTCAAACTGTTGCTAATATACAGTTGTACATACTCTCATAATAAAGAAAAACATTACAAAACATCATAAATAAATTTGGACATTAAATGTTTCCAAGGATGTTGGGTATTCCTTGTCATTCCATTGAGGCCAAATTGGAGAGTTATTGTTGCTTCTTTGCCTATGAAGTTTTTTCAATGATATATTTTTCCATTGTTTCCACAACTAGAGGTCCAACTAATGCTTCATGTGTTCTCTTCAAAGCCAAACCTCTATTCCAATGTGTTCTCTTCAAAGCCAAACCTCTATTCCAACTTCTAATTGAATAACTCTTGCTTGTATCTCTTTCATATTTTCTTCCTCCTCTTCCAATTTCTCTTTCTGGCTCTCATAATCAACTTTCAACTTTACGATTTATCTCTTCTAACTCTCTATATGTACCTACATCAAGGTCTACTTCCTTAGTAATTTTATTTCCTTGGCATTTTTTGTTTCAAAATCCTTTCTCCATGTCTTACATTTCCTAAAGACATTAATCCATGGAATCTTTCCATTGGTTAGTAATTTTCTCACAATGTTTGATGGCTCTCTGTATCTCTACATGGACACATTGGCCTAAGTAGCTATGGGAGGCCATTCTCCAACATATTCTTCTAGTCTTCAAACCTTTTACTACAAGGTAGATGGATTGATGTAGATTATAACCGCAAATTGTGTTGACATTATAAGTTCTTCTTGAGTATGTTGGTGTAGCCAAAACTAATGTAATAATTGAGTGCATAATAAACCAAGAATTCTAGTTGACCATATTACTACAAGAACCATGGAATATGCCAAATATTCCAAACACTTGAATATAAGCTTAGATTTTCTAAACATCAAAACTGTAAAAAGAACACTAGAACCATGGAATGTGCCAAAGATTTCAAACACTTGAATATAAGCTTAAATTTTCTAAACATCAAAATTGTAAAAAGAACACTAGGTGTTGGCAATTATGCTTTTCTATAAGGAAAAAGAGAATCAAGACCATACCCAAACTATGAAACAAGCTTGCAAAATTATTCCACAAATCACTACTAGAGACACAATTATTTGCAAGTTAGGAGAATCTTCCATGCTATAAAGAGAAGGGATCTTCAAGATCGCAACCAAAGAATCAATAGGGGGCTAATTCCCAAATGAATCAATAAATATATTCTGAAAGATCCTACCTTGGTATTCATGAAGAGAAACACAATGTTTCTAGACTAGTTCATGGGGGGAAATACCACATGATTTGAAATTTTCCATCACCCTACTTCTCATAAAATCCGAAGTGTACAAAGTTGAATAAAGGACAAACTGATATGATCGTATGGTCCATGTGATACATGAATTTTCCTATACACCCGTCTTGGTTATTAATTCTCTTTGTTAGAATCTTAGTGTGATGAAAACTTAAGATAAGGGGATGCATACCCTAACCCCATTTTTTGCAAAGAACCATAAGGAAGATTACAAGTGATGTTATACATTGTAACTACTTAAGAGTTTAAGCATTGAAGGATTTAGTGGAAGTTATTTTTTTCAAAGGATTGAAGACCAATGAAGATTATAGAAATGATCTTACATAGTACATACTCTTGGGGAAGAGAATGAGAAACCATGTACCTAATTATCATTACTGAGTCTGAAAATAATTGAAGTATCTTGACATTCAATTGTTTACTAATTCTTAGGCCTTGCATTAATTCTAGAGATTCTTTTTTATTTTTTTCCTAATCCCCATGAATATGTTGTTTATTTTTTTCCTTTGCTGTAAATTAACCCCCAACATCATACCTACCATCTGTGGATTGGCTTTGCAAGGTACATCAAAAAACAAGGAGAATGCTTCTCTCCATATCAGCGACCGATTGAATTCTTTAGTTGTGAATCGTATTTTATGTTGTCCCTTTTCTTTTATGTTTCTCCTACCTAGTTATTTCCAATAGGATTTTTGATGGAGAGTTCCCTTTAGCCACATTCACTCTTCTATCTCAATGACAATTTAACTAGGTAGGAAGGATGAGGAAGAGCATAGTTTTAACTAACAAATATTTTTTCTGAGCAATAATTTTCCTTTGTGTTTCCTATTTTTTGAATGTTATCTTATTATGAAACAATTGCAACTTCCATGAAAGGAAGAACAAAATATATTTCCACTCTTCTTTTGAAGTCCTTAGATAGTGTTTATGTGAAGTGTGAAAAGAATCAACGCAACTCTTAGGGGATTTAGTGCATGCAAGCCTACATCCACGGAAGCGTAAGTTGTCATGTGCTAATGGAGATCTTACATTTTAATAGGATATTCCATAAAAAAAATTATTCTACCACTTTTCATAGTGAGAAATGTGAAGGGCCCTAAATTGTTCTTTCCTTGAATTTATGGTTGTTAGGACTTCGTCATGGTCCGTAATCTACAAGAAGAGTGTTAGTTTTGAAGGGGATCACTCTTCCATATGGATGAATTAGGTCTTTAAATTTTCTCCTCAAGTAGCATCTTCTATACTATGTTTACTCTGTAATTCACTCCTTCAATTCCCTAACCATGAGTAGTGTCATTAACCCATTAACCTCTATATATATTATTAAGGCTATGGGGCACCTTAATTTTTACCTATAAATTTTTCCTATAATTTTCTCAACTTTATTATCAATAGAACATTGTAAATTCTATGAGTAGAGGCAACTACAACAGCCTAACATTTTTCTACAATGCTAGTTATGAACTCTACTATTCATATATTCATAACCATGGAAATTTCATTCAATAAACATAATTGGGAAATATAACAAAAGCATTCAAATGCATAATAAAACATAAATAAATGGAATTCCATTAATAGAAGTATAAACATGTACATTAAGCACTTATGTGTATGGAATATTCCTCCAACTTGTTGCAAATGAAGGCAATTCTTCTCATTCTTAGGAACATTCTCACAATGAATGTTTCTATGACAGAGCTCACCCTTGATCTCAGACTATCATTCCATAAGGGAAAATTTCATAGGATTTTTAATTAGTCCACAAATCAACATTCTCTGGTGCAAAAATTACCTCTAGATCTATCTAACTGTAAATCAATGCATTGATTATTGATTGCAAAAATTAAATAGTGTTCATTAATAAGCTGAAGTGAAAATCAACATTCATCAAACAAATTTGATAAATTGACAAAAGAGGAATCAAGAGAAAACTAATTGTATTAGCTCAAAGTTGCAAAAAATTACAATCTCTTCATTAATCAGAGTGTCTCCAGTCTTCTTTTGCAGATTTTCTCCCCCCTCCCCTACAAGATCTCTACCCTTTAAATAATAATTACAAAATAGTTACAAAGGATAAAGTTCCCATAAAAGAGGGATTACAAAATCAACTAATCTAAGAATAACCAAGGGCAGCTTGCCACTTGGTCCATACTTTTAACAACTCATCAATATCTGGATAATTGGTTGACTCGAGTCCCAACTGGGCCTCACACGTAAAGGAATCCATATCATTCTTTGCTAACTTATGCCAAGTGCGTAGGAAAATATGGATTTTTCCTTCCAAGCTAGTAGGTTTCCTGATGAACTTGTCAACCTCTGAAATCCCTATGTGCTAGAGCTATTGAATCTGCTCTTTGACTTTTCACATCTTCCATCAACCTATTCAGTCATTAGTTTCGGTGGACAAGCCTTATCAATGAGATCCATAGTAGAAAACTATAACATAACCATGATATTTTCTGCAGCATACCATCTTCTCCCACATATGGCTTGTGCCTTCTTGATTGTGTCATCAACCATGTCAGAAATGTTGTGACGGGCTTTCAAAGATGTTCTGATTCTCCTCAATTTGAAACTATCCAGAACTAGGATGTCTTCTGGTTTGTCTTTGATATACCTATGTCAATCAGCAATGCCATCATAAGCCTTGGAGGCATGTTTCTTTTTGTCAATGTGTTGTTCTAGGATAGTAGACATTCGCTCAAAAGCACTATGAGTTTCCTAAATTTCATTCAGGCAACTGAATAACTCAGCTAAGAGTTTATGATTCTCTTCATTTACTTGATTAGCCAAATCCCTGAACTCCTCTTGAGAGAACATAGAGAAAGGAGGAATGGTTGCACTTGCAGTTGCATCCCTCAGTTGTTGTTCCAATATTTCTATCTTCTCCATACTTGCAGTGTTTAGGATTTGTGCATCCTGCAGTTCATCTTGAAGAGAAGTGTTATGTTCCTGCAACTCTTTGAGTTGATTTTCATGCTGACTTCTTAATTCATGAATATGAGATTCATGTTCTTCATTGATTATGACCATCTGCTCCTGGAGCTTCTTCAACTCTTCCTTCTTCAAGTCTATCTCTTTATTTCATGAAGTCACTGAATCAAAATTTGCCCCAGTGAATGCCCCCATACCTATTGCGGTTTCTAATGCTTTCCATTGGATATCATTAGAATGCTTGGCCCAAATTATTTGATTATGGATAGGTGCTTGCCGCACAGTTGATCCCCTTCTTCTTTTGCTACCTCTTCTGACCACTGCTTTTGTTGACCTGTTGTAAAATTATTTCCCAAGGGGAACCACAACATCATCTTCAGGATCCATTGTCAACTCAGTTGAGGATGTAGCAATTTCACCGGTTGCAACTAATGGAGCTATCTGGGTGACAGAAGAATTAGGTATAGTCATGGTGATCTGGAATGGTTACAGAAACTAATGGTACATAAGTTGAAGAAATAGTTGAAGTGAGAACCTCAAAAGGAGAAGTAGGAGGAATAGTTGGTGAAGGTTGCAGAGAGACAGTTGGAAACTGGATCTCTGTAACCATTGGTGGTGAAGTGGCAAGTGGGACTGACAAAGTTGGAAGTAAAGTAGGGATGGAGGCTAGTGCAGCAAATAATTGAGATATGGTAGATGGCGGTAGTGTAGACATAAAGTGGAAGGAAGCTCAACAAAAGAAAGTGGGGGTTTGGAAGTTATAACATCAGCAGTGGTGGTAACTTTAGGAAAGTGGTGATCAGGGATAGGATCATCCATCACTAAGTTGTCGATCAAATCATCCATTTCTTGGGAACCTTCAGCTATCTCTTGCACAACAGGCACAGGAGGAAGTCTTTCCTCCTCAACATCACTGTCTTCAATGTTCAGTGTTGGAATTTGAGAGACATAGGTTTGAACTTTCTGTCTTTTGGCTGGTTTACTTGTAGCAACCACTTGAATCTCATCAGTTGGGTTACTTGCAACAGCCACTTGATCATCATTGGTTGGTTTAGCTGCAGCAACCACTTGAGTATCAAGTATTGAAGTCATTTGTGCCAATTGCTTTTTAAGTTGTTCAGATGTTTGAATCAATCTCTTGTATTCTACAGTTGGTTTCAACTTTGGAGCATACTCTATAAGGCCATTACCCTTGCCTTCATCTGGATAAGTTAAAATCAATGGAGCACTTACCTTTTGTGTTTCTTTCTCTTCTCTATCCTTCATAGTTTGCTCCACAAGCTGCAATTCCATTTTTCTATAACTCAAGACCTTAGTCTTGAGATCCTGTTGATACTGAATAATAAAGCTCTGTTCCTCTTTGGTTTTAGCCCTAGCCAAGACCTCAAAAAACAAATTTACTCCTAGGTAAATGGATTCATCAGGGGAATTTTCATGAGCATAGTTGGTCTTCATGTGTTCCTATGCAAAGTGAGCAGCCAGAAATGCTTTGGGATCATGCATCCTCTTGGGGGCTTGTCCCAAATTTAATGCAACAATCCTCTTTCCCAATACTGTAGCCCATGTTGAGGTTGGAATGACCAAAGGCCCCAGATTCAAAGGGAATTTAGGCCATCCCCTTCTTTTAGGTCCAGTGAGCTTGAGGAAAACTCCATCCGTGACAGTTTGGAAAGTTATTTCTTCAAGCAGAAGTTTGTCCGGGACTATCCTTGGTAACAATTGCACTATGTTGCTTCCCCAAACTATGACATACGAGAAAGATTCTCCCACATACCAGTCACCAATGGTTGGAATGATATTTTTGGCATTAGGAGAGAAAGCAGGTGCATCTTCTCTGAATATTTGATGGTAAATTGTGCCAAAGAAGTGGTCACATATATCATATAGTAAAGGAACAAAGTTGCTCTCCCACAATGTTGAACAGTAAATGTGAGCTGGGGGTTATATCTAAGTCCAATTCCATCCCATGAAAGGATATTGGAATTCTGAGCGAACACATCAATGACATAGGCTGAATAAAAGAAAGAGGGATTCCTTGTAGCTGGTGTTTTCTGATACCGCTCAATGGATAACTTTAATTCCGCTGACAGAATTGAAGCCCAATTGAAACACTCCCTAGTTGTGAGGACATGATGGGCCATAGGTGCCCATTCATCTTTGAACATGGAACAATTGGGAAGACCATGCAGCCTACAAAGCATAGCTGCTAAAAGGGAATAGGGTTCCTTGAACCATGAAACAGGGTATAGGTTATTGGCTCTAGGCATGAAGTTGGATGGGTTATTCATCCACAACTTTATCATTTCATCGAATTTAAACCTGGTGTTGGCAGAATCCAGGAAAGCAGCATTAAGCAACTGGGTAGCGGGATTAAGAGCATAAGCTCTAATGAAAACCTCAGGGAAAAAAGAAACCAGAAGGGACCTTGCACTGTTGTTAAAGGAATTGTCTTTAGGGTTGGCATGGTCAATTATCCACTTAACTGCGTCTGTATAGGGGAGAATGGCAGGTCAAGCTGCTATGGCGTGTAACTGTGAATCCCTAATTCTCTCATAGACAAGCCAGTTGTCTTGGATATTTGACAGGTCATCGTTATCAAAAATGGCGTAAATTTTAGACCAATCTATCTAGTAGGTTTCTGAGACTCTTCACTGGTATCGGCAAGGATGTCGAAGTTGGGGTCTTTATTCAACAGGTCTTTCTAAGCCATTTTGGAGCGGGTGTTCCTTGACATGTTGGAAAAATTGGTAATTTCTGATAAATAAATTAACACAAATCAAAAATAAGTCCAAAATGGAAAAAACTGCAAGCAACAAAATAATAATGTGACACGAAACCAACCTGTGCTGACTGAAAATGGCAGAAAACGACCCCTGGTAAAAGCTCGTGGTAAAAATCCTTTCAGCAGGTAAATTCTCGAAATTGAAAAATGGTAAAATAAAATAGAAAAATCAACGTATTTAACAATTTCGTCGGGTAAAATCTGGACCGTAGGATTAAGACAGATCGACGGCTGAGATCTAACTTGCGGGATGCGGAAGAAGAGTTGCAAAAGTTTATTTTTGCAAATATGTACATTCTTTCTGCAATCCGCAATGCGAGTTGCGGGTTGCGGCAACACAACTCCAAATATAAACAAACCAAAAGTTTCTGCAATCCGCAATTGCAAGTTGCGGAAATGCAAACGACACAAACTAAAATAATGACCTTTCTGCAATCCGTAATCCGCAATTGCGGGTTGCGGGTTGCGGAAAAGCAAGACGCAATTTATTATTCAAACACTTTCCACAATATGCAATCTGCAATTGCGGGTTGCGAGTTGCAGAAACGCAAAGTGCAAAACTATTTTGAGACTCTTCCTGCAATATGTAATTGCAGGTTGCGGGTTGCGGAAGAGAAAGACCACAATTATTAAAAAATATTTCCGCATCTGCAATCCGTATTGCGGATTGCGGAAAGGAAAAATTCCAAATCCGAAAACCAAGCTTCCGCAATCTGCATTGAGGATTGCGGATTGCGGGTTGCGCAAAAAGCAAATTTTTTGAGGAAAAATTACTTATTTCCGCAACTCACAAAAACACACAAAAATGAAAGAATTTTCAAAGGAGAAAAATGTTAACTAAATCAAATCATGAGAAAGACATAAAAACATGATAAGTAGGATGGAAAAAATCCAAAATGACTAAGGAATTTGAACATTACCTTTGCATATAAAAATTGGGGCTCCCATGTTTTATTGAAAATATGGGATCTGTTGTACCTACAACACTACCATAAAGCAATGAAATCATGTCAAATGTACTATCTATTCAGAGTTCCAAATGCCAACATTGTGACAGATTTGAGCATTTGAAAGATCAGTGTTTTGATCTTCATCCTTTTCGATATTGTGGGAAGCGCAACCATTCTTCAGATTAGTGTGTGAAGCTGAAGAAACCTACAAGAGTGAATCTTGCAGCAGATTATTGTACAGCATCTTAGTTTGTATCTAACAAGGGGGAACATGATGTCAGGATTCAAGTTTTGAAGCCTTGTTACTCTGACAATAAACACTTACAACCTTCCTCAAGTGATTCATATCAAACGAGCCCAAGCCACAGTGAAGTTGGAAAGACACCAGATTCAGAGATGATCACGTATCATGAAGACAGAATATATACATGACGTAGAATACCCATGTGTTTTGTGTCTATTTCTAACACCATGAGACTCTCCTCTCCTCACATTGTTCCTGACAAGGGGGAAATGAAGATCATCAATAACAAGTGATCGAGTACAAGCAATCATATGAATATCTATGTTCGACTAAGCTCCAGATTTGGTGTTCATCCTAAAACCACCAATATCTAGAGCACCTTCATTTAGCAGAAGCCAGTGCAATATTCTAGCTAACTTACTTGGCAAAAGATTGTCAAGTTGGAAATGTTCATCAAGTTGCAGCTATTCACTTCCCATTTTCATCTCTCTAGTTAGTTTGTGGTCATCCTAAAAGCACCATTAAGGACAGAACATCTGAACCTTCGAGCCAAGTTCCAGAGAACCTCTAAGCGATTGTTTTCGCCAAGTTCCAAAGTGTTAGGAACCTATGTCAACCCTTCTCTTTACTATGTTAGTATATTGTTGTTGGACGCATATGCTTTGTAAGTTGTCCCGTAGTATTTGTTGATCCGTAGTTTATATTAGCCCATAGTATTAACCCATAGTATTGGACGCATATGCTTTGTAAGTTGTCCCGTAGTATTATATGTCCCATGGTTTTGACTCATAGTATTGGGCATAGACTTAGTATATAAGTGTGTGTTGAGGTCATTGAAGGCACCGTGAAGTTAATTGTATTGAGCTTGCTCAAAGGAGGTTTCCCCCTCGAAGTGGCCCGTGATCAATATAAAAGTGATTATGAGTTCTATTATTTCTAATATCTCGTGTATTTGCATTAATTAATTATTGCAGGTTCATCTCATCTGGTATCATAGCACTTTCTTGGGCTCGCTGGGTGAAATTTCTGCCAAATTTTTTTTCGCATCTGTTGCAGGTTCGGATTTGGGAATAATCACTATCCGCTTAACTGTGGGAAGTACTTGGGCATAAGCCCTAAAACTCATTGTGAGGAGTACCACAGGAACCCCGAAGTAGCTGGCCCATTGAGAGGACCTGCCAGCGAAAAGGGCAACGACCCCAACCTGATTGACTAGTTCCCACCCGTGAGGTAAACCAAGAGCTGTCGTTTGTGGCAAAGCAGTTATCAGTTTTACCTAAGTCATGGAGTGAGGGGTACTGCCCCAATACGCAAGTCGTCAGACAGCATTGGTGGCCGAGTGAAACCCCTGAATTGTTAGGAAGCCGCACATACCTGGGGTCCATATCTATTTTCAGCTTAACTGTTGTCGATCACTGCTGCGCCGTTTCAGATCCAACCGTTCAGATCCATTCTGCAAGCCATTCCAGATCTAGCCATTTTCAATCCATTCAGCGCTGTTTCAGATCCCTCTATTTCTGCTCACTTCTGGGCCATTGCAGATTTATCTGTTCCAGATCCCTTCCGAGCCGTAGCCGCTCCAGTCTGATTAAAAAAAAAAATCAGTTTTTTCTCCATATCTCCCTTGTTTTCACTCTATTTCCCTTGAAATTTTTGGGGAACCCCTGTCATCCCATTCTGCATATTTCATTCCTGAGGACCCTATCCCCAATTCCCCTTCCCAAAGTCTGAAATCCCACATTTGTCTATTTTTAGGGTTTGCCATAACTTCCTCAGATTTCACCCAATCACCTTCAAATTTTACCACAGAGTTCCTTTCTGAATTCTGCTTCTTTGTCCCTCTCTGCCAAATTTTCTCATTCTATCACCCCGCTTCTGAAATCCCCCTTTTTGCTTTCTTGTCCTTTCGACAATGTCCAAAATCTAGTCAAACCCCAATTACCCATCAGATTGTTTCCCCAATCCAAATTTCTCTTTACTAAATCAGCTTCTGTTTTTGTTTTTCTACCCATTCCACACAAAAAAAAAACCTGGTTATGGTTATCACCCGTGCAGGAGCACACACCATGGAGGAAGCACTTGCAGCCATCCAAACCAAACTCCAAGATCTAGATGAAAAATTTCTCAGCCTCCATCTTCAGCATTCAGCCATGAACAATACCAGATAGCCAGAATCTTTTGCAGCCACCGAGTTCTCTTCTTCCAGCAATTTTCGTGGGCCGAAGCTTAATTTTCCTCGCTTTAATGGTACTGATTCGACTGGATGGATATATCGAGCAGAACAATATTTCAGTCTGCATAATACTCCTGATGCCCAGAAAGTTCCACTTGCATCCTTTCATTTGGAACAGGAAGCCCTTCAATGGTACCGTTGGTACATCAAAGCTCATCCCAAGCCAAACTGGACAGATTTTTGCCAACTCATTTTGCCATGATTTGGTCCTAGTGCTTTTGAGATTTCACAGGAGCACTCACTAAACTTCACCAAATTGGCACAGTGAGAGAGTATCAGACAGAATTTGAGAAATTGGCCAATCACACAGAAGGATTGTCTGATGAATTCTACAGGAGTTGTTTTATCAGTGGTCTCAAGGATGAAATCCGCTCAGAGGTCAAAATGTTTTGTCCCAACACAATGATGGAAGTCCTAGGGTTGGCTAAGCTGGCCGAGGACAAGATCGCATCTCAACAACGCTCCAAACCCACCTTTATTCCCTTCAGAAATATGGGTTCCCAACGACCTCCCATCACGCCTGCTCCTCAACCAACTCCTATCAAGCATTTGTCTGAAATAGAAATGCAGGCACACCGAGAAAAAGGGATTTGCTATAATTGTGATGAGAAATTAACTCGGGGACATAGATGTGTTCAACAAAAGCTCTATCTCTTGGATGTGGATTCTCTGCCTGCCTTAGAACTTGGTGAAGAAGCTACAGATACAGTAGATGATCAGGTCGACATTCAACACCCTCCTGTTGACACCCCATCTCAGGATGACCCACCCGAGATCTCTCTCCATGCTGTAACTGGCGTCACCACCCCACAAACAATGCGGGTCAGGGGATACTTCAAGAAGCTCCCTCTTACCATACTCATTGATTCTGGTAGCACTCATAACTTCATTGACCCTCGGATTGCCAAACAGACTGATTGTTTTGTCCATCCTTGCTCCAACTTTGAAGTCATGGTTGCCAATGGGGGCACCTTACCTTGCAAGGGGAAGTGTCACAATGTGCGTGTCTCTATGGAAGATTATAACCTACGCTCTGACATGTTTACCTTGTCCTTAGGCGGATGTGATATGGTTTTGGGCGTTCAATGGTTACGCACACTTGGCCCCATCTTATGGGATTTTGCTGAACTTTGGATGCAGTTTAAAGTCAATGGGGCACAACACAAATTTATGGGCTTACAACCAGGGTCTCTCTACATCATCAATTCACATCGCCTGGAAAAAATCCTTAAGAAGAATTCACATGGTGTCATCGCTCAGCTCAATTCCATTCAGATGCACCCATCAACAGTCCCCACTACTTCCTTAGATAGATATGCAGGTATCTTTGTTGAACCAATGCGCTTGCTTCCTTCAAGAGACCTTTCCGGTAAGAATTTAGCCACATCTACCTCTCAGCAAGAAATGATGGCTATTTTGCATGCAGTACAAAAGTGGCAGCCATACCTATTAGGGAATTCTTTCTGCATCAAGACTGATCTCCAGAGTCTGGAAAATTTTCTGGAACAATGGGTCTCCTCCCCAACACACCTGAAATGGGTTATCCAACTCATGGGTTATCCCTATGTGATCACTTACAAGAAGGGTAAGGACAATCTAGTGGAAGATGCTCCTTCTCGCACAATTGATGACCCAATTTCTCTTACAGCTCTTTCTCTGCTTGTTCCAAATTGGTTGCAATATGTTCAACAGGGCTATCTCTTCTATGAACTCCATGCTTCTTCATCAACAGGGCACTCTGGGTTCTGCAAAATGTATGACCGGGAACAATGTAACTTATTTTGGCAGGGACTAAAAATGACAATTCAACAGATGGTGGCTGATGATGATACTTTCCAAGTCAACAAGGGTGAAACGACACTCCTTTTGGGATTGCTCAAACCCTTGCCCATCCCTACACAGCTTTGGCCAACTATTTCTATGGATTTCCTAGCAGCGCTCTGGTGGTACAATACCACATCTCAAAGGACACCATATGAAGTAGTCTATGGAAAAACACTGCCAGTTCTTCTTCCATACACCCTTAGCAGCTCCCCAGTTCAAGCAATTGACTCAGTTCTTCGAAACCGCGATCAGATTCTTCTCATTCTGCAGGACAATCTTCACATGGCCAGAATTCGCCTGAAACAACAAGCCGATCAGCACCGTTCTGAGCGCATTTTCCGCGCAGCTGACAGGGTTCTTCTTCATCTACATCCTTCCAAGCAATCCTCCTTGACACTCCAAAGGCGTCAGTGGCCCGAAATGCAACCCGAGGATGCTACTGGGGAACCACTCCTTCAGATTCTGCAGCAATTTCTCCAACCAAAGCTTTGAGGACAAAGCTTTTTCTAAGGGAGAGGGGATCTTAGGAACCTATGTCAACCCTTCTCTTTACTATGTTAGTATATTGTTGTTGGACGCATATGCTTTGTAAGTCGTCCCGTAGTATTTGTTGATCCATAGTTTATATTAGCCCATAGTATTGACCCATAGTATTGACGCATATGCTTTGTAAGCCGTCCCGTAGTATTATATGTCCCATGGTTTTGACTCATAGTATTGGGCATAGACTTAGTATGTAAGTGTGTGTTGAGTTCATCAAAGGCACCGTGAAGTTAATTGTATTGAGCTTGCTCAAAGGAGGTTGCCCCCTCGAAGTGGCCCGTGATCAATATAAAAGTGATTCTGAGTTCTATTATTTCTAATATCTCGTGTATT
This sequence comes from Larix kaempferi, assembly GCA_027924585.1. Classification (NCBI taxonomy): domain Eukaryota; kingdom Viridiplantae; phylum Streptophyta; class Pinopsida; order Pinales; family Pinaceae; genus Larix; species Larix kaempferi. The sequence goes on along the minus strand of BSBM01000179.1, from coordinate 7,834,418 downwards.
TGCATTAATTAATTATTGCAGGTTCATCTCACAAAGTTTGTGGTCGGCCTTAAACCACACACATAGTAGAATATTTCATCTTCTGCTAGCCCCTTTCAGTTGATGGTCAGCCAAAACCATCCCTTCATATAACTTTTGTATTTTGCATAAGCATGTGCAAGCTTCTAGATAACCTTCTTGGTTAAGGATGTTCTAGACGGAAATGTTTAGCAGGTGGTAGCTGTCCACTTCCACTTATTCAACTATCTTTTTTTCTTGGACTCATATACACCCTTCGGATTAGGGGGGGGATTCGTTGGAGCCTAATCCTTGGTGTTAGGATTGGTGTGCACCATTCACGTGAAAATAAGATTAATGGTCATTGAGGGTAGACCAAGAGTCACCTGGGAGTCCAAGAGACTAGTTGGGAAGTTGAACCCAATGGTCATCTCATTGAATAGATATGTACATTATTAATGAGATTATTGTGCGTTGATTCCTATCCTCTTGCCTTAATGAATTAATTGTCTATTTTCCCATTTGGGCACCTTACAATATGCAAGTCCTCTAAGACCTAGTTGACAATCTCAGTCTGACCATCCATCTTTTGATGATAAGCGGTACTAAAGTTCATCTATGTGCCAAATGCTTCATGGAGATTCGTCCAGACTCTCCAAGTAAATAATGACCCCCTGTAAAAAATGATCTTTAGAGGTATGGAATGCAATTGCACTATCTCGTTCACTAAGACCAGTGTTATCTCGGTCACTTGATAAATAACTTTTACCATAATAAAGTGTGCTCTCTTGGCTAATGTGTATACCACGAAAAAAATAGAATCATTCCTCCTAGAGGTCATCAGCAATCTAACAATAAATTCCATTAATAGCACCTCCCCATTTTGACTCTAGGGTGGCGTGAAGTTGTAAAAATCTCATCGGATGGTGATGCTCAACCTTCACCAGCTGGCATTCAAGGCACCCTACCACAACATCGCTCTTCATACCGTGCCAAAAAATAATAGTTTTAAATCCGCTCTCCTTAACCCCTAGGTGGGTTGTATATGCTACTCTGTGGGATTCGGATAGGATAAACTTTTTAACTTTATTATTTTTTGGTACATACATCTACTTGTTGTATCACCACAACCATCATCTTCAAGTGTATAACCCTCATATTTAGGAACCTTCATGGTTTCATTTCCAAGTAATGTCCTAACTTCTTTGTACCAACGTCCTAACTTCTCTATACCAACTATCCTCTAGTTGTAGCTACAGTATCTTCTCTCCACTGAGAAGATGCAAGGCATCCAACTCAAGGCATCGAGTACCTTGTTCACTGGCACATAACTACTTTTGCATATAAATGTAGTAGACAAATGTCTTTAGGCACAATAATGTTCATGATCCTAGCTATAATGGAGCATTACATGATACATGAAACACATTATGTACTTTTATTCAAGTAGGCAATGGAAGATCAGATGCAACAGGCCCTATCCTAGGTAGGATCTCAAATGGATAAAAATTTATGGTTGGTAACATATAGAAAATTCCCAAGTTTAAGGATCTCTTTCCTAACATTTAAATACACATCCTCACCTATCCTAATCTCTTTCGATATTCTATCCTTGTCTGGATAGATTTTTCCCCTTCCTTGTGATGTTTCTAGTTTTTTATTAATCTTGACCATTTGTTCCTCCATTTGCATCAGTAACTTTGTCCCACCTATGACTATATCATCTAAATTGTCCGAATTAATTGGAGTATTGCAGGTTCTACCATACAAAGCTTTTAATGGACTCATATTTAAAGAAGCATAATATCCTTTATTATATGCAAACTCTACTAAATACAAATAATACTCTTCCCACTTCGATGGCTTATCCATCACATATATTCATAAATTTCTTCAAGGAATTGATTCACTCTCTTAGTCTATCCATTTTCCTATGGATGACATGTTGTAGTCAAATTTAGATATCTATAAATCCCTTGAATATTCATTTTCTAAAAGTTTGAAATAAATTTTGGATCTTTGTCTAAAACAATTTTTTTTGGTATCCATGCAATGTGAAAAATGTATTTCATGTAAAACTATGTTATATTAGATGTCTTATGAGTTGAATTTATTGGAATAGAGTGAGAAAATTTTGTGAACTTATACACCACTACCATGATCGAGCCATGTTGTTATGCTATGATGGGAAACATAATTATGAAATCAATTGTCACTTCCCAATTCCACTTTGGTATTGTTAATGGTTGTAGCAATCCTACTGGATGTCTACGGTCAACCTTTACAATCTAATCTTATGTACACTTTCCTATATAATCAAGAATGTCTTTCTCAATTCTTAGGATAACATGTTGATTCATTACTGCACAATTGTATTTTGATATCCATGATGTCTAGCATATGGAACATTATGCATCTCATTCTTGACAAGTTTCTTTAATTCACAAAAATTAGGAATATAAAATATATTTCTATGCATCAAAACTCCATCATCTTTCAACCTGAAACATTCATACTATTCGTGTAGAGCTTCCTCTTGTATTCCTTCTTTGACCTTTAGATAATTATCATTTGAGATAAGATCTTCAATGATTTGGTTATTAGATCTTATTTATACATGATTAGGTTGTATCATGCATTGCATGCATCCTTTGACTTAGTGCATCAAAAACCATGTTCTCTTTACCATTTACATGGTTGATATCAAAATCAAATTCACAACGAAATTCGAATTATCTTGTCTACCTTGCATTTAAAGTCAATTGTTAAAATAAATACTTAAATTCACTATGATATGTTTTTAATTTAAACTTTCTACCCATAAGGTAGTGCCTCCACGTATTCAATGCATTTACAATGGAATAAAGTTCTAAATTATGCATGGCATTTTTTCTCTCAAGCCTTCTACTTCCTAGATTCATAACAAACTACATATCCATTATGAGTAAGAATTCAACAAATTCCCTCTTTGCAAGAACCTGTACATAGCACAAAATTTTCACTCGGATTAAAAATATCGAGAATGGGTGAAGTGGTGAGAAATTGGTTTAACTATTGAAACGGTCCTTATACTTCATTGTCCATTCAAATTTAACTCTGTTATTTTATAATGAAATCTTTGGATGTGCAATTTTGGAGAATCCTTCCATAAACCTCTTGTAGTATCTAGAAAGTCCTGTAAATGAACTTACTTTTGAAACATTCATGGGTGTATTCCATCATTTGAACACACTTGTAGATGTTCGAATATTAAAAACCCACTTTAGACTTAGGATAAAATACATTAATCATTTTTTTATTAATTTCCTAGGTTTAGACTACGTAGTTGTCTGATTTTGGATTCTTATGCGACCACTTGCCATCATGAGTCATAGGGATGCACTTAGATAGATTCTAGATAATATTTTCCATTATTTTGTCTTATTTTATTCTATTTGTGGAATAGTAGTGCGCTTTCCTACTTTATACAGTTTTATTCCTGCTTTTCTACATTTAGTGGATAAAGATAAAGCTTGTTGACCTAGGAAACAAGATCTTTTGTCCAAATCGCCCTCCTTCTCTTTATTCTCTCCAAAATCCATGATCACATTCCATTTTCATCACTCACTAGCTGCCACACCTTATTTAGCTAATTCGTGAGCCTCTTGACTGATTTGGAAGGCACTTTTGCTACCTTGGGGGTTTTTATGCTTTTAGTAAGCCTACCTTTTAGAGCTTTTCAAAATTTCCTTCAAGGCATTATATTTTATCTCCTGAGATGTATTATATATTGCATTCATATTATTGAATAATATAGAGATGAATTTTACATCAATTGAGTCCTCTCCCTTATGTTTATGCTTCAATATTTCTTCTTATTCTTGCATATCTCTGAATAAATTCTTGTGGTGACTTCTTTGCTTCTAGATCCAGGATTATTAGAATTCTATCATGGTCTTGAAACTATTTAGAATTACTACATGGTATCATATATCAAGGAGCTCGTAGCTTAGATTCAGATGATTCTTCCAGTATAATTATCAGAGTTTGTTTTGCAAATACACAACTTCTTAATGGATTTGAATTCAGTTCCTCCTCTCACACCATTCAATTATGATGAATGAAGTCCAAATATGAGCACATATCTTAAGACACACAAGGTCACATCCTTGCATTCATAATGGAAAAGTGGTGAAAAATGAGTTTTTCATAAACAAAGGATCCTAAAACATATAAATATCTTAGTGTAACAACTTAAACACACAAGGTCACATCATTGCATTCATAATGGAAAACTGGAAGGAGAGAAGGGTGATAGTTTAGTGTAACAACTTAAACACGCAAGGTCACATTCTTGCATTCATAATGGAAAAGTGGAAAAATAGAAGCATGGATTTTAGTTTAATAACATACGCACACATATTTTCATTCATAATGAAAAAGTGGAAGCATAAAAGCGTGGATTACCTTCCTTTAAAGATTGCAAGATCTTTGTTACTTAGTAGTCTTATTAAAATTTTCCCAATTCCAAACGAAGTTATCTAATAATATTACTAAAATCAACACATCAGTTATAACCATCAAATATATACCTCTTGAATATGTGTAAAATCTAAAAGCTTTATGGAGATATTTTACATATTTTCAAAATCCCATTTAATATATAAAAAAAATCATTTTTGGATTAGGAATCCTAGGAAGTCCCATCTGGGGGGATCGATGATTTGGAAGGCTGTGGTTAAATCTTTTGGCCTGATTGAATCCAAACTAGCATGGAATGTGGGGAATGGTGAAAAGCTGCTGGTAGGAAGGGACCCTTGGATGGGTTGTACACATGAACACATTCTCCCTGGACATGTTATTGAGGCCCTTGGAAGAAGAGGGATTTACACACTGAATCAGTTGGCAGTTCCGAGACCTGTGGAGTCTTGGAGACAGAGATGGTGTAGGGCAAACACCTTGGGGCTTCAGGAACAGGAGTCGGCTTTCTTGGAGGTTTATACCCGACACTTGGAAGTGACAAATGTATTGTTGAGTGATGAGGAGGATTCTCTGGTCTGGGAGGCGGATCCGGAAGGTAAGTACACCCCCAAGGCAGGTTATATTTTATTAAGTTCTGAGGAGGAACAGAGGGAGGTAACCTGGTGTTGGAAGTCCCTCTGGAAGTTAAAATGCCCAGCTAAATCGAAACTTTTCATGTGGTGTGTACTCGAGAACAGAGCACCTACATGGGATATTTTGCAGAAGAGGTCCTTTCATGGGCCAAGCTGGTGTGTGCTATGCAAAAGGGATATCGAAACTGCTACTCACCTGTTCCTTACATGTCCCTATTCTGTTGTTGTTTGGAAGGAGTGCACTGTTTTGGTGGGGTTTCTTTGTCAATGGGATGGAGTGTTGGTTGGGGCAGCTTGGGATGCTTGGTGGAGAAGGAACACTGTTAAGACATATCTGAACCTACCTCTGCTTGTAATCTGGGGGATATGGGTGGCACGGAACAATGCTATCTTCAATGATAAGCCATGCCTTCCTGAGATAACTGCAGCACAAACTATAGGCATCATCAAGTCACTACCTGAGCATATAAGGGCTGTCAATCAAAGAAGGAGTTTGGAGGTGGAGATTGATCGCTCTCGGCCATGGGATTTTTTCGATGGGGCCTCACAGCATAATTTGTGTGGGGGCGGCACGGTTCTTCATCTCTCTGAAACGCATTCATACACTCTTTCAATGGGTTTAGGGGAGGGCTCAAACAACTTTGTTGAAATGCAGAGCTTGAAGCTATTATTAATCTTTGCTCTTGAGAAAGGATGCAACACATTGACTTGCTTCGGGGACTCAATGAATGTTATAAATTGGATCAATCAGATACAAGAATGCAGAAATTTGAGGCTGGTGAATATTCTCACATCCATTAGGATGATCCTTTTGCGGTTTGACAATATATCTTGTCGGCATGTTTACAGGAATAACAACAAAGAAGTGGACACCGCATCCAAGGAGGGGCTCTCGAGGGACTATGGCACATGGCATATTAAAGAATTTCTAAATGGCAGAACACAGTCTTATTATCATAGGCCTTTTATAGAGAATCTATGAAATCTAATTGCACGCTATCTATGATACAGATCCTGTTTTTTGATACAATGTAAAAGCTTAATAATATTCTACTGGTTTTTTCTTGAGGAGACGGTCCAGAAACACAGACAGAAATCATTTATGAAATATGCCTTACGGGGTTGATCTATTTACCTATTCAGCATCATAGTATGTCTTTTTATGTAAACTGAAAGAAGACATAACAGTTCCATCACAGGAATTTATGATCTTGAAGAATTCACTATTTAATGGTGAACCTACAGAATGTAATTTTGATCTGTAAAGATGAATGAAATTACGCTTTTTTTTCTTGGAAAAAAAAAAATCATTTCTAAATAAAAAATTATCATAATAATTCTAAAACCCTTATTTTTTTAACATCAATCTGTATATTGAGACGAAGCTAGAATGGTGTCCATGTATTAAAGATTCGTGGCTAAGACAAGTTCCATGAGACCAAATTCATGATATACCTAAAAAATCAACTAGTATATTTAGAAATCCGGTAACAAAAAGTTAATAGATTGAAGGTGCTGCAATTAAGTACACTATTTGTAAAAAAATGTTTAGAATGGTGAGGAAATTGAATATTAAAAGTTATTTGTAAAACAGAATCCCTAGAATCAATTACCAAGTCATCGCTAGAATCCCTAGATTGGGTCTAGGCAAGTGATGTACTCCCATCTGTGGTCATTGGGGCTATGGGACCTCCTCAAGGAACTGGCCACCCCTTGTTGGAGTAACTAGCCTAGGACCTTAGTGTTAGTAGGGAGAATGAGACAACCAAAGAATATATTCCTTAGATATGATGATGTACTTGAATTGGCACATGTGGACCATGGATACCAAGAGAAGGGGCTAAGGATTTGTCTAGGGGTGATTTACCCAAAGAGGGTGGGTCAAATTCCCACAATAAACCCTAACAAATGTACCAAGGTGTCAAAATCGCACCAATGAATGACCAAAATACCAAGATAAAAGTCTAGTTCTATTATGAATGGTTAAAAGTGCAAATAAATATATTAAAACCCTAACTAAGTGTTTTTTATTATTTGTTGACTCCTAAATCAATGGAATGGACACTCAATGATGGAATATAAATATGGACCACTCTCTCACATAAAATCATTCAATGATCAATCATTCTACTTCTATCCAAGAGTTCGTTGGGGCATCTTCAGATGGTGTTTATCCTCTTTATCTCATCTCTATCATTCTTAGGGCATGGATCAGCTTGCAAGACTCATAGGATTGTCCCACAGGATGACGACTCCCAAAAGAGGACTGTTGTAGCCCAGATCTACCTCAACGGGGCTAACGTATTCCAAATTTAGCCTACCAAGGGTTTCAGGAAAGCTCCCAACAACCTGCTCCAGCCTGCTGAGGGTTTCATTGAGCCTCACAGGGTTGTCATCCACCATTTCAGAGTTGTTTTTCATCAATTTAGGGCTTCCAAGGGTCCAAGAAGGCTACCGTGGATGTGACTTAGCCTCAATAGGGCTGTGGTCCTACTCTTCACCGAGGGTTTAAGAGGGATGTTGAGGGTGTTACATAGCCCCATTAAGGCTGTTGTGGGTCTGATTAGGGATGCCAAGGATTTGTTACAACCTGTCAGGAGACTATTCATGCTTTCATATCTCAGTTCAACCTTAATTGAAGTGCCATCAACAATTTTGAGGCTATCATTGTCCACTATCAGGGTTGATTCCATCACTATCAGGGTTGATGTCATCTCGGGGTTTGCATCTAGGGATTCTTCCACCTACATCAGTCATCAGTAGATCTCATTAAAATTACAGTGAGTTCTTTTGGTTCATCTTGGTATGTAATAAGCCCTAGAGGATTCATTGTAAAATATGCTCTAAATCTGCCCTTGTAAATCTCAGTCATATTTTAAGGAAGATTATTCTTCTGGGGATTTTATTGCTTTTAAATGTTTCCCCATGGTAAAATCTTGTGCCTATTGTGTTGATTGATCTATGGTGAATGTTTTTCTCTTTAAGTGTTCTGCTAAAACGTAAATCTCAGTTCTACCATTCTACTCATAATCACTTCAGATCTGCAAAAATTATAAAAATTTAACAAGATAAATAACTTAGCTAATAAAATCACCTTCATAACTCCTCACTCAAGGTATCCCATGTAGTAATGATTCTAGGAGTGCAACTAGAAGCTTGTTCTTGATTTAGTTCCACATATACATCAATATAATCTTGGGTATATTTCCACCAATATTCATCAAGTCCCACTAAGTGATCATCGACAAGGAGATATTGTTCTTTGATTAGTTTTGGTAATGTTTGGAAATATGTTGTAAGAATATGTATCAAGGAATTGAAGGTAAGGATATTCTAGTGCTCAATTGGAATGTTGATGTTGATTCCCTAGGGGTGAAGTTTTAGGGCTTCAATAAAGAGAACTAGCCAGTTCTTGGAGTATACCTTTCAAAGTGCGCTTTGAATCTTTAAATGATTGGATTCTATGAGGAGCCATGGAGATCGATGTTGTAGAAACAAAAAATTGGGATTGCTTAGGGTTTTGCAGAGATTTAGAGAACCACTGAAAGAGGGTGCATGAGGATGATGCATCCCTAAGAATGGTGAGCTATTCCTATATATGTTGATGTATATGTAACTTCGGAATGTATTTCATATATGTATATTGTACTCCTATAGAGATGGTATTATTCCTCCATACGGAAGTGTTTGTATTCCTATACAAATGTTATTATTCCTCTATACGGAAGTGTCATCATTTATATTGTAAGTGTCGTAACTTATACTTGATGGGTTATTAGACCACCTTGTTGGGGTCGGCCCTGTATAAGTCATGTGGGTCAAAGGGTTATTAGACCACCCTATTGGGGGTCGGCCATGTGGGTCAAAGGGTTATTAGACCACCCTATTGGGTGTCGGCCCAGTCGGCATTGTGTTATGTGGTTAAATTGAGGCCGACCTAGTAAAGGTTATTAGGCAAGTCAAGTCAAGTATAAATAGAGTGCGGGAGGCACTCTATTTAATCATTATATTCTCACACACACTCTTTGGAGAGTGGCGCACTTGTGGAGGAGGAGAAGCTGCTGCTAGGAGATGTCTATCTCGTATGCTTGGTTTGTATCATTCCTCTATCTATCTCTAAGGAAGTTATTGGGGTTTTTCACCTTTATGGTTTTCTCCAAGTAAACTCTGTGTCTCTTGTGTGCTTGCATTATTGTGTCCATGATTGATATGTTGTAGATATGATGTACATGTTGTTCTCTCAGTTAAGATCCTAGATCAGATTGAAGGAAATTCTGAAAAATTAACATGGTATCAGAGCTAGCATGAAAGAAGGCATGATATGGCATGTATGACACTTGCTGCACTTGCAATGCTAGGGCTTGATATAGCAAAAACCAGTCATCGTAGCACTTTCGCCATAAATCCATTTTGGCAAAGATTCAGATCTAAAAATTTTACAGGTCTAATATTAGATCCCCATGTACTGTGTGTCCAAAGGAAAACTTCTAATTCGATGTACTTTGTGTTTTATGATCTGTACAATCTAGGGTTTCTGCCTCTTCCAGATCTAAGTCATAAACAGGTGACCTAGGAAAAAAGGTCATAACTTGGGCTAGGAAGCTCCAAATGAAATTTCGTAAAAAGTGACAGGTAGTGCATGGACTGTACTTTCTCAGGTAACTTTTTCATAGGCCGAAACTAAACCAGTGATACGTGGAATGCCGTACAAGTTCATTCTCCTGTTTTATCCCATAAACAGGTCACGTTGCGACACTTGGCATAAATCTCTCTCAGAGAATCCATTTGAGGTCAGACCTGTGGGGTTGGAAAGATGACAGGTCAAGATACCACAGGAAAACTTTTCAGGCCCTTTGGATCGGAAAGTTCAGAGTTACACCAGAAACAATCAGGTGCATATTTCTATCAAAACATAATTGGATTTTGAGCACCTTCATTAATGGCTCCGAGAATTAGGGTTTCAGAGAAAGTTGGTATTTTTGTAATCGGAGGCCACGGTTGAATTCTACTCATCAAAATCAAAATTTAGAGACCAAGATAAAAAAAATTTGGTTGGGAAGAAGGCCGGGCTTGATCAAACCCTAGTTCGGGACTTTGATCGGAAAAGTGGAAAATTAGGGCTTCTGCAAAAAGTTGGAATTTTTGAAGTCTGTGACCACGACTGGAAGATCCTCAAAAAAATCAAAGTTTAGAGCTTTGGATTGAACCTTTTGGTTGGGCATAAGGGTGGTCTTTATCAAACCCTAGTTTTGGATCCTGTCCAGAAGATCTGGAAGTTTCAAAGGTAATTTTGAGGGGTGAAACTTTGCAATTTTCAAATTCAGAGTATACCAGCTTGATCAGCTCATCAAGGCGCATCTTTCTATCCTTTCAGAAGTTTGAAATTCAAAGTTTGAATTTTAGGGTTTCTCTGACGAACCCTAATCCAGCTCCAAATCTAGTTTCTGTAAATCAAGTGGATTGGGTTAATCCTAGAAGAGAATGGATTGGTCACCTGCATAAGTGAAGAAGTTCCAGTTTCATAGGGAGATAAGGCTAAGGCCTTACATAAGAAGATTACAAGCAATCTCGACAGGTATGACTTATCCAGGTATGTTTCGAGATCTATTCATGATTAATTTTATGGTATGTTTGTCTTCATTAAGGTTAGTACAATCTTGATTAACTTTAGACTTGTCGTATCACCTTAATAAAATTATGAATGCCAATATTCATTGATTAAGGTTTTGACACTTATGATTGTAGTAATGCATTGTGATGTTGTATGAGGTTTATGTTGTTCGCTAACATGAAAGTTACACCAAGAAAGACAAATCATGTTCTACTTCAAGAAAATATGATCATGGTGACATGAAGACAAAGATTCATCCATTGTCATGGATCACATAGAAGATCTACTTACGAGGTATGTATAACTTGGTTCTACAATGGTTAACTTATGAGACATGTTGGTTACTAACACAAGTCATTGAAGAGAACCAAAAGACATCATGCGGGTATGTTAGACATAACTAGCTAACATAGTAATCCAGGTATGTTTTTCCTATATCAAGTTAGAATCTTACCTTGTGTTAGGATCCCTTATATAAGTATACTTGGTATGATTGGTTATGTTTATTCATAAAGTTAGAAATGTAATTAATCAAGGGTTTATGCATATTATGTCTCTTATCTTGATTGATGATTTTACTAACCAGAAGAGTCCTACGATCAAATAAGAATATGCATGAGTAAAAGAAGTCTTTCCTGAAACCTTGAATACTAATGTTTATTATCTGTGTTTGAAATGATCATGACTATACATGTTTAAGATTATTGTGTTTTGATAGTATTAATATTATAGTAATGAATGTGTGATTATGTATGAGACCTCGAGAATAACACAATGATGATACTAATAAGCATGCATAGTGATTAAGGATGGATATAAGTTCAAGGACAAGTAATCCAGGAAGCAAAGATCAAGAGGGAGCACACTTCAGTAGTTTCTGCAAGGATTCAGATATTCAAAGAGAGTTGACCACTTCTCACAATCCACATCAGAATGGAGTTACAGAAAGGAAGCAAAGATTGAGAGGGAGTCAACCCAACAAACAAACAAAGATAAGTATTTGAATTATCATTTCTTGCATATTTGATTGTTTAAATAATATTGTTCAATAATGTATATACTAATGTTCTTAGAATTAGGTTGTGCATATTAGAATAGTTGCATTGATGAACAGTATACTACTAATATACATGGGTAAGTGGACGATGGCACTGTACAACATTCCATTGCTACTTATCTAGAATGAAACCTCTTTGCTGACATGTTGGGAGTTGTGCACACTCTTAGAAATGTTCTGGTAGAGATTGGAAGGCATCTAGAAAGTTACGGGATATGGATAATGTTGTATTGAAGCATTGGCTAAGATAATTGCATGACTGTATGACATATTTATTTATGTGTAAGAATTTGTTCTAAAAACTATGAGATGTTTTCTAATCATGCAATTTAACTTGTTTTGTAGGAAAGATTGTATACCATCACCTACAAAAGAAGGACTACAACATTTGTTCAACAACAAAGTTATCTATTGAAGATATTAAAAATATTGAAGTTCCCAGGATTCGGGAAGAATGCCATGATCGAGGAGTACCATTCGATCATGAAGAATGATGGTTGGGATGCAGTCCCAAGACTAGAAGGGAATTCTGTTGTGACTTCCAAGTAGATCTTGAAGATCAAGCGTGCTGCAGATAATAGCATAGAAAAATACAAAGTGAGGTTTGTAGCTCGTGGCTTCTCCCAGAAAGAAGGATTGATTATACTGTTACTCTCGTGGCCAGATACACTTCCATCAGATTAGTACTTGCTCTGGCTATAGTGATGAAATGGAAGATACACCAGATGGATGTCAAGACAGCCTTCTTGAATGGTGTAGTCGAAGAGGAAGTGTATGTGGACACATGACAGAAATTCATATGTATGCAGGTTGAAGAAAGCCTTGTATGGCTTGAAGCAAACTCCTAGGACTTGGTATGGCAGGATAGATGGCTTTCTATCCAGTTTGGGCTTTACCAAGAGTAAAGCAGATTCCAACCTTTACTACAAGGTTGAGGAAGGAAATCCAGTGATACTACTATTGTATGTGGATGACCTGTTTGTAACAGGAGAGGATAGATTGATTTCTGACACGCAACGGAAGCTTGCTGCCGAGTTCGAGATGAAGAACTTGGGTATGATGCACTACTTTCTTGGTATGGAGGTGTGGCAGAGTGCAGATGGAATCTTCCTTGGACAAGGGAAGTATGCAATAGAGATCCTGAAGAGGTTTGGGATGATGGACTGCAAGGCTATGGACACACCTATGGCATCGAACCTGAAGCTTCTGTGTGATGCTTCATCTGATCCAGTTGATGTCATGATGTATCGTCAGATGATTGGGTCCTTTATGTACCTGACGAACACGAGACCGGATATTTTGTTTGCGGTGAACACAATGAGCCAGTTCCTGACGGATCTGAGAGATGTTCACCTGGTAGTTGTAAAGCATATTCTGAGGTACCTGAAGGGTATGGTTGATTATGGGCTCAAGAACTATGCGAATCAAAAGTTTAACCTGCAGGGTTATGTTGATTCAGACTGGGCAGGCAGTGCTGCAGATAGGAAGAGCACTTCTGGGTGTTGCTTCAGTATGGGATCAGGTGTGATCTCTTAGTTTAGCAGGAAGTAGTCCTGCATAGCACTGATTATAGCCGAAGTAGAGTATGTTGCAGCTTGTTCAGTTAGTTGTGAGGCAGTATGGCTCCGGAATCTACTGTCTGAGTTATTTGATCTCCCATTGGAGGCTACTGGTATCTTTTGTGACAACCAGAGTTGTGTGAAGTTGTCTGAGAACCTGGTGTTCCATGACAGGTCGAAGCACATTGAGATCAAATATCACTATATCGGGGATATGGTGCAGAGAGGAGCAGTGAAGCTCCTGTATGTTGCGACGGATGAGCAGGTTGCGGATGTGTTGACGAAACCACTAGCCAGAGTGAAGTTCGAGTACTTCAGAGAGAGGCTTGGTGTTCCTCATATTGATGAAACTTCGAGGAAGAAGTGATGGACACATTTGCAGGAGCCATTCCGAGCATGGTGAGAGGAGGATCCTTCCATGGCTATGGATATAAGCGCTGGATGATGAGCATCAGGACGATGCTCCAGTTACTGCTCTGTATGTGTATATATGCATCATGTTGGATGTTGGATATGATCAGTTGGATCATTTATATGTATGTACGCATCATGTTGGATGCTAGATATGATCAGTTGGATCATTTATATGTATGTACGCATCATGTTGGATGTTGTATATGATCAGTTGGATCATTTATATGTATGTACGCATCATGTTGGATGCTGGATATGATCAATTGGATCATTTATATGTATGTACGCATCATGTTGGATGTTGGATATGATTAGTTGGATCATGTGTATGTATATGTAGATGTATCAGGTGGATACATTGTATGATCAGGTAGATCATGTATGTTGATATGTATCAGGTATGATCAGGTGGATACATTGTATGATCAGGTAGATCATGTACGATGATATGTATCAGGCAGATACTGTGTATGCACCAGGTGGATGCATTGTATGATCAGGATGTTGCTCCAGATGACATGCATCAGGACGATGCAGTGTTGATGATCAGGATGATCATGTGTACATCAGGATGATGTATGGTGAGTATCAAGTTGATAATCTGTGGCCATGGACAGGTTTTGCAGGAGTAGCATGTAATCAGACTTGGAGATCTGGACAGGATGAAAAAGGCCTCAGATGCTCTTTAGAGTTCTTGCTTGGCAAGACACTCTTTTAAGGTTTTGCTAGACCACATGTAATCAGACCTGGAGATCTAGATAGGATGAAAAAGGCCTTAGATGCTCTTTAGAGTTCTTTCTTGGAAAGACACTCTTTTAAGGTTTTGTGGGGACCACATGTAATCATACATGGAGATCTAGACAGGATGAAAAAGGCCTCATATGCTCTTTAGAGTTCTTGCTTGGCAAGACACCCTTTTAAAGTTTTGTGGTGGAGGTCACATGTAATCAGACCTGGAGATCTGGACAGGTTGTGCTAGTCACATAAAAGGCCTCAGATGCTCTTTAGGCTTCTTGCTTGGCAAGACACCCTTTTAAGGTTTTGTGACAATCACATGTAAAAGATCCTGGGAGATCCAATAGGTTGAGCCGTGTGCTCGTAAAAGGCATGGGATGCTCTTTCAAGGTTTTGTTGACGCACATAATGAGTCCTGAGGATTCCACAGTATGGCCAGTGATGATGAAGACCTGCAGGTGGTGGGCCTACATCCAGTATGAAAAAGGACTGGCTCTGTAGAACTTCCTATGACGAGTAGATTCAGATATTGATTGAGATAGAAGCAGCAGTGACGATGATGATGATTCAATGATGATGATCCAGAGAAGAAGACTTCTGCTAGAAGACCTGTGTCGAGAAATACCTTTCTAGTTAAAAGGGAGTGTTGATGTATATGTAACTTCGGAATGTATTTCATATATGTATATTGTACTCCTATAGATATGGTATTATTCCTCCATACATAAGTGTTTGTATTCCTATAGAGATGTTATTATTCCTCTATACGAAAGTGTCATCATTTATATTGTAAGTGTCGTAACTTATACTCAATGGGTTATTAGACCACCTTTTTGGGGTCGGCCCTGTATAAGTCATGTGGTTCAAAGGGTTATTAGACCACCCTATTGGGGGTCGGACATGTGGGTCAAAGGGTTATTAGACCACCCTATTGGGTGTCGGCCCAGTCGGCATTGTGTTATGTGGTTAAGTTGAGGCCGACCTAGTAAAGGTTATTAGGCAAGTCAAGTCAAGTATAAATAGAGTGCGGGAGGCACTCTATTTAATCATTATATTCTCACACACACTCTTTGGAGAGTGGCACACTTGTGGAGGAGGAGAAGCTACTGCTAGGAGATGTCTATCTCTTATGCTTGGGTTGTATCATTGTTCTATCTATCTCTGAGGAAGTTATTGGGGTTTTTCACCTTTATGGTTTTCCCCAAGTAAACTCTGTGTCTCTTGTGTGCTTGCATTATTGTGTCCATGATTGATATGTTGTAGATATGTTGTACATGTTGTTCTCTCATTTAAGATCCTAGATCAAATTGAAGTAAACTCTGAAAGATTAACAATATAGAGGCAGCAATTATGATGGGAATATTCCAAAGATCCTAACAAGGGTAATGTATCCCTAGAGATAAGAGATGGGGTATAACTGAACTTCTAAAAAAACAAAACAATGGTTATCTCAACTAGAAAAGGAGCCTAGATCAACTCAATGGTGATGGAAGCTAGGAAATCGTAGCCAAGGGTGATTATGGAAGTCTCAAAAAAGGATATTATAACATAAAAGGAACCATTATGTGGGATCGAAACCTCCAAAAAACCTAGCTTAGTAATATATCTAAGTAGAAACTAAATTGTGATGAGAAAATAAATGGGAAAATCCAATTGCTTAGAATAAGTGTTGAGAGAGGTTGTTGTGGTAGAGGATGGCCATAAATAAATCTATAAGTTGGGACATCTTGCACTTAGGTGAAGAGTAGGGTTGTATTATGGCCTCTAATATAACCCTGTATTTTGAGGAGAAGTAGGCCAAGATGTTACATCTCTAATACTAGCTCATAATAAACCATATACATGCAAACAAAACCATAGATCAATCCAAAACATAGCCTTATCATTGATAAAAAAAATACAAGAGAAATTGTACCAAGTTTTTATAGTTGATCCAAAATAAATCATAACATATGAGAAACCAAATAATTGAAGTGGATCTGGAACATCTTAGTTAGTATTATTAATGAATCCAGAAGGCCTTTTTATAGCCTTACCTTCCAAGTAAAAAATCCTAAATACGGATGCACGCCACTCACAACTAAAAACAATATAAAGTGTATATACCTTAGCTCTAGGATAGAACAAGATGATGGAGGTTCCCATGGAAGTCTGGGCCCCAAAGGGGGTAGCGACCTTCCATATCTATGTCCATTCGTTGAGTTGGGTGAGATAGCTAGGTTTGTTTGCTAGCTACATCCTCAAGGGAAGAGTGCCCTTCAATGCCTCTAGGTGGATGGTTGAATTTATGATCTTATTGCAATGGTTGAGCCTCCCTTGGGTGCTAGAGGGTGGGGGATGTCTATGTTCCTTAGCAAACATTTTTATTTCTTAAAAAAATATTAAAAATATATAATTTAACTATAACTTTTTAAAATGTTTTGAACAATTTGAGGTATCTTAACATAATTTTTTTATTAATAGAAATATTTAAGAATAAAATATTATTATTATTTCTAAAATTTATTTTAAGTTTCTCTAATATGCCACAAATGATTGAATTATTTCTCCATTATTATGATATATTTAAATGTCATTTTACATTTTCAGGAAGATTATGAGAATCTCAAAGGATGAACAAGGTGATATACAAATTGTGCCAATAGGGATGTCCAAGAAAGTGGACAAGTAGATGGTCAAGGAAATGGACATAATTGCATCACAAGAAGAGCCATCTAAACAGCAATGTGCTTCAAATGTATAAAATCATTGGTTTTTAGGTTTATGTTATACATTTCATTAATTAAATCAGCATTAAATATTAATTTTCAATCGTTTTGTTGCAGAAAAGAAAAGAAAATGGAACCCAGTCAACACACAAGACAGGACGACAAGGAAAAAAGGGGTTGATAGCAAAGTTTGTGAGTATTTTTTGTTTTGTTGCAAGAAATAAACATTTCGTAGTGGTTGTGATTTGTATGTTTAATTTTTATTTTTATTTTTCACTGGAAATCCTTGCATGCCTTCAAACAGGTGTTAACATACAAAGAGGAGCCATCAAAAGAATTGATTGACATTGGGTTTAGTAAGGGTTGTGAGTGTATGTTGGCATATCAAAAATTAATTGTGGATTTTGTAAGCCTCTATGTTTTTTTACTTCTCTCATTTTATAATTAATAAAAAAACAAAAAAAAATTATATTAAATCTATGATTTGTGACGAGGCATAACACTTGCAGGAAACAAAGTATGGATTGGAGCCAACAG
This sequence comes from Larix kaempferi, assembly GCA_027924585.1. NCBI lineage: Eukaryota > Viridiplantae > Streptophyta > Pinopsida > Pinales > Pinaceae > Larix > Larix kaempferi. The sequence goes on along the minus strand of BSBM01000179.1, from coordinate 7,816,707 downwards.
AAGACTTGTTGATAAAAGGCATGAGATTTGGTTTTGAGAGAATGTGTATCATTCATGAGTCAATTATTTCTATGGTATGTCGCTTTTCAATTTGCATTAGTGTATACTATCTATTTATTTTTCATTCTTCCTGCTAGTAATGTAAATACACTCAGTATACTTTATTTTATGTTTACAAATGGAAGCTAAAGAAGAGGAAAACAATGGATCCAGTCAACAAAACATTCCTCCAAATAACGCAATTGATGCAAGTGGCTCGAGCACCGATAACAGTTCCAGCGAAGAATGGTGCTCTGTATTTAATTTTGATGTTAATGCAAACTATTGTGGCTTGTTGTATATTTTGAAATAATTATGGTGAAAATCACACATCTTGTATACTAATGTACTGGACATAGTGTCTAAATTCAAAGACAAGTTACCAATAAGTGTAACAATAATTACATGCATGTTGGCATTTTGATTATTGTTGTCTCTATGTTGTCATATTTTGTATGACAAAGGCACTCTTATTAATATATATAAAATAAATAAAAAATATTCTATTGCATTCTTCAATATTATTGTCAAATGTAACATGTGAAATGGTACATTGGTAAAAAAAATTCCAAGAAAAAAATGTGTATTTTCATTCAAGATGGAGCAAAAATAAATTATAAATTGCCATACAGCAGTTGTAAATGGTAAATTGGTAATTTAATGTATAGATTATTAAATATTACAATAGATTCTTGCATCTATGATATAAGAAATTAATCCAAATAAACAATTTCAATAATTAAAATCGAAATGAATTTTACTATAAACAAATATTTCAATTTAATATGAATAATGGAATTAAAAAATAAAAAATATATTATATATTTTTGAATGAAATATCAGTAGCCATTCTTCAAAGAATCATATTATGGTGCGTTTAAATTATCATTGTGCCTCAGTGCGTATATACTAAATTTGCGCACCAGTGTGTTTATGGCATTGAGCACGGGTGTGTTTACACCATTGAGCACCAATGCATTTATAATATTGAGCACCGGTGCATTTTATTTTATGAATCGCACCGGTGCGTTTTATTTTAGGAATCGCACCGGTGCGTTTTATTTTAGGAATCGCACTGGTGCAAGTAGATTTCTTATGCGCACCGATGCGTTCTACTATTAAATGCACCGGTGTGATTCATGTACTATTAAGCACTGGTGCGTTCTACTATTAAATGCACCAGTGCATTCGTGTACGAAATGCACCGGTGCGGCCGGATAAATGTACGGCACCATTAAATCTAAATATAATGGAAAATGTACAATGCATATGATATAAAATATCGCACCGGTGCATTTATTTTGTACAGACGCACCGGTGCGTATTTAATATACTCAAGCACTAGTGCGGCATTGAAATTTGATTCTTGCTGGTGCTTGTTCTGGTTGAGTGCACCGATGTGATTGTTCTAATTATATAGCACCGATGCATCATAGTTGAAAATGAACCGATGCACTTAATTTCTGTTGTGCACACTGGTAAACTAGCCTCTGCTAAAACCTTCAGCCGCCGAGTATTTTCTAGTTATAAATTGTATTCATTATGACCTCCGTAAAAACATCTCCTACCATTGGCGAAGGTCGTAGTGGAGCTTGTTTTGACAATTTGTTTCAATCTTGTAACACTAAAAACATCCGCAATGACCTCCACTACAGAGCCTTTTCCTTGTAGTGGCACGATGAGTTGAAAAGAGAGAGAGGTGTTTTCTCATCATATGCATGTTTCTGTGAGGGTAGGCCATGAATTCAATCAATCATGAGGCTTATACCGGGGTCTCACAATAAGTACTTGACCTTATTCCCTAGGAACTATTAGTCCCTCAACAAGATCGGTCATACTGAGTTAACGAGATCTCAGTCATCAAACTAACATGGCACCCTTAATATGCACATTGAACAAGAACACGATAGTAAAAACACTAAAACACTAAAGGGGGTAAGAATGTGTAATTCAAAAGAATTAGATTATTACAAATTTAGTAGCCATCATGCACACACAAAGCCAGGATAATTTACTAAATGCAAATAGGGATCAAATTGTGAGTAAAGAAAATAAATCCAGGATAATTTATTAAATGCAAGTAGGAATCATCTATTGTATTTACCTTTTTTTTAAACATTAAACTTCCACAATGTCAATTTGTTGTATTTACTATTGTTGATTTCATCTTTCTTCTATTTACCCCGAAGTTAATATTGGTGGAATTAAACTAAATATGATTACTGTCTAGTTTTGGATTTGTGATTTGTAAAATGGTATACCTGTAGATTTCAAGGGTACAAGCTGCTATTATTTGAGGAACATGGGAAGTGTGATAGGAAGAAATTGTTAGAATGTGGATTTAAAATTATGTGTGGTTATATGATAGGAATTTATATTAAATTATGTATGTTGTATATGATAGAATTGTCGATCAAATGTATATGCACAGACTTGATATATCTATCGAATTGAACATGGCCCGAGTAGATATGGTAACCGGGGGTTCAATAAAATATTTACTAGCAAAATATCCACTAAATTATCTCTATTTAATTAGAAATGTAGATTCAGTGAATCCCCTTTACTTCTAGACAGTCCAAGGATTGTGAATCCTCCATTTGAGGCTTAAGTCCACTCCAGAATGATGGAATCTCACATGATAAATTCTACTTAGTTTTCTCTTAAAACTGGTGTTGAATTGTTCAAAACTATTATGCCAATGTTGTTGCCTAACCCCTCACCCAACACGAAGTTGATATGTGACCTAATGTGTTTTAAGACACTAGTGGAAGGTTTATTTATGTAGAGTATGTTTCGCTACACCATTGACCTAGATGCACATATACCGATCCATATAGAGTATTAAGGATTTAAACATTGACAGGATTGTGTAATGAATTGTTATGCAGTATTTTATTTAGATGTAGAAACGTGCTTGCATTATCCCTAAATTTATTCATATGTAGAATGAATTGATTTTTATGGTTGTCGATGATTTACATTAACTATCAATTATAAAAGGAATACATGCACATGATTGTGTGATTGCATTTCTTATTAAGCGTAAGTTGAGCCTATTTGAGTAGAACAACGGGTATGTCGCTCCTAGGATTCAATTCCAATTTCTCAACTTGAGGTAGATATCCGATGGGATGAGTTGGGAATTTACTGAGTGAAGTGAATATATAAATATGTATATATATCCTTCCTATAAAAATTGAATAATTACTGTGTCGATCCATTAGATAATTGTGTAGTTACATTGTTAGGAAGTGTTAACATTTCATGTTTAGACTTGTATTAAAATGTGTTGGAATCATTAACATTCCCTCCATAGAGTTGCATCCACCGAGACTTCTATATAACAGTAGATGTCGGTTGGCACTTGAGTAGTAATGACCTCCTTAGCATGTTCCAGTTACTAACATTGGACACATCATTGATGGACAACACTCACTATATCGATGCATCCACTGAGACTTCTATATAACAGTAGATGTCGATTGGCACTTGAGTAGTAATGACCTCCTTAGCATGTTCCAGTTACTAACATTGGACACATCATTGGACACATCATTGATGGACAACACTCACTATATCGAGATCGAATATGCATGCCATTTCGATTCTCTAAGGGTTAACCTGGTATTGATTGTGGTGGCACATCACCACACATACACATTTGCATGATGGTGATGTCAATGCATAGTAAGACAACTAGTGAATACACTTCAAATACATCGTAATCCAGTCAAGCCTATTGTCGGTATGGGTAATCGAATAGTCAGCCCACGATGTGCGCGATCTGAGTGCAAGTTGAACATAATCAAAAATGTTATTTTTGCATGATAGTTGGGTGTTATTAATAGAGGATCGCTATTTAAGTTAGGTTGTCGTAAGGACAATTCAACGGCCGTCACAATAGTTGATAGCATGAAAATTCATATATATATATTTCAAAGACGGTTGAAGAGTTGGATATAATTTATAATTGGTGATTGTAATTGTTATATATATATATATATTTTGGATTAAAAATGGTTTATTAAGATTTATAGTTGATATATATATATATATTTTTAAAGGTGGTTTAACATTTTAGTTATAATAGTAATTATAATTATTATTTTTATAAAAAGGAAATTTATGTATTTGTTTCAAATGATTAATGGGTAGAATTATAACCGATATTCAAATTGTTATTTTTATAAAATTCTATACAAGAATTTTATATATTTGTTCCAATGACTAATGGGTATGATTATAATTGTTATTTTTATAAATAGGGATATTTTAAATTAGTGTTGGCCTCTCAATAACTTTCTTTTCATTTCGCAAAATTAAGGGGTTCCCATGTGAACTTTGTAAATATTTAGCTTTTGATTTTATCCTGCTTAATTTAGCTACTTCTTTGATTATCTCCTTTTAGATCCTTGAGGTTCTATGCTTCATTTTCTTTGACTTGGTTTGCATGAAAGATGATATGATGGTTGTTTGACCTTTTTCAACTTCTTGGTGGCTTAACGATGATTGTAAGTTCTTATTTAAGGTTTTCTAAGTTAAATATGTGCTTTGATGTGACTTTGATTATCTTTTATAATTGAGAAAATAAATTTATTTGCACTTTATTTGAATGTAAATAAAATATAGGTTTTAATATTATGTTTCATATTTTAGATACATACTTATATTAATATGAATATGAAACCAAATTTTATTTTAATAAAAGAACTTTGAAATATAAATGTTTCATTTTACATCTAGTTAAATTATTATTTTTTCTAAATTCTTTTATTATTAAATCTATATATTTATTTATAATTATTTTATATGATTTTACATCTAGTTAAATTATTATTTTTTCTAAATTCTTTTATTATTAAATCTATATATTTATTTATAATTATTTTATATATTCATTTAAAAGTGATCTTCTCAAATCACATTAAAGTGATAACCCAGCTTTATCATTTAAAAGATATGTGGCAAAATAAAATAATAATATGTTATATACTTTAACTTAATATTGTGAATTTCCACTTTTGAAACATTTACATTCACGTTGAAGTATATGTATATGACAACTCACATTATTTGAGAAAAGGGATTTTAAAACACCTTAAACATAAAAGAATCAAATCGTGACCTATTTTAAATTTAAGTTCATGGGTAAACATTTAAAACGCATACTCACTCTTTTCTTGGTTAAAGTGATATATATGTTGTGTTTATCATAAAGACTCATGAACTTTTACAGGTAAATAATTTATGATAGATTTTGCATTTACAATTATTATATAAGACCAATATCTTTAAATATGTAATTGCATGCCTCCGTTACTTTCATATGTTTTTTTAGTGCGTAGATTAAAGGTTTAATACTTTGATGGAAGGTGCCATGATATTGTTCAAAAGATAATATCATACAATCTCATGCCGCCAGTGATCCTTTCATTTACTAGCTCAAAAGATAATATGTTAAAGAGATCACATATCTTCGAATCTCACGTCAAAGAAGGTGAATCAATACGTGATTTTAACACATACTTTTGGAAGGTTTATCGTCGACTCAAAGACAATCAAAAACCTTCAGGTGACATTTTATATGAGTGGTATGTTCGTTCTTTACTCATATCTATAGTTATGTTTAGTGCTTTTGATAAAGCATGCAAGCACACACAAGCTTTAGAGAAGGATTTTAAGAGGTATTTCTTAGACCCTTATTCTTCTCTATTTTCCGATAATAATGATGATCAAGATTATAATGAAGGAGATAATAAATATGAAATTTCTAGGTTGTGTGAGCAAGTTAAGATTTTGCATGATGAAATTATCTCTTGGCATAATCAAAAAAATAAATCAATTATGCATGATGAAAAGAAAGTTGCAGCTACGTATACAACATCAATAGGTCTACAATAAAATCATAACTTAGTTGTAAATGCATTACAAAATCTTGATCATCATTTTCCTCCAACTAGAATTGAACAAGAGGAATGCCTTACTTCTGACTCTCATGGTTTTGAATCCACATCTCAAACCGCTAAAGTAGATCATAATTCAAGTTCTTCTGATTTATTAGCCAAAATTCACACATTATTTAATCACTCTGGTCGACCCTGGAGCGAATCTGAAACCGATTTACAAACTAATGTTCCTACTCTAGATAATATTGAACTCAAAATGGAATCAAGTTCATGCCGTGATTCATCTTTTACTCGAGCTAAGACTTGTTTAGGATCAGATCCTTTTGATCATCAATTTCTTTCTGATCCAAATTACAAGTCTAAAGTTGATATTTCAACACCTAAGAGAGAGATAGCTCTAGATTCCATTGATAAATCTGATTATAACATTTCAATATCAAACCAGTTTTTGAGTTGTTCTCGATCTAATTCTTCGACTTCATATCAAACTGATAGTTTTGTTTCATATGATTGTGTGAGTAATGACAACTTATTGAATGATTCTATAAACTCACCTACTACTGAGGCATTAGGTACTAATTTTGAATATCGAACAGAAATTTCTCATACTCCCACAATTCAGGTTTGTGTCGAATCAAAATTTCATGATTTAAAAGAACACAAACCAAATAACGATAACCTTCTCACTATAAAACATTGTTTAAAAGATGGTCAGGGGGGATTTTTGGGAGATAATTTATCTTCTGATTTAGAAGATTTTTATAACTACCCAATTTGCTCACAAGAATTTTATATAGAACAAATTTTTCTTGAATGTTCTTTTCCTTCCAATTTCGAGGATGTAACAAGTACTCTTGATGATTAATTATCCGAAATTGTGTCTCAATTTGATGATCTTTATGAAATATGTATTTGTCTACATCGAAATATCTATAAGGAAAGATTGCACGAGTAGAGATTTTGAATCATTATCATACAATAAAGGGTTCAAACAAAATTTCAAATTCACTTTTTGTAAATAAAACATCAGACATAGAATTAAGAGAAAATCAAATCTATTCGCATGAACGTTTTAGTTGTGTACCTTATCAATCTATCACGTCGAAAGAAGGGATGGTAACAATGAATGATTTTACACATGATTTTCCCTTAACTGAAGAATCATCACAATCTATTTATAGTCATTATGCATATCATGTTCCAATAGAAGCTTGATTAGAAGACTCGTTTCATACAAGATTCCTTGTAAATAATAATTTTCTTATCTTGCACTTGTTAGAGATAGTTCCAGATAGTTTTGATTTTGATTTCTATATTTTACCATTCTCATTTTTTATTTGGGATGTACATGTGTTTATTGGCTTGAGTTTACATGACAGGTTACATTGGCTATATGATTTCACTTGATTTTTTTTCATTTGATCTCTTTTGTACATATGTAATTAGGATTTAGTTTTCCTTTTTATTTTACATTTAGTTTTGGTTTGGTTTGTTTGATTTGAAGGGGTCATGTAAATAAATAATACTGTGGTAGCAAACTGTCTGGTATTAACCCATTTCTTTATTACTAAACCCGATATCTCTTGAATAAAGCACTTTGAATGATCTTCTTGTCTTATCATATTTTATTATTTATGGCCAAACTACTCCTAGCCTTGAAAAAATTTGCCATACTTAGCTAAGTAGTCAATTAAAACCCTGGGCATTATTCTCAGACTTTTATCTTTGAATGATTATCAAGTCATAGTAAGCTCACTTTTGAGGATTGTTCTCCCCGAAATTTATAGTATTCAGTAACATTGGCCATCACTAGGCTATCCACATAATCTAAAAAAATTGCAATTTGAATGATTATTCTCGTACATTAGAATGAATTTGTAAATAAATAAATAAAACTTTCGTTGAAGAATAGGAGGTCTCTCCATAGAGTTGGCCTATCATGATCATCATCCCTGTCGGGGATGGCATCATTTCTTATCACCAGGGTGATGACTCTTGGTCATAAGATCAAGGGACGGGAGGTCTCATCATAAGTCGGCCTCTTCATCTCCGATAGTTCTCGTGAATGATGCTATCAATATCTGGTTATCATGCCAGGACAGTAGTCTTAAACCAAAGTTCTAATTAATATTACTGCTTTATGTAAATAAATATTAACAATGAAAGAGGATAACTAAGGAAACGAAGGTCTCATCACGAGTCGGTCCTGTTATGATCATGGGTCCTATTGGATTGACTTTGCCATATTTGGTTACCAAGCCAAGGCATCGGATCTTGGTTTTATAATCAAGAGACAGGGGGTCTCATCATGAGCCAACGTGTTCAATTTCTTATAGTCCCTGTGAATGATGCTACCATTATCTAGTTACCATACTATGGTAGTATTCCTTAGTTAATGTCTTTATCATATATATTAAAAAAAGAGAGAAAAAGAAATTAAATGCAAAATTAAATAATTAGTCGTTGATGGATGGGTCGAATTTTTCAGATACCTTCTTTGAAAAGTCGGAAGTCATATATTTACGCTAATTCTTGGTTGACTATCTTTAATCATGGAGGGATTATTTCTTCTTGAAGTTTTCTTACTATGTGTATATTAAAAGTCATTCATTTTTGTAAAGTTTCAAATCTAATGTTTAGGGTGATTTATTTGGTTGCAACAGGATTTTAAGTTCGATTCTTACTATAGAGGTTAGTGAGTTAAGTGGGTCAAGTGATATCAAATCTAACACTTCGAGAAGTCACTCTTTGTTGCTTATCTTTATTATTTTTGGGTAAATTCTCAGAGATAACTAGTTCGTCCAGGTATGTCGCCATTTGTTGGCCCCCCAACAACTTCCCCTTGATTTCGCAAAATCAAGGGGTCCCCATGTGAACTTTGTAAATATTTATCTTTTGATTTTATCCTGCTTGATTTAGCTACTTCTTTGATTATCTCCTTTCATATCCTTGATGTTCTATGCTCCCTTTTCTTTGACTTGGTTTGCATGAAATATGATATGGTGGTCGTTTGACCTTTTTCAACTTCTTGGTGGCTTAATGATGATTGTAAGTTCTTATTTGAGGTTTTCTGAGTTAAATATGTGCTTTGGTGTGACTTTGATTATCTTTTATAATTGAGAAAATAAATTTATTTGCACTTTATTTGGATGTAAATAAACTATAGGTTTTTATATTCCGTTTCATATTTTAAATACATACTTATATTAATATGAATATGAAACCAAATTTTATATCTCAAGTATATTCTTAGTTGCATGCCATGCTTAAACTTGCATCTAGGGGATGATATTTAGATGCTATATTTTTCTTTTTCTTTTTCTCCTACATGGTTTTTCCATTAGCTTAGATCCTTCTATGATTCCTGGGTTCCTGGTCTACCATAAGCCAGGATTATATCGTCCAAGTCCAATGTGGATTGAGAAGAGTTATCGGCTTACCCACTACAAGGAAGTGAGTTGGGTGGATCTTAGGCATTTAGATATTTAGATTTATAAGTATATATTTATGTTATGTCATGTTTAATATTTCTTATCATAAGAATGGACCTTCTATATACATTGGTTCCTGTCATATTTATGGATTTGATTTAATATTTCATGTTATTGATTAATAGAGTGGTCTAACTTGTATTAACTCTTTCTTTCCTCTATTAGTTATTTCATCATCATAATATAGTAGTTTATGTTTCCCAATGCAACAGTTAGGAACAATGCATAAATTTGTGTATGTACTAGAGTCCGTTGTCCAATTCAATACTTAGGAACAAATATATAAATCAATAAATGCACGAGATCTGTTGTCTGATGCAACAGTTAAGAACAATAAGATAAATCAAACTTTGTACTAGATCTGTTGTCCAATGCAACGTTTAGAAACAATAAAATAAATCAAACTCTGTACCAGACCTGTTGTCCAATGCAACATTTAGGAACAACAAAATAAATCAAAATATGTACTAGATTTGTTGTCCAATGCAATAGTTAGGAACAATAAAATAAACCAAAATATATACTAGACCTATTGTCCAATGCAATAGTTAGGAACAACAAAATAAATCAAACTTTTTACTAGATCTGTTGTCCAATGAAAAATTTAGGAACAATAAAATAAATCCATATTGTACTATATTCCAACAATAATATTAACCATTTTTGTTCAATTACCAGTAGTCATACAGTAGTAGTTTCTTATGTATTTGTCATAGTACAATGCATGCAATATTACAATTTTCCTACATCTACAAGTAGATGTACAATAACATATCATGACTCTCAACCAATATAAATACATGCATACATATAGATCAGATAGACATGACTATAGGAGCTAGATTAACCAAACTCGGTAGTACACATGAATCAAAAAAACAAGGTTAGATACTCATATGTTCTATTCATAATCCAAATCTACAACTGTTGTTGGGAAAACCCCGATCCACCCAAGCATGGATTGTAGGGACACTTTCATCTTTTTGTTTCCCACGGTCACCCCCGAGCTAGGTCTTGATCTCTCTAGTATTTAGCTCTTAATTTTTCTTAACAGTGTCAAATATTTCAATTTGCAGATCTACATCACCAACCAGAAGACTTTATCTCTCATATAGATCCCACCTCACATCATAAAAATACTCTCAAAGATGATCTTGGAGGAAATACCTCTCTTGATATTACACCCTACCATGTACAACACTAATCAAGAATGTTGTGTAGTGTAAGACCACCTGATATGAAAATATATGTTGCTCAATAACTATAGAAAAAGCATTAACCCAATGCGCTCACTATCTCAACCAAGTCGAGTGATGATCTAGATATGTCAAGTAAAATACAATGTAAGAGAGGATGCAAATGAAGTAAGCATGCAAGTGTTATTAACTAGGAAACAAAAGCCTCTTTGTCATCGAACAGAGTCAGTATAAGAGTAATTGGAGAAAACTATGAAGCTCGGGTAGAGATTAAATAATCATACATGGTAATATGAGTAAAGTCCAACCCCTTGACCAATCTAATCTATGGTAAGAACAAGGTAGTGGAGGACTGATATTTAAAACATAATAGCTCTTAACGGCATAGCTACTTGTACCTTAAACCGAGACATAAATCATAAACACTAGAATTCGGCGATGAAACAAAAATGAAGGATAGAGATATTACAATCAAGCTAAGACAAGTGGACTAATAGAGTCATTTGGAAGTTAAGCATAGATATAGTTAGGGTTTTAGAAAACCCTAGTTAGAAACTGTGCTAATACCGACTTTCAACCAAATTCGGTTATAAGGATAACCCTGTTAATAAAATATAACAAAGATATGTAGATAGAGAATAGTCACAAGGATTTGAACCCTCTTCAAATAAAAATACCAATTGTAAGTAAATAGAATGACTTCAAATAACAACATCGAAATAGTTGCATCCAAGCCACCCTGACCAACAGGAATGTAAATAAGTATCAAGAACAATAGCCTACAACATTCATGTAAAATAGAACCACTATATAGATTCAAACCCTGGTATCGTTCTACTCAAGAAAACGAAAAAAATGCATAGATATAACATATACATTAGATTTAATAAGAATTTATATTTCAACAAAGATCCTTTCATTAAGAAAAGCGTGAGGATGGTGTTACAACCAAAGGTGTTAAGCAAGTTCATAATAATAATAGCAAGGATTAAACCCTGAGCCATGTGGGCAGCACAAAACCTAAGAATGGGCTAAGATAAAGCTCACAAAACCTAACACTCTGATTGGGAAAACAAGAACTCGAAGTACCTTTGGTGGAGGGTGCCTTCCTTCCATGCTTGGTCAGTTCTATTCCCAAGGGACCTGCAACTGGAGAAATAACCCTAGGGAAGTTTACACTTACATGACAATATTAACAAAAATGAGAAATGAAATACAAAATAATAGTGTTTATTTTACCTATCACTGCACGACAGAGAGCCAAGCCAAGCAAGTAAGGATTTATCATAGATGGAATCTACCTGTAAGGAAAAACACAAGAATGATCAGAGACCAAGTATAATGAATGTATATGTGAATGTACAAAAGGAATTACCAATGGAAAGTCTTACCTTATCAATTGAGACGGTGAGGAGGTGACGACCGAGTTCGGTGGGTACCTCACATAATAGAGGTCGACCATCAGTGCTATGGAAACCATCCGAGAACCATTAAAGCTTGCAAAGAAAACTAATGATTGTTGCAGAGAATAATAGTTTCACACACCAAACCTATCAACCAACCATGCAAGGAAAATATGCTACAAAGGAGGAGAGTCGATCTCTCAGTACCGGTGAGGATGGAGGTGAGAGCCCCATCGGCCCGAACCAAAAGACTAAAAATTACTAATGAGTCGGACTATGCCAAAGGATAGGAAAACAAAAAGCAATACACATTTAATGAATCCTTCCATTGTTGTAAGGTTTAGACGCGAGTCACGTCGTAATAACTACCATGGAGGACGTGTGTAGAGAAATGGTCGAGCCCTCATCCATGTTGGCAATGTCATGTTTCCCAAGTTAAAATTGAATGAGACAATGAGGATTTCATGGTTGTGAATTGGAATGCCTAACAATCCCGATGACCATGTAGGGGTGAGTCACCCATGCATTCCTATGTTCAATTAATACGATGTGACCGAAAGGTGGCAAGTGGAATGTGGATTCCACTAAGTGAAAACCTTGGATAAACATTAAAATCAGCTAAGGAAATGTTCCATGGGGTAAAACTTCGTGATGGTCTCGAGGGAATCACACGATAGCATGTCCTCTCCTAACATGCAACCAAAAACCCTCCAAGGTAAGAATGATTATGAAGATAGATATATATATATATATATGTGCATGCTAAGGTAGAAGTATGTCCTTAGTATAGCCATGACCGTAACCTTGTAAATAGAGGCCTAAGTGTGTAATCGATGTTAATTATAATCAAAGTTTTAGAGGAAGACGTGAGAGTCAGTATGCAAATGTTAGTGAGGCTATCATTTGAGAATAATGGCTGTCATTTGAGAATAATAGTCATTAAATCCAACAACTAATAATGACAAGGAACTAATCTAAATGTTATATGATTAATGAAAGTGTAATAAATTCAGTAATAATTAGATGAGACAATATTATAGTTATAGGATGACGACATGGTTAAATCAATGTCACAATCATGGTTGCACTTATAAGGTTATTAAAACAATTGTTGGTAAATTTGGGAGACGTTACATTTTTTATTTGTGATTGTTTTCCCATATAGAGACCAGTGCCTCTTAATTAATAATAGTAATAATAATTAATTAAAAGTTAACTTAAGAGACACAACTCTTCAAATAGGTTCCCCAACAACATATATAGCAGGCCCTCCTTTTGTAAAATGTCATCTTTATCAATTATTCATTATTCTATACTTTATATTTGCAAATATCTTCTTACAATTAGATATAAACATGATTCTATTTATACCATTTGGTATCGAAGCACCTCCATTTCTCTAGTTCCCTCTGTTTCTATGCTCTCATTCCTTCTTCACTCTCATTCCCTCCACCATCTCCTTCCTCCCTCTACGCCCCATCCTTTCTTCCCTCTTCTACCCGTTCGCTCCATTTACTTCACCTCCCTCATGCCATCACCTTTTCGCCTTCTCTCCTCTGCAAACCCTTCTCACCATTTTTCCAACCCTCTTCCTACACGTACGCGCTCTCCTCCATCTTTGCGACTTCTCCCTCACCACCCACGCATTCATCTTCCCCGCACCACTCCCTTTCTCTCCCATGAAAAACCTTCTTCCTTCTCTTCATCCAAACCTTCCTCACTTCACCCATATCTCTCCACGCACCCTCCACAGCCTCCTTATTCCCCATGCTACTCCACCCCTCTCTCTGCCTTACATTCCCTTCCTCTCACCACCCCACGTTCTCTTCCTATCGCCGCCCCATGCACCCTTCCTCCCTCCTCCTTGGCTCTCACCCTCGTCCCTCCACTTCACCAAATCCCCATATGCTCTGACTTCATCACTCCATACTCGTTGCACACCCTCATCCATTAATGTAATATCCCTTTGTTTCCCTGATTCTGTTGTAATTGGAATAAAAATGTAATTGTACAATGTATTAGTTCCTGGAAAGGAGCTTAAGGCCAAGGCCCCACCAGTAAAATTTGTAAGTATTGTTGTGAATTCCTAAGTTGCAATTTGAATTTGTAGACTTAGGATATTGAGGGAATGACACAACTAAACAATGGGGGCAAATGAATCCACTAGGGGGATAGGTTGATGGTTGGGAAGCCATGAGAATCCAAGTCTTTGATGACTGCTGCCATCTTGGTGTTGCGGGCACTTGAAGAAAAGTGAACATCGATATTTACTTGATGACCTTAAGTTTATAAGTGTCCTCTTAAGTTAGCGGTCGGTCTTAAGTAGGAGCATCAAAAGAATTATTATTGGTCGTGAGATAATAATAGGCTCCTATGATATATCTATTAAACATAAAGCTAATTATTATTATTAGATTTTCTAAGACTAAAAGACTATAGTCATCTCAATTATGGAATCAAGTGCCAAAGGGTTATCCATAAAACTACCTAATAAGAAGTTAAACCCCCTCAGGATTAAGGGACTATGATATAGTCACCTTAAATAAAAAGGTAATTGAAAGATATTTTTTATTATTATCTTGATAAAAGAATTAATTGTGCAATTATGCCTTTGTATATATATATATATATATAAGTAAATGAAAATATATGTATATGAATAAATGTATTAATATTGTATATAGAAAAATTGTTCTATAAAGATTGTACATATGAAATATGTACCATATATATGTATAATTACAAGAACATATATAATTGAGGGAAGATTTAATTATCAAATGTCTATATGCATTAAATATATATACATATATTTGATCAGATTAAAGTCTTAGGGATTTAGTCATTTTCATATTAAAGAGTTTTTTCTGGAAAGGAGAAAACCAGTTATTGCCACAAAGGCAATAAAAGAAATGGTAGAAGTTAGGCTTTAGAGACAAGTCAACAAGAATAGAGGAGGGTGTTCTTCCTTATGGGGGGTTTAGCCCCAACGAATCAGGGTGGTGTTTTCTCCTTGATTGGTATTTGTTTGCCCCATGATCATTATGATCTGAGGTTAGGTTGTTGTAATGGTTATGTATTGGTTTGGGGGAACACACTTAATGGCAATCTGGAGAAAAAGAGATCCACCTCTTAGATGTTGGGGGGACTATCAAGGTAGTTTCTTTGAAGAGAATGCCAAGCCAGTTCTTTGTGGGAGGTTGTTTTGTTTTGGGGCTTTCTCCTTGGTGCAGACCGGTCGATGCTACTCTATAAAGAGAGAAGAGGGGAATTCTGGATGGAAAGGAAGGGGACGTTGTGCAGAGAAGGGGCGATATCCTTATGAAGAATCAAGTTTTAATGGAAAAATACTATGCTATTATAGTTTTTGTTTATATGTTTCTTTGGAGAGCGAAGGGCTCGATGATCATCTTTCCTGCTACTTTGTTTATTATTCATGTTGAGAATCGTGTTCAATAGGATTGGAGACGAACTCTATCCATTGACTCAATTTTGTTGCATGATGATCCCTTCTACTTGTTTGTCGTGTATTAGCAAAGTAGACTCTTTGAGAGAGGATCGACCTTCTCCTATTATAATATATATATATATATATTTATGAAGTGATCCTGTAATTAATATTATTTTGCATAAATTCTGTGATTTTCTTTTGCTGCTAAGGAATCTAAGGGATCCCCAATGGGAAATCAATCCCACGCATTATAAATTTTGAATACTATGTTTTCTTTTGTTTCCAAGAAAGTTGGGTGATCCCCAATGGGAAATCAATCCCATGCATTATAGATTTTGATTGCTATGTTTTTCCTTGGTACAATGAAATTAGGGCGACGGCCCTTGGGGAATCGACCCATTATACACATAGTTGTTGTGGTTGTATTTTTTATTGGAAAAGAGAGAAATTTCCTTGAGATTCAATGAGCGCACAACCACTATATAGAATTTATTGTGTTGCAGAGAAAAGATCTCGTTGAGATCAACTACTTACATTGTTATTGTAGAATTTAATTGTTGTAGAGGGTTGACTTGTGTGACGGGTCCAAGACCCCTCCCATTGTGCATACCATCTCTTTTATGTGGGTGATCTACCTATTGTATACAGGTTTTTCTCCTGTTTGTATTGTGGACTCTAATGGTTAAGGAATGGTATGTAAATCCTTATGGATTCGACCCTTCATAAATTATTTACAATGGAATAAGAAAATAGTAGGGCAATCCTTATGGATTCGACCCTTCATACATTATTCACTATGTAGTAGATAATGGTATGGAAAGCGTTGTGGATGTGATCCTTCCTAAATTATTTACTATGGATAGATGAGGAAATATCCCCATCATGCATGGTTCCTGTTGAATAGAGCATGGTAGGACGATCCCTATGGGATCGATCCCTTTTTTAGTACATAATCGATATTTGTTGAAGGGTTAGACTCTTTTCTGCATTGAGTATAACTTATACCTGAATGTGCATTTAACCAGAACTAGAAGGAAACCTCTAGTCGAGCTTTCAATTGTATTTCCTTATACTTGCATTACCCGAAATAGGGGGTGGACTCTAGTCGATCCCTCCATTGGTAGTGCTTTATATTGTGTTGCACATAAGTAAGGTGATCTCTTTGATGGATACAGACCAACGTTATATGTCCTTGTGTTAAAGATAAGTATATTTACCCCATATAGTAGGGATACTACTTGATCATGGGTGACCCTTACTTACCCTCTTTTGTTTTGAACCTAGATGCTTTGGCTCACACTAGTAGCGCAATTTGTATGGTGAAGCCCTTTTCTGTTTTGATGTATATGTATAAGCTGTCGAGGTAGAGCTATGTGTTGCATGTGCTTATCTATGGAAATATATGTAATTGTGTTATTACTAGTGCATTAAATGGGTTGTTTTGGATTGGGATAGCTGAGTTTTTATGTTCGCACGACAAGAGTTGAGCTCTTGGAATCAATGGTGAAGAATTGAGCATTCAATGAGAACATTGTGAGAAAATCCCATAACCCTCGCACCCTAATGGATTTGTTTCCCAGCTCGAGGTTGGCCTCTCAGTGGAAGGAATATACACCAAACAAAGATCCAATAGGTTGGGTGGAAAGTTGCATTCAAGCCTTCAGTTTCCTTGTCTCCAAATCAAGCTATGTATTTTTCAATGTCAATTCATTGCTGAAAGAGTTCTACATATGCTATGTGATTATTGTTCGCAAGTTTTTCATTTATTGTTGAATGTGTTGCTGTAAACCTATTAATGTGTTCATTTATATATACGATGGTAATAGTATGGAAGGAATGTTGTTAATATAACAAATTGATTATAAGTAATTGATTGGTTTACAAATGAATGCATTAGTTATTCTATAAGTGTAATGTTCAAATGCATAGTCTCGTATTGGGTATAAGTATTAAACTATTAGATGAAAGTTTACTGGTAGGAATATCTAAGCAGGTTACAAAGGTTGTATTTAAAGGCCAGGCCTCCAAAAGGGAACAATCTCTTAACTATTTTATGATAAAGCAATTGATGAGTTGATTCACATATTTATTGTTGTAAGAATAGAGATTGGTGAGAATGTATTTGACATAATCTTCAAGTATTCATTGAAATTTACTTATTGTAAAAAGTATTTCATTAATAATTATATCGGCATGGGATGAGAGAGACTAACATATTTTATGTGTGGATGATATTAAGGAAAAAAATTATACCCCATTTCCCTAAGAATATGTTGAGGAATTTGGGTACATTACAAGTGGTATCAGAGCTGATGTTGCAGCACTCCGGCCTAATTGGGATCAAAATAAAATAGAAGAGTACAAATTATAGTGAACTAACAACTCAATTTGTGGTTGCAGATAATATTAATCAGGAAGGTGATAATAAGGGAAGTATTCCCCTCCCTCACTTCATTTCATTATAAACAAATTTTAAAGGATGAATTGAAGGTTGATAGATAAACTCTGGTTTGACACTAATATGGAGGTGATTATGACAGCTAGCAAGGCAAGTTAAAAAAGGTTCCACAATAAGAGAGCTCACTAGTAATTATTTTTCCTTCTCCTTATCATTCTTGTTGCATTACGAGTGTAATGTAATTTCGGTATAGTAATAGATATATAAAACTTACAAGAACACATTTTGATGTTAACCATAATACTTAGGACTATTGTGGCGAAATCCATATAGATGCAAGAAAATTTTGTTAGAGTAGTTAGATTGAAATTTGAAGTTTTAAGTGATTACCATTAATAGTTGCTAACAATGAATGATAATTGTTCAAGGTAGTTACTAATGATTGAGAAAAGGAAGGAAATTTGAATTATATGTCTTTCCTTTGCTTATTTATATGTTGTATATTCTCAAGCATAAATATAACTATGAAAATTCTATAGGATAAATGCATAGATGCACTTATACTAACACATTATGAGTCGTGCTTAAGCAAGTAGATGCTAGTAGAGTTTCAAATGTCAAAAATAATAATCTTATATTACATATTCACATGACTAATTTTCTTGATCATTGGTACTAAACAATTGAATCTAAATCACCTAAGTTGGTTGCATAGTTTTTTTTTTTTAAATAAGAGGAATTATATTAATAAGTGAAGATTACAAAGCTTATGCAAAACCGCTTACAGGTAAGCCTGTTCTACATCCAATTTTGGCTGTTACAATTAGCTCCCAGAGCATAGAAAGAACATGTTCCATAGATCGATCTTGAGTAGCCAATGATAACGTCTTGAAATCTGCAGATGGATCGATCCTTCCTTTGGCAATATGCTCGATGGTGCAAACGTTGGTTTCCATAATCACTTGATAAAGGTGTCTTCTCGGCATTCTGAGCAAGCAGCATCGTGGGGATTGCTGGTTGTCATCCCACCTGAATGATGTGGCTTCCATAATCACGTGATAGAGGTATCTTCTCGGCGTTCTGATCAAGCAGCATCGGGGTGAGTGTTGGCTGTCGTTCCACCTGTAGGATGGCGATCTGAGTGGGTGAGCTGTGTGCAAGCAATCGCCAGGGGATGATCCGGATTCTCACTGATTCGGATATCTAGATCTTGCCCTGTGTTCTCAGCTCCTGCATTGGCTAGTCTGTCAAAAACCTTGTTGGCAGATCTTCTGACATGAGAAGGAATGAAGACATGGTTATCATCCAAGAGAGTTTTCAAAAGCTCCAGGGGGTGAAGGAGGCACCAGGAGGACGCTATTTTCGCTAGGGCAGAACCATTGAGAAGTTTTTTAAGCAGGGTAATAATGATTAACGAGTCTCCTTCAACTACCACTTTCCTGAAATTAAGATCTCTTGCAATCTGGATGCTGCGAATCATACCCCATAGTTCCGCCACATTATTAGTGTCATGCCCTAGGCTGTCAGAGAGAATGTGTTGAAGATCCCCTTGTTCATTGCGGATCACAAGACCAAATCCAGCAGGGCCCGGGTTTCCCTTGGAGGCACCATCAAAGTTAATTTTGACGAAGACTGGGGGAGGTATGCTCCAATGAGAGGGACTTTGAATGCCATGAGTTGAGGCAGGAGTTGTATCAGGAACATGAGTGAGGTGCAGGGCCCAGCTATTGAGGATTGGGCGCTCGTCATCATCACAAACCAGGTCTTCATGGGTCCAATTAGTAAGTCTGACAGTCTCCTTGATGCAAGTGCAGATCTGCTGCCAGACTCACTGAGAGGAGTTTGAGTTTTTTAAAATGTGGCGATTTCTCTCTTTCCAGAGTTGCCAGACTACCAGGCCTGGTAGGATCTGCCATATGCAATTGAGGACTGGGTTTTTGAAGGCCTTGTGGCTCCAATGTATTATGGTGTCAAAGATGCTTTCAAGCTGGCGGTCAGATTTCTTGAGAGTGTGAGCCGCTTGGTCCCAGATCTCTGAGCTGAAGGTACAATTATTTAAGAGATGCTCCAATGTTTCCCCTTGCTGAAAGCAGAGCAGGCAGATAGACGGGCCTGAGAATCCCCGTTTGCATATATTCTCCCAGGTGAGGAT
This sequence comes from Larix kaempferi, assembly GCA_027924585.1. Classification (NCBI taxonomy): domain Eukaryota; kingdom Viridiplantae; phylum Streptophyta; class Pinopsida; order Pinales; family Pinaceae; genus Larix; species Larix kaempferi. The sequence continues at coordinate 7,796,668 of BSBM01000179.1, read as the reverse complement.
TCGGCGACGAAGAAGAAGCCATAAGAGGGTGCTAACTTTATGCCAAAGGTTGAGCTTCCATACTTTGCTCTAGGAATTTTCTTTCAGAATTTTTGTATGGCCTGCTTGTATTGAGTAAGCCTCCTGGATGGTGAAGGTACCTTTTTGTTCATGGCCCCATCTGATAATGTCATGCCCATGTCTGATTTTGATTTTTCTTTTGCTAGATTCCATCTGCCATTATGTGAGATCGACCTCTCGGGATATGTTTAGATCTTCATGACTAATTTTCCAAGTGCGCCAGATGTCCCCATCATTTGTATCTTTCCATAATTTATCCACCGAGTGGGGGGGGATGTGTCTTAGCACCGGGGAGAGGGGCTGGAGCATAGGGAGGTGTTGCAGAGGGGGAAGTTGTTGCCAAGCATCACCCCAGAGGTGCGCTTCATTGACGCTTTGTATCTCCCAGAATGAGTGATCCTGGACAAGAGCTCTTTGTTGGTTGGCATCATTCCAAATAAGGGATCCATTAATATCTGCATTCAGTCTAATGAGGGTGTTTCCATTAGCTTCTCTAGCATATTTTTTCCTCCAAAGTAGGCTCCAGGTGGTGGTTTGGTTTGTTATCCATCTCCACCATATCTTAGCACCATAAACGTGATTGAGAGTTTGGGGATCTCTCAGACTAAGCCCTCCCTTGAGCTTTGGCTTGCAGATTTCCTCCCACTTAACAAGGGCCCATTTTCTATTGGCTTGGGAACTTTGCCAAAGAAAGTTCCGCTGCAGGTTTCGTATGGATTTCAAAACCGACTTGGGAGCTGCCAGGGCGGAGAAGAGGTAAATCGGCATGGCTTGAAGGACAGCTTTTAGAAGGGTGAGGCGTCCCGGAAGGTTAAGGGAGTGAAAGGTCTAGGAGTTCAGCCGATTGTTCAGGGCCGTGAGGAGATCCTCCCAAGAACTATTCCTAAGAGCATCATCAATGAGGGGGACACCGAGATACTTGGAGGGGAGGGAACCTCGGGAGAAATTCAGAATACGACTAAGGTGGACTTGAATGGCCTAGGGGGTATTGAAGAAAAAGATTTGGGATTTGGAGTGATTAATGGATGTTCCAGAGGCTTCGCAGAAGGTGGATAAGAGTTCCCTCCACACCGAGGCTTCCCTTACAGATGGGGTTCCCATAAGAAGGGTGTCATCTACGAATTGACTGTGGGAGAGACTTGAATCCTTGTGGTCAAGGCAAAGACCTGAGAGTGTACCATCCTCTTTTGCGGCATTGATTAAGCGGCTCAAACCATCCGCCATTAGGACAAAGAGGAAAGGGGAGAGGGGGTCCCCCTGGCGGATGCCTCTAGAAGGAGAGGGAGAGCCATTGATCAAAATGGAGAAGAAGGCTGAAGAAGTGAGTGCCATGATCCACTTTATCCATTGATTATTAAAACCGAAAGCAGAAAGCACAACTTGCATGTATTGCCAACTTAATGTGTCAAATGCTTTTGACATATCAAGTTTGATTAACATACCTCTTGTTCCTGTAGACTTTAGGGAGTGGATGACCTCATGCACCAGGATTACACTGTCCATAATTTGCCGGCCCTCAATGTAGCCTGCTTGTTCCATGGAGATGATGTTGGGGAGTAGGGGTTTGAGACGGAGGGCAATGATCTTGGTGATGAGCTTGTAGATGACATTACAGAGTGCAATGGGTCTAAACTGCTTTAGGTGCTTGACATGCTCTTCTTTTGGAATCAGTGTGAGAAAGGTGGCATTGAGCGCGGGTAGAACCATTGTTGATTTCCTTGAGTCTTCGACCAGTTGCCACACTTCCTCACGGATTAAGCTCCAGCAATGGTGGAAGAAGTCTGTTGTAAAGCCATCAGGACCTGGGGCTTTTCTATCAAGAGTTTCCTGCATGGCTAGATCCACCTCCTCCATGGTGATGGGTCGCATGAGGGATTCATTCTACTCCTGAGTGATTAGATTTTGGATGTGTCTTGTGATTTTCCTGATTGCCACGGACCAGTCTGGAATTGGCTCATGCAGGAGGTTTTTGTAGTAATTTACTAGCTCTTGTTCTATGCTCTGATGCTCCATAAGTATATCTCCATTTTCAGCTTCCAATTGGGTGATACGGTTGGTGTGCCTTCTTTGGATCATAGATCGATGGAAGAATTTGTTGTTCCTATGTCCCTCTTTTAGCCACTGGACTCTGGACTTTTGGCGCCATAGTATTTCCTCCTATTTTTGTCGTTCCTCAAGTTGTTGCTGGATACGATCTTGGTCTTCTTTAAGTTGGTTAGTGAGTCCTTGCAGCATGATTTCGTTCTGTGTTTCCTGGAATCTTAGCCTAAGATCCGATTGGGCTTGAAATATGTTGCTGAAGACATTTTTGTTCCATTCTTTGAGGTGAGCTTTTAAATTTTTCAGCTTACGTTGGAATCTGAACATCAAGGTGCCTCGCTCTTCGTTGGCTTCTTCCCACCATTGCTCGATGTTGTTCAAGAAGTCAGGATGTCTTAACCAGAATTTTTCAAATCTGAAGGGGGTTCTTCATGCAGGCTGATATGTCTCGACCAAAAGTTGGATGGGTCGATGATCAAAGCCTGGGGTGGGGAGAATGCTGGATGTGATGGCTGATCCCTCTATCATAAGTGATTCAGAGATAAGGTAACGATCAAGCCTGCATGATATGTGTTTATCCCCTTTTCTGCAATTGTTCCAGGTGTGCTCCCCATTGTCATTGACGATATCCACCATTTGGAGAGAGTGGATGAGCTTTTGAAAGTCCTCGTTGTCTTTGTCAAGGTGCCTTATTCCTCCTTTTTTCTCAGCTAAGGAGAGGATAATGTTAAAGTCACCTCCGATTATCCATCTGGGGCTTTGAACAAAGTTGCTCAAGTCTTCCAGGTTTTGAAGAAAAAGAGATTTCTCCTCTAAATATTGGGGTTCGTAGACATTGGTTACGTAACCATATTTAGAAGATCCTATCATTCTGTATTGGGCGTTTATGGTCCATTTGGTGCTTCAAAAATTGTCTAAGATTACAGTTGTTGGATTCCAAAGTATGGCCAGCCCACCAGCAGCGCCTCTGGAGTCATTACTGATGTGAAGACCTTGTTTCCAACTGTTTTGCAAAATTTTCCTTGCTTCCTCTCCTGCACATTTGATTTCTTGGAGAAATATGATATGGGGCTTATCAATCATTATACTATTTCGAAGGGATCGTTGCTTGCTCCTTCCATTGAGGCCCCTTATGTTCCATGTAACAATCTTCATTAAGTTATTGAGTTTTGGAGGGGAAGCTGTCCGTGATCAGTTGGATCTGACCCGAATCCACAAGTGTACTGTCGATCTCTTTGATAAGCTGCTTAGTGTTGATGTATATGTAACTTCGGAATGTATTTCATATATATATTTATTGTACCCTTATAAGAGATATGTTATTCCTCTATAAGGAAGTGTCGTCATTTGTATTGACAAGTGTCGCAAGTAGATTAACTTGTCGATGGGTTATTAGACTACCTGATGTGGGTGTCAGCCCGATATATATGTAACTGGGGTTATTAGGCTGAGTTAGACAAGTCGGCCCCATAAGTAATTAGGCAGGTCAGGACAAGTATAAATAGAGAGTCGGGATTCTCTATTTTGATCATCTCAGAACTCACACTACTATCACTTAGAAAGTGGTGCACATTGGAGGAGGAGGATCAACTGCATAGTAGGAGACTATCTATTGTACTTTGGTTGTACTTTGGTTGAGCCATTGCTCTATCTATCTCTAAGGAAGTTGTGGGGTTTTTCACCTTAACGTTTTCCCCACGGAAAAATCTGTGTGTCCATTGTCTCATGCTTTTGATTCTTGTGATGCTTGACATGCTTGATATGATTGTTATGCATTGATATACTGTACATGTTATTCTCTCAGTGAAGATCCTATAGCATATTGAATTAATGCTAAAAATCTAACATGGTATCAGAGCTAACCTGAGAAGAAGACACTGTGCAGTTGCGGAAGCTAGGGCTTCTTGTTTTTGGGTTTATCTCCACAGATTTTGGAAAAGCAATATGATGGATTGACTCTCCTCAGCAAGGTGAATCTATCTGTCCAATCAGAATTCAATTCTGAGCACTTTCAGTTTTGGCCCTAAAAATTAGGGTTTCCTCAAAAATAAGAATTTCTGAAATCTGAAGACACAGTTGGAAGCTCCTTGGAAAAATCGAAGTTTAGAGCTTTGGATCGAGATTTTTGGCTGGGTATATCTCCAGGAAACTCAAACCCTAATTCAGGGTTCTATGCGGGAAGACTAAAAGACATTTCTGAAGGGTGAAAATTTGCAGATCTAAATTTATGAATATACTAGGCTGATCAGTTCATCAAGGTGCATCTTTCTATCCTTTCAGAAAGTTGAAATTCAAAGTTTGAAATTTTAGGGTTTCTCTGCCCAACCCTAATCCAGCACCAGATCCAGGTTTCAGCAACAAGTGGTAAGACCTAAATCTTTTCTATTTCCATTTGAAGTACTCTTTAAAGATGTCTCACCACACCAAGCTTGAGGATAAGCTTGAAGGAGTTGATAACTTCCGAGCATGGAAGCATAGGATTGGGTTAATCCTTGAAGAAAATGAGTTGGATACTTATATAACTGAAGAGGTCCCTATCCCAAAGGGAGAAGAGGCTAAAGCTCTTCACAAGAGGAATTTGGTTAAGGCAAAGAGGATCATTGTTGATTCTATTAAATATCATCTCATTCCCCATGTGTCATCCCTAAAGACACCAAAAGAGATGTTTGATTCCTTGACCAAATTATTTGAAGGCAAGAACATAAATTGGAAGATGACCCTGAGGAATCAATTGAAGAATATCAAGATCCAAAATGCAGAGACTATGCAGTCATATTTCTCAAGGGTCTCCCAGATAAAAGAACAACTTGAAGCTGTGGGTGAAGTTGTAGAAAATAGAGAAGTGGTGATGACCACTCTTAATGGCCTCCCTAGGTCATGGGATTCCTTCATCCAAGGAATTTGTGCTAAAAAGAAACTTATCTCTTTTGGTAGACTGTGGGAAGAACGCTCACAGGAAGAAGCTCGAATTGTAGCCAGAGAAGAGAAGATGGGGAGTGAGGACCAAGCACTCATAGCTCACTCCAAAAGGCACGGTGACAAGAAAGCTCACCATCATGGCAAGAAAGGAAAATATCATAATCAAAGAAGTAGTCCCAGACATCGAAGGGACATGACCCATGTCCGTTGCTATACATGTGATGATAAGGGACACTATGCCAGAGATTTCCCTAAGAATAAGAAAGAGGGTACTCACAAGAAGAAGAACTTCAAAAGAAGACATCATGCTCATGCTGCAGAGGATGATGAACCTCCTAGGAAGAGGGGTAGAGAAGATGGTGAAGATTCTTCAAGTGATGAAGAATATGTTTTGATTTCTGCTCTCACCGGAACCATTACTCATGGAAGTAATGATTGGCTCATAGATAGTGGGGCTTCCAAACATATGACAGGATTCAAAGAATCCTTTGTGAATCTATCTGAACATGATTCACCCCACAAGGTGAAACTTGGGGATGACTACCAGTATCCCATAAAAGGGAGTGGTGAATCCTCCTATAAACTAGACTCTGGAAAGTCTATGAAGATGAAAGATGTACTCTTTGTTCCATGTCTCAAGAAGAATCTACTCTCAATATCTGCATTAGATGCAAAAGGTATGAGGGTTGCATTTGTGGATGGCCAAGTCCTAATGTGGCCAAAAGGTAAAACTATTGATGATGCAATAGTGATTGGAGAGCAAGAGGGAGGATTGTACAAATTAAAGGGACAACCTGAACATGTTATGAAGACAAAGATTCATCCATAGTCATGAATCACATAGAGGTATGTATAATTTGTTTTTACAAAGGTTAACTAATGAGTTATGCAGGTCATTGAAGAGAACAAGAACACATTGCTAGACATAACTAGCAAATATGATGACCAGGTATGTTTTTGTTATATATATCGTATATTTTTGTATGATTGATAATGATTACTCTTGAAGTTACAAGTTTGAGTAATCACGGGTTTAGCTATATTATGTTTATGACTAACCATAAGAATGCTTATTATTTCTGTTTGAAATGATCCTAACTATACATGCTTGAGATTATTGTGTTTTGATAATATTAAGATTATACTAATGAATGTTTGATTATGTATGAGACCTCGAGGATAACACAATGATGATACTAATAAGCATGCATAGGGATCGAGAATGAATATAAGTTCAAGAACAGGTAATCCAGGAAGCAAAGATCAAGAGGGAGCACACTCCAGTGGTTTCTGCAAGGATGCAGATATTCAGAGGGAGTCCACCCAACAAACAAACAAAGATAAGTATTTTAATTGTCATTTCTTGCATATTTGTTTGTTTAAATAATATTGTTCAATGATGTATATGCTTATGTTCCTAGATTTATGATGTGTATTATGCATATTAGAATGATTGCATTAATGAACAACTTACTACTAATATGCATTTGATGGGTAAGTAGGCATATGGCACTGTACAACATTCCATTGCTACTTATCTAGAATGAAACCTCTTTGTTGACATGTTGGGAGCTATGCAAACTCTTAACAATGTTATGGTAGAGACTGGAAGGCATCTAGAAAGTTATGGAACATGGATAAATGTTGTATTGAAACATTGGCTAAGATAATTGCATGACTGTATGACATATTTCTTTATGTGTAAGAATTTGTTCTGAAAATTATGAGATGTTTCTAATCATGCAATTTAACTTGTCTTGTAGGAAAGATCGTATACCATCACCTACAAAAGAAGGACTACAACATTTGTTCCAGCAACAAAGCTATCTATTGAATATATTGAAGAACATGAAGTTCCCAGTATCCGGGATGCAGTATTGGAAGAATTCCATGATCCGTCGATCATGAAGAATGATGTGGTCCCAAGACCATATGGGAAGTCTGTATGGTTTGAAACAAGCACCCAGGACCTGGTATGGCAGGATAGATGGCTTCCTATCTAGTTTGGGCTTTACCAAGAGTAAAGCGGATTCCAACCTTTACTACAAGGTTGAGGAGGGAAAGCCAGTGATTCTACTATTGTATGTGGATGACCTGTTTCTGACAAGTGAGGATAGACTGATTGCCGATACGAAGAGGAAGCTGGCTGCCGAGTTCGAGATGAAGGACTTGGGTATGATGCACTACTTTCTTGGTATGGAGGTGTGGCAGAGTGCAGATGGGATCTTCCTTGGACAAGGGAAGTATGCAGTAAAGTTCCTAAAGAGTTTTGGGATGATGGACTGCAAGGCCATGGCCACACCTATGGCATCGATCCTGAAGCTTCTGTGTGATGCTTCTCTAGAGCCAGTTGATGTATGATGTATCGTCAAATGATTGGGTCCTTGATGTACCTGACGAATACGAGGCCAGACATTTGCTTTGCGGTGAACACCTTGAGCCAGTATCTGACAGATCCGAGACATGTTCACCTGATAGCTGCAAAGCATGTTCTGGGGTACCTGAAGGGTACAGTGGATTATGGGCTCAAGTATGAGGCGAATCAAAAGTTTAACCTGGAGGGTTATGTTGATTCGGATTGGGCAGGAAGTGCCATTGATCGGAAGAGCACTTCGGGGTGCTGCTTCAGTATGGGATCAGGTGTGATCTCTTGGTTTAGCAAGAAGCAGTCCTGTGTGGCACTGACTACAGCTGAAGCAGAGTATGCCGCGGCTTGTTCAACTAGTTGTGAGGCAATATGGCTTAGGAAGCTACTGTCTAATTTGTTTGATCTCCAGTTGAGTGCTACCTGTATATATTGCGACAACCAGAGTTGTGTGAAGTTGTCAGAGAACCCAGTGTTCCATGACAGGTCGAAGCACATTGAGATCAAGTTCCACTATATCAGGGATATGGTGCAGAGGGGAGCTGTGAAGCTCCTGTATGTTGCGACAGACGAGCAAATAGCCGATGTGTTGACCAAGCCGCTTTCCAGAGTGAAGTTTGAATACTTCAGAGGGAGACTTGGTGTACTTCAGATCGAGATGCCTTCCAGAGGGAAGTGATGAAGTCCGGAGACACAGATGCACACTGGGTCATTCTTGCATGGTGGCAGGTTAGTCCTCCCATGGCAGGATGTAAGGGTCGGGCCATTCTTGCATGGTGGCAGGTTAGTCCTCCCATGGCAGGATGTAAGCGCCGAGCCATTCTTGCATGGTGGCAGGTTAGTCCTCCCATGGAAGGATGTAAGGGTCGGGCCATTCTTGCATGGTGGCAGGTTAGTCCTCCGATGGAAAGATGTAAGGGCCGAGCCATTCTTGCATGGTGGTAGGTTAGTCCTCCCATGGCAGGATGTAAGGGCCGAGCCATTCTTACATGGTGGTAGGTTAGTCCTCCCATGGCAGGATGTAATGGCTGGGCCATTCTCACATGGTGGCAGGTTAGTCCTCCCATGGTGAGATGTAAGTGCTGGGCCATTCTCACATAGTGGCAAGTTAGTCCTCCTATGGTGAGATATAAGTGCTGAAGCCTTTCCAACATGGTGGTAGGTTGGTCCTCCCATGGTCGTTGATGTAAGTGCTGGGCCTTTCCGACATGGTGGTAGGTTGGTCCTCCCATGGTTGTTGATGTAAGTGTTGTTAGCCTTTCCCAGATGGTAGTAGGTTGGTCCTCCCATGTTGGTGAGTGTAAGTGTTGTGAGCCTTTCAAATGGTGGCAGGTTAGTCCTCCCATGGTGAGTGTAAGTGTTGTGTGTGTGCATCTGGGTTGTGCTCCATGGACTTTGTGGTGATCTGAAGACATTGATGTGACAGTTTGGTACACAGGTTTTGCAGAGGCATATAATCAGTCCTGAGATGCTCTTGCAGGTTTTGCCGAGGCAGTGTAATCAGTCCTGAGAGATCTTGCAGGTTTTGCAAAGGTAGTGTAATCAATCCTGAGGTGTACCTACTTGATGGCTTGCTCGCAGATGATGATGATGATCAGGTTGATCATGTGATGATATACATCAGTTGGATGTATGGTGAAGTATCAGTTTGATACTCTGTGGTCGTGGACAGGTTGTGCAGTGGCATGTAAAAGATCCTGAGAGATTCACGAGGTTGAGCTGTGTGCTCGTAAAAGGCCTGGGATGCTCTTGCGAGGTTTTGCAGACGCACGTGATGAGTCCTGAGGATTCCACAATATGACCAGTGATGATGAAGACCTACAGGTGGTGGGCCTACATCCAGTATGAAAAAGGTCTGGCTCTGTAGAACTTCCTATGACGAGTAGATTCAGAGATTGGATGAGATAGCAGCAACTGTGACGATGACGATGATCCAGAGAAGAAGACTTGTGCCCGATGATCTGTGTTGAGAAATACCTTCCTAGTTAAGAGGGAGTGTTGATGTATATGTAACTTCGGAATGTATTTCATATATATATTTATTGTACCCTTATAAGAGATGTGTTATTCCTCTATAAGGAAGTGTCGTCATTTGTATTGACAAGTGTCGCAAGTAGATTAACTTGCCGATGGGTTATTAGACTACCTGATGTGGGTGTCGGCCCGATATATATGTAACTGGGGTTATTAGGCCGAGTTAGACAAGTCGACCCCATAAGTAATTAGGCAGGTCAGGACAAGTATAAATAGAGAGTCGGGATTCTCTATTTTGATCATCTCAGAACTCACTCTTCTCACTTAGAAAGTGGCGCACATTGGAGGAGGAGGATCAGCTGCATAGTAGGAGACTATCTATTGTACTTTGGTTGTACTTTGGTTGAGCCATTACTCTATCTATCTCTGAGGAAGTTGTGGGGTTTTTCACCTTAAGGTTTTCCCCACAGAAAAATCTGTGTGTCCATTGTCTCATGCTTTTGATTCTTGTGATGCTTGACATGCTTGATATGATCGTTATGCATTGATATACTGTACATGTTATTCTCTCAGTGAAGATCCTATAACATATTGAATTAATGCTAAAAATCTAACACTTAGTGGATTTTCGCCCTTTGCGTTTGTCATTTTTTGCATCTTTTTGGGGTCCTTTAGCTGTTCTTTATGGACTCCGAGAGTTGAACTTGGTTCTGAGCGTGCAGATCCTCCAGCAGTGGAAGTTACATAAATTTTGTGAACTTTACGTAGTTGGTCAGGAGGTAGGGCTAGGAGGTTGTTTCTCTTATAGGCCTCTTCTAGGCTTACCATATCTATGTCGGCTAGTTCATCTTCATCTATCTCTGTGTCCATTTCCCCTGTTTCTTGCAGTGGGGGATCTTTAGGGATAGAGAGGGGGTTTGACTGGATGACCGTACTTATCTTTGGGCTTTGGGTATTAACTGCTAGACTGGGATCGGTTGAGGCAAGGGAAGGATTTGGATTTTCTGTTACCAGGTCAATTGAATCAGGGATTTGACTCAGGCTTTCAAAGGAGTTTGCAGTTTTTACAAACTTACCTTGGCTGTTCTGGAGCTTCCTCGAGCTTTTCTTTTTGTTGTTTGCTTGGTTGAAGCCCTCCCCATCTTTTTCATTTTTCCCCTTCTCTACTTTCCCTGTTGCGTTCAGAGGGAAATCTTTGAACAGGTGCCCATGTTCGTGGCACTTCCTGCCCCTGAATGGTATGTGCTCATAGTCTATTATTTGTATCCAATCCTCGTCATGGTGGCTGAGACAGATTGAACCAGGGAGCGGTTTGGGGATGTCCATATAAACGTAGAGTCTGGAAAATGAGGTGTAGCGTCCATCTTTGGTGGCTTCTGCGACTTTGACAAAGATTCCCAATGTGTTACCTATGCCCTGCATTATTTCTTCAAGCCAGAACTCATGTGGTAAGGAGTAAAGCCTTAGACAAACCGGTACATGTGTAAAATTTTCCTTCTTTGGGCAAAATCTTTCTGTCCAGAATCGTAGGTAAAGACCTGCAGAGTTGTAGAAATATGGGCCATTTTCGAAAATTATGTCCTTGTCCTCTAGTTTGTGGAAGACTGTGGTGAAGAAGCCTTTTGAGCCCAGCTGGATGTCAATGTGCCCCTTCGGCTTCCACCAAGCTTTGATCCATTTGAGAAGTTATTTTTCCGATGGCCATATCCCCAAGAACTTGCCTATGAGGGCGTGGTCTTTCATGTGCTGTGTATGGGCATCTATTCATTCTGAGTTGATTTCTTATCTCGGGACATTGGTGGCTTGTGGGAGACATTTACCAGGTTCCCATGCTCTGGACACAGTTGGTTGGGTCGGCTTGTTCTCCAATTAGACATCATTTTTGTCTTTATCAGTGCTGACAGTGCGAGTTGTGTTGTTCACGGTGCTTGCCTCCGCCTGCTGACCCATCTACGTTTTGGAGCCTGCGCCTTTTCCCCCATCGTTTCTCCTTGCCGGCTTGGAGATGATATCCCTATAGGAGGGAGTTTGCATCCCCTCGAGGGAGCCGCGATGCAGCAGTCGGCCAGAGGTACTACTACCAGCGCTTCACGCTAGGTAAGGAATGGAAGCTTGGAACTGTCGAAACCCTAAGAGTTCGAAACCTTGGGCATTTGCAGAGCTCGTTTTTTTTGCATTTCATCAACCTGGTTGCATAGTAAAACACCTTGCACATAGAAAAAAATGATTAGTTCATAATTTGATTATGATATAAGTATGCAGTTGAATGAATATGAAATGAATGTGCATGCACAAAATAGATTGACAGCCTGCTAGTTTCACTACTAGTTCATGACACGATGTGTTAGAATCGTAATTTTGCAAGTTATGAATTAAAATAAGGTTGGAGAGTGACTGACCCAAGCATATGAATAACTAGTAATTTATATAGATAAGGGAGTCTATGATTGTCAACAATTGATATATAGAAACTCATTGGAAGTAATATGATTCGATGATATATGTTTGACTATCTATGAAAGAGTTGCACATACATAGAGTTGATTGCAAGCAGTCAAAGGACATGGGTGAAATATCATACATATAAAGGATGGTCTCCATGAGAAATACAACGGTAATGGAAATGTATAGGAGGTACATGATTTCCCCCCAGCCAGTTTGTCCCCAGTGAGCATTCCAAGCATGCTTGGTTATAAGGCCTCTAGATAGAATTCCTTCCACAGTAACGTCGTAAGAGGGATTTATGAGAGTGGGGGCTCCATGAAGAAAATAACCTCTAGTTATTATTATTTCCATAGAAGGAAGTGCCTGAGCTTGGAGAAGCACCTTGAATAGAACAAGTAGGAGATACACCCAAAGGTTGTGCATAGATGATGAAGGGTATCGTCCTCATGTTGGGTGGCTTGGTTTAGCACTTGGTGTGCTTGCTAAGATTCCGAGAGAAGAAGAGGACACGAGAAATAGTACTCAGGACTAATACAACCGAGCGACAGGTATAAGTATTTATTAGTATTTCCAAATGTATATGTGTTAATATACTTTCTTGTTGATGTATAAGTTAAATGGAGGTACCAACATCCATGAGTCCTGAAACTAAATATTGTGATATTCAATTGTTGATCTTAATAGAGCAAGCTACTTAAATTCTTTGTGCATGATTATATCACATGTTAAGCTTGGAGTCGGAGGAATTCTCTAATTTGTTGTTGTAGTGTACATGAGTGACATGAAGCAACGAAAATATTTTCTAATGATGACGATCACATGGCAATTTCAGGAAATTGAAATGCCTACCAATACAAATTAGAGGTACTACAAATCGATATGTGTTCCAGTGTTTGTTTAAAAGAATTATTATGTACATATTATGAGGAGTTGATATAATTACTTTATGATGTGAAGCAAATTGAAAATTGTTATGTGGATACTGTAAGAGTACTTGGGAATAAGTACTACCATACCAGAGGTATGGATATGGATATTATACATAAGCAAATTTATGTATTATCCAATAAATAAAAGCATGAATAATCCTATCTTAGACTATGATTTATATATATCACACATGATTAACAGATGTTGCAGGTGCAGGAATATTATGCTATATATGACAAGGTGAAGCTTTGTGAGAGAAAATAAAACTCTAAAGAGTTTCCATGAACAAACAACAACAGTATGTTGCAAAGGAAAATATTACTAATATTCCTTTGATATTTTGAATAATCTTGTGTATACATATGTTTTTATTTTGAAATTTGAAAAAAAGAGATTGTATTATTTGTGAAAAGTACAGGTTGTGAAAGGAAAGAAGCAGTGAACACCTCCAAAAGAGATGCTAGAAGATATAGCAATTCGGGAAAGCGAGCAAAAATAACTGAAAATTGTATTTTACAAAGACAATTGAAAGTTGAAGACAAAGCTTAAAAGGCGCAGACACTATGGACAACGTTATTTTTAAGGGGGGAGGATATAATATCCCTCTATTTCCCCGATTCTGCTGTAATTGAAATAAAAATGTAAGTGTACAATGTATCAGTTCCTAGTGAGGAGCTCAAGGCCAAGGCCCTCCTAGTAAACTTTGTAAGTATTGTTGTGATTTTCTAAGTTGTAATTTGAATTTGTAGACTTAGGATACTGAGGGTGTGACGCAACTGAATGATGGGGGAAAATGAATCCAGAGGGAGAGGTTGTTGGCTGGGAATCCATGAGAATCCAAGTCTTTGATAACTGTTGTCATCTTGGTGTTGCAGGAACTTGAAGAAAAGTGAACAACGATATTTACTTGATGACCTTAATTTTATAAGCATTGTCTTAAGTTAACGGTTGGTCCTAAGTAGGAGCATCGAAATATTTATTATTGGTCATGGGATAATAATAGGCTCCTATGATCTATCTATTAAACATCAAGCTAATTATTATTATTAGATTTTCTAAGACTAAAATACTAGTCATATCAAATTACGGCAGCAAGTGCCAAAGGGATATCCATAAAATTATCTAATAAGAAGCTAAAACCTATCACAATTAAGGGACTATGATGTAGTCACCTTAAATAAAAAGGTAATTGAAAGATCATTTTTATTATTATCTTGATAAAATAATTAGTTGTGCAATTATGCCTTTGTGTGTGTGTATATAATTAAATGAAAATATATGTATATGAATAAATGTATTAATATTATATATAGAAAAAATGTTCTATAAATATTTTACATATGAAACATATACCGTATATATGTATAATTACAAGCACATAAACAATTGAGGGAAGATTTAATTATCAAATGTCTATATGCATTTGAAATTCATGAAAGTGATAAATAAACATATATACATATGTTGATCAAATGAAAGTCCTAGGGGTTTTGTCTTTTTCTTATTAAAGAGTTTTTCTGGAAAGGAGATAAATGGTTATTTCCACAAAGGAAATAAAAGAAATGGCAGCAGTTAGGCTTCATAGACAAGTCAAAAAGAATATAGGAGGGCATTCCTTCTTATGGGGGGTCGAACCCCAACAAATCAGGGTGGCGTTTTCTCCTTGATCAATATTTGTTTGCCCCAAGATCATTATGATATAGGGGTTAGGATTTGTAATGGTTATGTATTGGTTTTGGGGAACACACTTAATGGATAATGGAGATCTGGATAAAAGGTGATCCGCCTCTTGGATATTGGGGGGACTGTCAAGGCAATTTCGTTGAAGAGAACGCCAAGCCAGTTCTTTGGGGGAGGTTGTTTTGTTTTGGGTGGCTCTCCTTTGTGCGTACCGGTCGGTGCTACTATGTAAAGAGAGAAGAGGAGAGTTATGGATGGAAAGGAAGGGGGCGTTGTGTAGAGAAGGGGTGATATCCTTACGAGGAATCGAGTTTTAATGGAAAAATACTATGTTATTACAATTTTTGTTTATATGTTTCTCTGGAGAGACAAGGGATCAATGATCATCTTTCCTACTATTTTGTTTATTATTCCTGTTGAGAGTCGTGTTCAAGAGGATTGGAGTTGAGCTCTATCCATTGACTCCATTTTGTTGCATGTCGATCCCTTCTGCTTGTTTTCCATGTATTAGTAGAGCAAACTCTTTGAGAGAGAATAGGCCTTCTCCTATTACGATATATATATATATATATATATATATATGAAGTGTTCCAATAATGAATATCATTTTGCATAACTACAGTGATTTTATTTTGCTACCAAGGAATCTAGGGGATCCCTAATGGGAAATCGATCCCATGCATTATATATTTTGAATACTAGGTTTTCTTTTGAATCTAAGAAATTTGGGCGATCCCCAATGGGTAATCAATCCCATGCATTATAGATTTTGATTGCTATGTGTTTCCTTAGTACAAGGAAATTAGGACGACATCCCTTGGGGAATCGACCATTTATACACATGGTTGTTGTGGTTGCATTTTTTATTTGCAGAAGAGCGATTTCCTTGAAAGGCGTTGAATGCACAGTCACTATGTAGACTTTATTGTGTTGCAATGAAAAGATCTTGTTGACATCAACTACTTACATTATTATTGTAGATTTTAATTGTTGTAGAGGGTTGACTTGTGTGACAGGTCCAAGACCCCTCCCATTGTGCGTGCCTCCTCTTTTGTGTAGGTGATATACCTATTACATATAGGTTTTTCTGTTGTTTGTATTGTGGACTCTAATTATTAAGGAATGGTAGGGCGATCCTTATGGATTCGACCCTTCATAAATTAATTACAGTGGAATAAGAAAATGGTAGGGAAATCCTTATGGATTCAACCGTTCATGCATTATTCATTGTGTAGCATATAATGGTATGGAAACCCTTGTGGATGTGATCCTTCCTAAATTATTTACTATGGATAGATGAGGAAACATCCCCATCGTGTGTGGTTCCTGTTGAATACATCATGGTAGGATGATCCCTATGGGATCGATCCCTTTTTTAGTACATAATTGCTATATGTTGAAGAGTTAGAATATTTTATGCATTGAGAATAGTTACTTATACCTGAATGTGCATTTAACCAAAATTGGAAGGCGACCTCTAGTTGACCTTTCAATCGTATTGTCTTATACTTGCATTACTCGAAATAAGGAGCAGCCTCTAGTCAATCCCTCCATTGGTAGTGCTTTATATTGTGTTGCACAGAAGCAAGGCGATCTCTTTGATGGATATAGACTGACTCTATCTATCATTTTATTAAATATAAATGTATTGACCTCATATAGTTGGGAGACTACTTGAGCGGGATTGACCCTTGCTTACCCTGTTTTGTTTTGAACCTGAATGCTTTGGCTCGCACTAGTAGCACAATTTGTGTGATGAATCCCTTTTCTCTTTTGACGTATATGTATAAGCTTTCAAGGTAGAGCTATTTGTTGCATGTGTTGATCTATGGTGATAGATGTAATTGTTTTATAACCAGTGCATTAAATGGGTTGTTTTGGATTGGGATAGCTGATTTTTTATGTTCGCACAACAAGAGTTGAGCTCTTGGAATCAATAATGAAGAATTGAGTATTAAATTATAACATTGTGACAAAATCCCATAACCCTCACACCCTAGTGGATTTGTTTCCCAGCTCAGGGGTGGCCTATCGATGGAAGGAATATACACCAGACAAAAAGGCAATAGGTTGGGTGGAAAGTTGCAGTCAAGCCCTCAGTCGCCTTGTCTCCAAATGAAGCTATGTATTTTTCAATGCCAATTCCTTGATGAAAGAGTTCTACATATGTTATGTGATTATTGTTCGTCGGTTTTTTATTTATTGTTGAATGTGTTGTTGTAAACCTATTAATGTGCTCATTTATATATATGGTGGTAATAGTATGGAAGGAAAGTTCTTAATATAACAAATTGATTATAATCAATTGATTAGTTTACAATTGAATTCACTAGTTGTTCTTATAAGTGTAATGTTCAAATGCATAGTCTCGATTGGGTATAAGTCTGAAACTATTAGATGCAATATTAATGGTAGGAATATATAAGAAGGTTACAAAGGTTGTATTTAATGGCCAGGCCTCCAATGGGACACAATCTCTTAAGTAGTTTATGATAAAGCAGTTGATGAGTTGATTCACGTATTTATTGTTGTAAGAATAGAGATTGGTGAGAATGCATTTGACATCTTCAAGTATTCATTGAAATTTACTTATTGGAAAATGTATTTCATTAATAATTATATCGGCATGGGATGAGAGAGACTAACATATTTTATGTGTGGATGATATTAAGGAAAAAATTTATACCCCATTTCCCTAAGAATATGTTGAGGAATTTGGGTACATTACAATTAAACCCTACACAAACCTCATATATATTATTAATCAATTAATTAATTAATCCTCAAAGGTGTCATTCGCCTCTATATAAGCCAAAATAACGTCTAATTTTGATCCCCACACATTAGAAACATGATGACAGAATTGGAGAAAGACGTCAATGCCTTTAAAGACTCCATCACCAAGAGCCAAGAAAGCTTAGAAGAGGAGATGAAGAATAAAAATGTGACACTTAATAAGGAGATTAAAGACAAAGTTCTAACAAAAATGGAAACAGGGTTGAAAAACAAATTGGATGACATAACAAAGAACCAAAATAAAAAGCATGTCGAACTCATGAATATTTTACAAAATTGAGGGTCTAGAAGTTGAAACAAACAACGGAGTTCAAGCATGTCAATTGCCTCAATCCTTTCCTCCTCATCACCACCCCCCTATAGATCAAGAAGCACTCAATATCATCCCTTTATGATGTGCCCACCAAGAACAAAAATAGAGTTGTCGAAATACAACGAGAGAAAAGAACAATGTGTCTCCTGGGTAAACAAAGCTAGAAAATACTTCACTATATACAACATTATGACAGATGAAGAGAAAGTAAAATATGTGTCGATGAATCTAGAAGGATACGCCTATAATTGGTACATGTGGTGGAAAGGAGAAAATTTTTCCTACACCTAGAACTTATTCAAAAATGATTTTTTTAAATATTTCAAGGAATCACCGAGAATAAATTATTTTTGAAGCTTACTAGGTTACAACAGAAAGGAAGTGTCGAGGAATTCACATGCCAGTGGGAATCCCTTCCCACACGAATATTTGGATTATCTAACAACCAGATACTTGAAACCTATTTAGGAGGCCTTAAACTGTATATCCAAAACAATTTAAAGATGCATGATATATCAAATGTAGAAGTAGCAAGACATAAGGCAAAGGTAGCATAGGTCAAACTAAAAGAAATATCCAAAACAATATTTGACAAAAGTTATTTACAAAAAAAGAGACGTAATGCAGATATTGCGAAGACAACTAGAACTAGTCTTTAGGACATAAGTGTATCAATTCCCAATCATATGGATATCAAGCTAAAAAAGAATCAAAAAAATCCATTAGTCGTCCCGACAATGATCGAAAAAAAGAAGAAGAACACTTGTGGTTGATGTGGCGACAATTGGATCCTAGGCCATAAATGTATATCTAGTCACGCATCTCATTGCAACATTATAGATGTGAAGGAAGTGTAAGTATCTATTGAAGGTACATCTAATTCTGATTCAGATACCAACTCACCCGAAGTATTAATGGTGACAATTACATGCATCCAACAAACTTATAAAGAACAAGATTCAGTGACACCTTATAAAGTTCCCACCTGAAAGAAAGAAACTCAATTACATACTGAGAAATATATTCCACCCCATTTGAGGAATTTCAACAACACTAAGGATGAACAACTCTTATTCCGGATGACAAAATCAAGGAGAGGACCTAAAAAGTTACAACTTGCAAGAACTACTAAGAATAAAGACATCGCAATTCTAGTCAATTCTGGAAGTACTCACAATTTGGTGGATATGAAAAGAACTTAATATTTTTGTATACCCTGTGAATAATCTCACGGTATCAATTGTCAGCGATAAACATGCAGAATAAGTAGGGAAATGCCATAAAGTTCCTTTACAAATACAATACTTAAATCTACAGCTCAATTGTTATGCCTTACCACTCAAAGGAGTAGATATTGTGTTAGGAGTTGAATGGCTAATGCAATTAGGCACCTATGCTACCAACCTACAAGAACATTATATGGAATTCAGATGGAAGGGAAGCAATTACAAGTTGCATGGATTGAGAGACTCATCGCTCGAGCAGAAGGAATTACAACACAAAAAAGTTCTAGGTACACATTAAAGTAAAGGAATCAATCCGGAGTGCATACATCAAGTCGGTGCTTCAAAAAAAATCCAAAAAAACATGACATCGGCAAACACAACTTTGAGGACAAAGCTTCCTTTAAAGGAGGTGGCAATGTTATGAATACAAATAATAAATAAAAGTAAAAATAATAAATAAAATAAATAATCAGTAACTAATAATAATAATAATAATTAACTAAAAAGTTAACTTAAGAGACACGACTCTTCAAATAGCTTCCCCAACCATATATATAGTGGGCCCTCCTTTTTTAAAATATCATCTTTATCAATTATTCATTATTCTATACTTTATATTTGCAAATATCTTCTTGCAATTAGATATAAATAGGATTATGTTTATATGATACACATGATATCTGATATGAAACTCCCTGGGCCTCCGATTAAAGTCTGCATAGCTCTTCTATCAATCCTGATCCATTTTGAGATTTAGTTTAACTTTGCTAACAATTTGCTCTAATCCCTTAAGCATGTCAGGTCCTAGGATAACTCTGTCCACTGGTTGTCCCAAGTAATAGGGGTGTTATTCTTTCTATCATACATAACCTCAAAGGGAATCATATTAGTATAGGATTGATAACCATTGTTATAAGCAAACTAGGCCAAATGCAGGTGGTCTTCCTATTTCCTAGGATTATCCATAACATACATTCGCAACAAGTCTTCTAGGATCCGATTCATTCTTTTGGATTGGTCATCTGTATGAGGGTGGTAAGTAGTACTTAGGTTTAAATAAGTGTCTAAGCCTATATGCCTTCCAAAAGTTCAATGTGAACTTTGCATCTCTATCTGAGACAATATTCTTAGGTAATCCATGGATTATGAATATCTCTTTCAAAAAAATGTCTACAACGTTGATGGTCTTGAATGTAAACTTGACCAGAATAAAATGGACAAATTTGCTCAATTTTTTCCACAACTACCATAATAGAGTTGTGTTGTGATTTATATTTTGAAATCCTAGTTATAAAATCCATTGAAATAGTCTCCAATTTCCAGTCAAGGATGGGTAGGGGCTGCAACAAACCGACTGGATGTTGGTGTTCATCCTTAATGTTGAAATTTGGTTGTCATTGATGTCAATAAGGACTTAGTACCCATGATGTCAAATAGGACTTAGCATCCATGTGCCAGTTTGAAGAATAATATAAAATCCAGTTTGAAGAAGTACATAAGGTATGTGCACAAGTCCCCATCCATCTAGTTGTGGTACTTCAAGGTAATGTCAAAGAGATGGTTGGACAAGTCTTGGGAGTGCGCAAGAGGCTCAGGAGAAAGATGTGGTTGGACATGTGTGCAAGTATTGAAAGTGTGCAATTCCCACCAAGCGATGGTACTTCAAGGGCACAAGACCCAACACGTAGTGGTTCCCATGTGTGCAAGATCCACTATGATAAGGACCAAGTGTGGGAAAGAACCACAAGACATGATACCTAAGTCGTGCAGATCATGACAAGTGGTGGATGAGTGAGTAAGATTGATCGTGAAGAAAGGAAGAAGGGATGTTATGACCAACTTGTGGACACATCGTCTGACCAAGTCGAGTATAAATAAGAAGCCAAGTTGGTTAGCAAAAGTAAGCTTGAAGATGCATAAGAGATAGTATTATAATTTGGAAAGCTTTGAATTATTGGGGTATCAATGGCCCATTGATCTGGAACAACATGATCTAGTAGGGAGCTATATGCGCAAGAATAGAAGAGCATCATAGTAGATGATGCACAATTTTATATAGTGTATGAGCCATGTGTGCAAGAATAGAAAAGAAGTATCGCATATGGTGCACAGGAGGTTATAGTTTATATATGACAAGTGCACAAGAATAGAACAACAGCACAACAAATGATGCACAGGATGATGTGGTTTATCTGAGACAGATGCCCGAGAATAGAACAAGAGTAAAGTAGATGATGCGCAATATCATATGAGTTTGTATATGTGCAAGACCATAACATAATGTTGAAACAACGTGCAGATTGCATAAGGTTATGAAATACAAGAACTGGTGTGCAATGCTAAAGAGATTGCGAAGTATATGAAGTATGAGAACCAGTGTGCAATACTAAAGCAGAGATGTGAAGTAAGAGAAGTGTCACGTCCCCGGTCGCCTTGGTGCCATTCAGAGGCGATGGGAGACAACCTGATACATTTTTTTTTCCAAACTTATCCGTAATTTTAATCTTTTACACAGCCGCAATTGTCTCTGGTCCGCAATCCGTAGATCAGAAGTCGGAAGGGTGGAATGCTCAAATCACGGTGTCAAACAAAATATGACTCTGACTTCCGCATTTTGCAATGCGGGAGTCGAAAATGCGGAGCGTCAATATGCCTGGTGTCGAAGAAATACGATCCTGACATCTGCATTCCGCAGTGAGGGAGTCGGAAATGTGGAGCGCCAAAATTCTCGGCATCGATGAAATTCGATCCCAACTTATGCATTCCATAGTGCGGGAATCGGAAATGCGGAGTGCCACAATGCCCAATGCCGAAGAAATACGATCCTGACTTCCGCATTCCGTAGTGCGAGAGTCGAAAATGCGGAGCGCCAAAATGCCCGGCACCGAAGAAATATGATCCTGACTTCCACATTCCACGGTGCGGGAATCGAAAATGCGAAGCGCCACAATGCCCGACGTTGCAGAAATGCGCCCCTAACTTCCACATTCTGCAATGTGGATGTGGAAAGTCGGGAGTTGGCCATGCCCTATTACAACCAACTTCCCAGCCCGATAACTTATTCATCCTTCGACCAAATTGGGAAAGGCAGGTACCGTTGGAAAGCTCTTGGAGAGATCTATACACTAGTGTGATCCCCTACCACATCTTAGTACTCTAACTTGGCCATACTTCCAACTGAATACTTTCCTAAACTCCCTCAAAGCCCCTTTACCCTTCTGCAAGGAGTTCTACCCGCCTTCTACCATGACTTCCCTTTCACCTGACCCACAGAGGGGTCATGAAACACAACAGGGATATTTGATTCCTTCCCCAAGTCCAGGTGATGCCATGCAGTCCATCTAACAGTGTATTCAATGCATAACAAAACACCCATAATGAAACTAAAACTAATCAATGCATCTACAACCTGCAAGTTTAGCAGCATATTAAGTCCAAGCAAATGGTGAAAACAATCAAACATGCCTCTGCCTCATACTCAAGATCATACATAATCTTCCTACAGATCATTTTCATGTAATCATTCATTCAAATAACTTGAATATAACAAGTAGACATCACATAGGGAACTATAATCATTTAACACCACAAGGAGCACTTATCTTTAAACTGAAGATGTCCAAGAAACTAGCTAAGTGAGAGAAACGTTCCACCCAACCATAGGTCTCTGTCAAGCCTATACTCTCTTAGTTGAGAGACCACCCCCAAGATGGGTTGTGTATCCACTAAGAAGGACTAAATAGGCTCTCACACAATCAAGGCTCCACACTAATGCTAAGCCAAATTACAGTTGGGTTTATCAAGCATGCAAGGGAAACAAGGAGGATGATGCTAAGCCAAAGAGCTCAACCACAGAGCTGCAGGCATCTCAAACCATTCAGTAGTCATGGCACCCAACACAAGGAAGTCCCCCTTCTCTGTTGCACAGTCCCTCAGGGCCCCTTCCCTCCAGTGCTCTTCAGGGTGGGCATAGAAAGGTCCAAACTACTGCTTTCGTGAGACTTTATCCTTCACTGGTTTTATCAAGCAGATCCAACATCTATCTTGCCTTCTTCTTAGTTATCCTAATTGGGATCTTCTTAGGGTTGCGGCCAAAACTCTATCCTGCAACTCGATTCTTTTGCTATCAGACAAAGGTCTCCTAATAGGTTTACTAAGCTTCTCACGCTCCAGAATTTATCCCAAGGTTTGATCCATGGTTTTCCCAACCGATTCTACTTCCCACGCAGGGTTTTGCTATGCATTCTCAGATCTGCAATTCGTGACTTACACAGTGTCACGATTTTTCTCCTATCTTCCTTACTGATGGCTCTGTAATGCGTGAGAACTACGGTTACTGCTTCCTAATGGAATGGGGATCAAGGAATATGAATTCCCAGGGGTAGAGTGGCGTGCGGGTCAAGGAAAATAGAGCCATACCCTACCATACGGATTTTCAGGACTGCTCCATACTCCATCGACCTCATGAACAAGTTTTCTCAACCACCTTCTTACAACAGAATTAAATGTCAAAAAGGGAGTCAAATGGGTTCACAAAATGAGATGTGGCAACATGGATTCCAATCCCACAACCCCCTCACCTCTCCCTAGTGGATACACATGGCCCCCTCTTATCGATTGCCTCCATAGCCAGTTTTCTTGGTATTTTATTGCAATATTTAATATTTACATCATTTACAATACCTCATGGCTTAACAGCACATGGATAATCAGAATGTTAAATACTTGCCCTTTAAATAAAACCTGAGCAACCACTAGTGGAGCCTTGTCCTTGATCTCTACACTAGGGCAAACACACATTGCATGTATACAATATTTACACTGGAGCCAATAAACCCTAAGGGTCAAAATAGGGGTATTACAAGAAGAACTGATGATACAGTACAAAAGTTGTGAAGAACAGAGTATATAATAGGTACACTCAAGGAAAGTATTGCAGTAAATCTGAAGAGTGCGTATATCAGTAGAAAGATAGTATAAGAATCTTCTATAGTCATATAATGGTGGCAGGATGGGGCAAGGAACAGGGAGTCATTGCTTCCTTCAAGTCAAAGCCTATAAATCTAGGGGGTTGGTGCCTCCTTCCAGTCAGTGTTGGTAAATAAGGGAGTTGGTGCTTCCTTCAGGTTGTAACCTATAAATCAGGGAGTGGGTGCTTCCTTCAGGTTGTAACCTATAAATCATGGAGTGGGTGCTTCCTTCAGGTTGTAACCTAGAGAACTTTGGAAGTCGGCGCTTCCCATGAATGTAATCTTTATTATATAAGAAAACATTTTGTGGTTTTCTTCGATTTGGGTTTCCATGTTAAATTTTTTTTTTTTTGTATTGTGCATGTGTTGATGAATGAATTGTTTATGGTGAATGCATAATATAAGTACTGTTTCATTTCGAATTTTTAATCCTAACTTTAGAGAACTAAATAGGAAAGGATTGAACGAGAACCATTAGAGCCTGCTACAACGGAGCGCGAGCTTGCTAAGGATCCCGTGGCTGTGTGGGCCTACTACAACCCTCTGTGGCTAGGGCTCAGCCCACGAGATCCATCTGCTGCACTTGAACCTTCAGACTCCTACTGCCCCTCCAACAATTAGAGCTTGGCCTTCGAGCTCCACCCTCAATGGCCTTGGAAGGAAACTTAGGCCCTCCCATCCCTTCAGATCTACTTAATCCTAACTTTAGAGAACTAAATAGGAAAGGATTGAACGAGAACCATTGGAGCCTGCTACAACGGAGCGCGAGCTTGCTAAGGATCCCGTGGTTGTGCGAGCCTACTACAACCCTCTATGGCTAGGGCTCATCCCATGAGATCCATCTGCTGCACTTGAACCTTCAGACTCCTGCCCCTCCAACGATTAGAGCTCGGCCTTCGAGCTCCACCCTCAATGGCCTTGGAAGGAAACTTAGGCCCTCCCATCCCTTCAGATCTACCTAATTTTTTGAAGCTCATTGTAGCTCAAGGTAAAAATACCCTCACCACTTCTCAACAGAAGTTCGTGAAAAAACTCGATGAGATACCCATCGTTGCGCTGCCAGTAGAGAAACCATGCAAGACAACTCTTAATCTGTCAGAATGAAGACTGATTGGCCAGTTCACAGGTTTATGGCCTTCCCCGAAAACCACTAAAATATGGGTGCAGAAAAATTGGAGACCTTTGATTTCGGAAGAAGTAAAGTCTTACTTTCTGGGAAAAGGTTTCTTTGCGTTCGTTTTTGAAAGCAAACAAAATCGTGAGGAATATTCAGGAACAGACCATATTTCATGGGGCCACAAGGGCTTTACATGAACAAATGGAATCCATATTTTGACCCATCCCAAGATATCCCATCTACAGTCCCGATTTGGGTGAGACTTCCGCATCTACCCCTTCGTTGTTGGAACTCATAATCATTAGAATCCATCGAAAATACATAGATAAAGTAGATCGAAAAGACCAATTTTCATGTGCAAGAATCTGCGTTGAAGTATATCTGGAACATGGACTCCCATAAGTGATAAATCTCACAATGGCAGACTGGTCTCACATCCAGGAACTAGATTACGAACAAATTCCATTTAAATGTAGGTATTTCCATGAATATGGGCATTTCGCTCGATCATGCAAGAAGAATCCCGCAAATCCAGAGGCAGGAGGGAAAAAAGAACAATGGACAGTTGTTCAAAAAAGTGCCAAAACGGGACCAAAAACTCAACCGAAAGGTCAAATCTCAAGGAAAGCAGATCATCACCATCAAAATGCTTTGGTTAATAATGACGGGAATAGATTCAAAGCCCTTGAAATACCATAAATACAGGAAACCCCCGAAGTTCCAGAAGAAGGAGAAATTCCTAAACAACAAGAATCTCAGGAAACACCCCAAATCCAAGAAGATCTAAAAGACTTCCAACCCCAGAACACCCCAAGCCCTAAAAT
This sequence comes from Larix kaempferi, assembly GCA_027924585.1. NCBI lineage: Eukaryota > Viridiplantae > Streptophyta > Pinopsida > Pinales > Pinaceae > Larix > Larix kaempferi. Next base: position 7,771,009 of record BSBM01000179.1, on the reverse strand, counting down.
ACCTAACTCGAATAAAGGCGCACTTTCAGCTTCCTATGCAGAAATTACAAAATCCAAACCAACGGCCTCCCCTGCATCTTCGGAAGAACTCACTGACAGATCATCCAAAAAGCTAGGACGAAAAACGAGTAAAGACCTAAGGGAAGAAGAAGCTGAACGCGAGAAAATCCAAGGATCTCAAGCAACAACAGACATGGCCTTTAGCAGGAATACTAGAGCCAGAATAGCTGGGAAGAAAATGGGAGACTCGGAAGGGGGAGGACCCTCCTTTACCCACAATAGTAGATAATGAAGCTGGTCTCTTGGAACTACAGAGGACTGGGCAGTCACAGCAAACTAGAAGCAGTTAAAGATCTCCAAAAAATTGACATGCCAGACATCCTCATGCTTCAAGAGACCAAACTTGATGAAAAGGCCGTCCTAGCCATTGGAAAAGAAAAATGGAAGAAAAACACAGGTATTGTTGTCAACGCCAGAGGGGCCTCCAATGACCTAGAAACCCTATGGTCTTTAGACAAATTCCATTTGCATAGCTCCTTTTCCACTCAACATTGGATCTACACAGAGCTCACTCGTGCCCAAAGCAACAATCAAATCGCTCTCTTCAATCTGTATGTTCTTAACCTATACTTCGAAAAAAAAGATTGTTGGAAACTTATGGAAGATTTTCTAGATGCATATACTCCACAAAACCTTATTCTAGCAGGCGACATGAAAATAACTCTCTCCACTATTGAAAAAAGGGAGGTCTCATTGGAAAGGACATATTCAGATCTCAGGTTGAAGAAAATTCACCTGGTCCAACAAGCGACTAGGAAAAGGAAACACAATGGCCCGATTAGACAGATTTCTTGTCCAAAGCAACCTTTTGACCGATGGACATACTATCATCTCAAAAGTTATGGAAAATTTAGCCTCGTATCACAAGCTGATCTAGCTCCAAATTCAAGAAAATGAAGATCTTGGCCCGATCCCCTTCAGATTTAGTCCCCAATGGCTATATCACACAAGATTTTGGGACACACTGGACAAATCCTAGAGAACCCCCATCTCTGGCTCCCCAAGTTTTGTTTGGGAGTAGAAACTCATTATAACCAAAAAGGACTTAAAAGAATGGGCCAAAACTAACTGCCCTCCACCCTTTAGCTTCAGAAAGAAAGTTGTCGATGAATTGGAATCCATCCAAAACTAAATGGATGAACATCCAATCTATAACACCACGCTCCAGGAAGAGGTCAAGCAATAGATCAAGTCCTACCAAACCTTCCATAAAGAGGAGGAATTTTGGAGATTAAAATCTCGAAGCACATGGCTCAAATACGACGATAGGAATACCTCCTAATTCCACAAGCAAACCAAAGCCATGAACTATTTTAACTACATCTCAGAAATTAAAACGGGCAATGGCTCGATTGTCAAAGGACATGGAAACATCAAATTCGCAACACACAATTAGTTCTCAAATCTCTACACAGAGGACGACAATGCTGGAGAGGAAGGAGAGAAAATTATCCTCGAGCACATCCCAAAGAGCATCACATTTGAATACAATGCCAATCTTCTCAAACCATTTTCTGAGTAGGAATTCATCAATACTATATGGTCTTTTGATCCTGACAAAGCTCCAGGACCAGATGGACACTCAATACACTTCTACAAAGCCTGTTGGAAGTATATCAAAAAAGATTACATGAGAATGGTTAAGAATTTCCATTCAAAAGAAAATATTGGTGGATGCACCAATTCCACGTTCCTAACACTTATTCCAAAATAGAAAAATCCCAATTCCTTTGGCAGATTTCGACCAATTTCATTATGTAACGCATCGTACAAGATAATATCCAAGATGATGGCAAACAGAATGAAGCCTTTACTCAATAAAATCATCTCAGAAAATCAAGGAGGCTTCTTGGAAGGGAGACAAATCCTTGACAACATCATTTTCATTCAGGAAGTTATTCACTCCAGCAAGATACGCAAGGAAAAAGGTATGTTGATCAAACTCGATATGGCCAATGCATTTGACCATGTCAATAATTCTTTCCTCTTCAAAGTCATGGAAAATTTTGGATTTGGGGAATCCTTCATAAGCTGGATCTCAGCCTGCATAAGAGGTCCATGGATCGCCCCTCTAGTAAATGGTCGCCCCACTAATTTTTTCCAAGCCACGCGAGGAATCCGACAAGGATGTCCCTTGTCCTCCTTTTTGTACATCCTCCTGGCAGACTCACTCAGTCGAAAGCTGAATTCGGACCTAAACACAGGCTCCTTACTGGGTCTCAATTTAGCCTTTGATTCCATGCCCCTCAACCATGCAATCTTTTCCAATGATTCCCTCTTATTGGGAGGAGGTTCCTCCATCATCTCTCGAAATTTCAAACAAAATTTGACATGGTATTGCAATGCCTCAGGAGGTAAGATCAACCTCCATAAGAGAGCAGTCTATGGATGGAATCTTAACAATGCATCCGCAGTCAACATCGGCAAAATTCTTGGAATCAAAGTTCACAAACATTGGGACAAATTCACATACTTGGGCCTTCCAATTACACAAGGACATTCAAATTCTAGAATCTAGGAAGATATGATAAGCAAAATCAAATCCAAAATAAGAAGATGGGGAGGACATTGGCTTAATAAAGCTAACAAGATGATCTTAGTAAAAGTTGTCTTATCAGCTTTACCAATATATCAATATTCCCTCATTCTGGCGCCTAAAGGAGTGTCAAATCAAATTAGTAAACTAATAAGAGAATTCCTCTTGACAAGAGGGAAAAACAACGAGAACAAGATTCATTTAGTGAATTGGAACATCATAAAACAACCAAAGCTATCGGGTGGTCTCCAAATTCGCGATCCTCTCCAGGTAAACATGGAAATGGGAGGCAAAATACTCTGGAAAATGTTGCACAACAGACAACGCCGTGTCATTCAATTGTTAAGAAATAAATATCTAATTGGAAACAATCTAAGATGTCTTGAAAACAATCCCACCTCCAAAGGATCTTCGATTTGGTCCTTATGCAGAGCCACATGGGAATTCTTCTCTCAAGAGCTCTATTGGGTTCCTGGGGATGGAAGAAAAATAAACCTTTTCACTGACAAAATAATGGGGAACATATCACTTCAGAACATTCAAGAGCTCCATGACTTAGCTCAATGGTTTGCTCATCAAGGCATCAGAACACTGAACGATTTCAGCTCCTCAGACACCTCCGACACATGGCAGAGCTGGAAAAATCTATCAATCCCAGCCAATCTTGAATCCTCCAAAATCCTCCTCATAGAAAAATTGAGTGGATGTGCTCCTACACATCTTTAGGATAAAGATAAACGCGGTTGGGGTCCAAAAGGAACTTACACTACAAACCAAGGATACAACATTCTTCAAAAGCATGAAGCCTCAAGAAAAAGCTTATGGAAATTAGTTTGGAATCCATTTGGACTCCCCAAGATAAATTTATTCATTTGGACACTTTCTCATCGGAAGGTGCTTACCGGAGACAACCTAATCAAAAGAGGAATCATCGGACCACATTGGTGCCCTCTATGCCAAAGGAACTCTGAAACTATTGATCATTTATTCTTGGATTGCCAATTTTCAAAAAATGTGTGGAACCACATGCTCCATGAAATTAATATAACCATGCCGACATTTGACACCACAACATGCCTATTCAAGTATTGAAACTCCATCTATCCCCTCCCCCTCTCCAAAAAAATACTTTGGCTCCAAATCTGGATAACTCTTCCCAAAGTTACCTGCTGGAAAATATGGATTGCCGGGAACAAAGCCATATTCCATGAGACCTACTACACCCCCCTGCAAATCCCTGGATAAGCCAAAGGCTTGCTTTTAGAATATTTGAACTCCTCCAAGCTCAGAACAAACACAAATATCAACACAATCGAATCAAATTGGATTGGAACCATTTCCCCAAGCCCCAGAAAAGAAATAAACTCTTGATTTCAATACTTACCATCATCGCAAATCAAACTATCCAACTCCTACTTTCAATATTGGAGAAATAAGCAGTCTATGGATAGTTTACACTTCGATGTTACATCCAAAAGAAACCCCGGAGTGGCAGGAGCAGGGGGGTCTTGTTGTCTATTGGAGGAACGCCGCGAATAATATACAGATGGGGATTAGGAATTTGCTCAAACAACTTAGTAGAGGCCTTAGCTTTGCTAAAAGGTTTCTAGATCGCCAAAGAACAAAGAATTGAAAAGCTACAGGTGTTTGGGGACTCTCTGGTAATGATCAAATCCTTCAATTCGAATACAGACTTCAACAACTTGGCGCTAAACCGGATTGTTCATTGAATTCAGCAAAATGAAAACTCATTCAACCACTTCAAAGCATTCCATATTCTGAGAAATTTAAATAACGAAGCAGATACGAAAGCAAATGTTCGAACTAGCCTTGATCCTGGGAAAATTGAATTCTCCAATAAAGAATCGAGTTATCATCATATCCCCTGAGCATTTCACACTCGCAGACTTCAAGCATTGGACTCATGAGAAATAGAGCATCATGCATGGACTCAAGAAGCGATGGACTCATACAAAGCATGGATCGAGCATGAGATATTGCCATCACGCTGGGAGACACTGAGCCACTATGCAGCCATTCCATGGGCGCCAACTGATTCAAGGCTTAAAGGAAAGATACTGCACCTCTCAACACCGAGCCACTACTGCAACTGTCAATCGAATTCATTGGTAAATGAGAAAATGCAGCCATTTTATAACTCAAATCGCAGAAAATTTGGATCGTAGCAATTTGGATCGTGCTCAACAATTTGGATCGTGCTCAACAATTTGGACCATATCAATCAAATCCAATTAATGAAAGAATTTCAGTTCATAGAGCAAAATTCTCTTGAACTTTATGAATATTGTACTTAACTGGATTTGTCCTCAGCTATGGCTTATCCATTTTTTATTTTTTAATATAATTATCTGTTTTAGTAAAAAAAAAATATAAGTATTGTTTCAATTTGGTAAGAAGTAATAATTGATTTAAACTGCGCTAATATTGATTCAACCCCCCTCTCAGTATGGTGTGGAGGATGATGGATTGTTGGATGGGAGTCAACATGTTTCCCATAGGATGGATGAGCTCACATGTGATGACACACATTGTGTTGTCAATCAAACATGGAGTGACTTGGAGAGCCTACTCCTAGTCACTGAAGAAAGGATATTGCAAGTTTTATCTAGAACTGATGGTGCACATAGATTCATGGAGGATCTCATTGGGAGAATTCAGTTGGAGGAGAGACATAGTGGTATTATTGGTAGAGTCTCTAGCTCTTAACTCTGCATCATTAGAAGAGAGTTGGAAGAGCTGAAAAATGATTACTTGCAGTTGTTTATGGATAGAGACACGGCTTTCAAATTTGTTGAAGACAAAGCATTAGTAGAAGAAGAGCAACTTCACATGGATTTGGTAGATTTTCTTTCTTGTCTCGGGACCACTAGTTATGTGATATGCGCGTCCTATTGCACTGGCATGTTGCATTGGAGGAGCCTCATGTGCAAGGTGAGCACGAGGAGTGTAGGAGTGTTCAGTGATGCAAGTGCTTGTTGGTAGCACTGATATGAGGATTGGTTGTAGAGCACTTGTTTCACACCGGGAGGATCATGAGCTTTATCTATGTGAGGAAGGCTCATTTGTGGAGGATATACTTGAGTTCATTCCACTTGTCCCCAGCAGCAAAGATCTGGAGATCATTTCCTTGGGATCAAGCAGTAGAGAGATCTATCCATCTATGGATAGATGCATTGCAGAGTTGATAACTCCAGGAGCTGAGGGAACATCTTACGATTCCATTGAGAACTCTCACAGTGCCCAGTTAGATGAGTAGCAGCCTATGCACATTTGGATGCCTTTTGATGCCATTCATCCACATATAGATTGGGTGGAATATTACATGGCACACATGGAGATACCTTGCAGAAAGAGTTATACTCATGTTAGGTGGAACTCAGTTGCACAAGCAAGTTTCCATGAGGAGATTGGCATATAGCATGTTGAGGCATTTGCCTTGCGTAAGAAATAAATCAGCTTGCCTCTGCGGAGGAAAGTCACATCTTTGGATGAGGCACACCAGTACATTCTTGTTAGACTAGCCAACAAAGGATACCATGCATCTACTATTTCAGTGGATGAATTTTGTAGAGAGTTGTAGTTGGCCTACTTTCCTTGACTCCACACACCTCAGGATGTAAAAGGAAATGTTGATTTGATGGAGGGACCATTTCTATTGATGCTTCATGAGAAGCAAGAGAAATATTTGTCTGCTTCTCAACTTGATTTTGATCACTTGGACACACACTTTGACCTACTTTAGTATGGTGAGCAGTAGTGGCATCTACTCGCGCCACTTGATACTTGTCACATGCATAACAATGCAAGGGAGTTCCACTTGAGCACTTTGAGTGGGACAACTGATAGCAGTGTGAGCCATGGGATCGGGATGTTTTTTTCCAAAGTAGAGTTTCACATCTTGTTGAAGAGGCTCACAACGTTGATGATTTGCATTGGGAGTGGTAAACTTCCCATTTGGTGGATGGATCCTGACATACCATGCAGTGGCAGATTGTCACACGTAGTAGTGATGATGGATGGTATGCAGCATAAACCATGGGATCTAGTAATTGATGGTTTTTTTCAGACACCATTGATGTTTGGGAGGATGCAGCTGAGACAGTGGGATCTAGGAATTCCTTGGCATGATGGATTGTCTTGGATGTCATTGATGTTTGTTGTAGTGCAGTACAAGCAATGGGACCGTAGCATTGCTTGAGGACAAGCAATTTTGGGTGGGGAGGACTATAATGTCCCCTCCCTGAGGGCACCTTGGTCAAACCACTAACCCATTCAATTCCCATGGGTCCTGGTGGAAAATTGAATTAATTAATCTAGGAATTAATTGGCCTATAGTTATTATGTTAAATTAAATTAAATATTGGAAAGGTAATGTAGGTCCACCATTTTGAAATAGTAATGCCTAATGTTTAATTTAATATGTTGTAAATAATCAAGAAGAAGCAGTGAAAAGCAGGAAAGCAACAGAAAATCAAGGAAAGTAGAAGTTTCCAGATTTTTGCTAAAAGCAGGAAAACCAACCTAAAGCAGAAAAAACAAGAAAGCAAGGCAAGAATCTTAGGAAATCTACATATTAAAGATATTCTCAACTAAAATAATTAATTTTTTTATTATTTTCATGAGAGAAGTTTACCAAAGGAGGTTGAGCACTCCATTTAACAACTTTTGATCATTTTGATTTCTAATATTGGGGAACTCTTAGATTTTCAGAGCTTGGGATATGTGCCCCTTTCTAGCTTGGGAGATGTTCCCCTTGCAACTGTGAGGATAGATCATCCAGATCTCATTTGTTTTTCATTGCAGGTAATTTTTGGAGGAGGAATCACACAAATTTCTCTATAGAGTTTCAAATTAGTTGGTCATTGTCCATCTGCATATGAGGAGGTTTCATTTTGGAACTGCAAAGTCATATTCACAACTCTCTTCTTCATATCCAAGTGTTTAGGCTTTTGTTGTGTGGTTAGCTCAATCCAATCAGTGGAACTAGTGTGGGAAGGCCGAAATGGTGATCCTAGTTTCTAAACTTCTAAGAATTTATGGACGTTGAGACCTGTTCCATTGTGTCAAGAGATTCATTTCCAGTGGGAAACACATTTTTTTCATTGAAAGAGATGTCCAGATGACTAAGATACAGTTATTTTATGAGATCTAAGGGTTTCATTGTTGAAGAACGCACATGTCCCTATCTATATTTGCATTTCTTGGGTTTCAAGCTGAGTAAGAGCTATATGTTGATGTAATTAGTATGTTTTCTTTTGTAATCATCTCATAATAAAGTTTCAGTGATTTTTCCTTCATATTGTATTCATCTTTACATGTTACAGTTGAAACTATGTGTTGTTATGTTGCTTGTGGTTGAGTAGTCGTTAAACCGTCATTATAAATCATTCAAAAAAAGTATTCAACATTGGTTTTTGGGTTTTATAGCCTGATTTGGGTGTTTTAATGTTAATATGAGTATTTTTGGTCAAAATTGGGAGGATCTCACTGTGTTTGGAGAGAGCTGGAAGTCAACCATTTTCTCTAGTCCAAGTCTAGTTTTGTGCACCTAGTTTGATGTTTCACTATTTGATCTTTGTTTTCAAGTCAATTTGAGTCCATATCAGGTTGGGTATATTTATATCAGTCTACCTAAGGCCTATATACATCCAGTGTAGCACCAGAAGCAGTTGGGTTCCACATAATTCCTGGGGATATTGCCTTGAAGCCTTTGGTTTAGCTAGAGTCTACCCACGTGTGATGCACCTAGAGAATGTGCCAACGTTGAATGTATGGGCTCTAAACCTTTATGATTTATGTTTGTAGACCTATAGGTTCATGCTGCATTTCATATTGAATTTATTACAGCCCCGTGTTTATTCTGGGAGGGAATTTGGAAAAGACCCTAGGTGCTAGAATTCAATTGGGAAAAAAATCTAGTCATTTTTGCTTGTCTTCGAGCTAGTGTGCCTAGACTGGGGTTTGGGTACATTACATACAGAGAACAAGAATCACCTTCATCTCATATAGAATATGTTTCTAAGAATGTGGGTGAACAAGGGTGACTTCAAATCCTAGTCGAGACTTTCACAAGACAAGCAGCCATATGGTAGGATACCCATCAGTCACGTATGCAAACATGCACGATTGCCTCAACCTACTTCATTGAAATATTCATAGGAGATTTCTAACTCAAAATTGAGTGTAATAGCATATATAATATGTCATCTTAATTGCTCCCGATCCTTCCTTTGTTTGGGACAACGCGCTACTTATGCGAAGCCCACGTTGCTCTTTCGCCTTATTTAAATCATTAACATTTATGCATGCCCTGGTTATTCGAAAATAAGTCACGAGCCTTAGTTATTTCTAGACTCACTTTCTCTGGACGCTAACCTTTTTATCCTCTTCAGATCAGAATAGATAGAGACAAGAAGTTTACAACTCAAGCACAAATTAAAAAGTTCATCCAAGGATTAGACCCCACAGTACACATAGAAAACTATGAAAAAGAATGGAAAAGATTGGGATACCATGACAAAAGAGCATGGCCCCATCTGTTTCCAAGCATGTTAGACGACCTTTCTAATAAATGGTACAATATGGAATAAGCAATAGGAGAAAATTTCAATTGGAAAACAATTAAATAGAATTTCATAAAGTATTTTTCATTCTCCCTTGTAGAAGAATTCCTAAGAGAAGCAGTCCAAGGAATAAAACAATTTATTAAACAGTTAAAACAAATCGTCGATGCTTATAATAAAAGTGACCGACTAAGATTAGACTGCAACATAATCACATCCATACCTAAGCAGTTGGCCCATTTTCCGACTTTCTTATACATCGAGAATGGGTACACCTATGGGAAAATATTCCAACGGAAAATAAATCATCCCCATATGACTCAACAAGTAAAGTCAGTCCTAGAAATATCAACCAAGAACAAAGAAGGAGATGACAAGCACAAATATTTCCCCCCACCTTTCACAAAATTTAAGGAAGGAGACTGACCAATTGATGAATCAAAAGCATCTAAATGGATGGATGACGAAATAAAACTAAAATAATTCGACATCTCGACATAAGGGAAACCTAAAATAACAAAAATAGGAGACTATTGGTCGGAGTAGCAGACTGCAAAAATAACAAATCTACTGAAAGAATATAAAGATGTATTTGCAAGAAATTATAAAGATCTGAAAGGATGGTACAAGATATGGGATAAATGAAGATTTATATAATTCATGAAGCAAAACCTGTAAAGAAACAACCTTACAAGTTAACACACAAATACAAAGATAAGTAAAGAAATAAATTGAAAACATGCTGGCTGTTGACGTCCATTTTGTCAGCATTTTTTATCATTCAATATACTCGAAATGGCATTATTTCTATCATTTTTTTTGCTATAGTAAGTTGTTTTCTTTTCCATTTAGCCCATCAAACAGTCCAGGTATGCATATATTTACCTATTACGTAAATCTTGTTTATATCTCGTTATATTATGATTTGTTTATGTTAAAATGGCATTTTATGGGCATAATTGACATTTGCGTTTTAATTGACATGCTGCATTTTTCAAATGACCCTTCATTCAGACTTTGGGCTATATATTAAAACTCAAATGCGTTCAGCTCGTCGTTCAACTCATCGTTCAGCCCCCGAAATCCACGGTTAGCTTACCTCAGGCCGTTAAAGAAACAAAAGGGCACATGGGTTCTGTTAGCCACGTGGTGCTGATGGTTAAAGAGCTATTGCTCTAGAAGATTCGTCCCCAGGTTCGCTGAGCTTGCCAACGCATCACCACGCCCACGTTAATACTCCAAACGCCGATTATCTTGCTCGTTGGCCTGGGATCACACACGCCTGTTCACACTCATTCACGCCGGTGTTCTAGAAGAAGCCCGTCCTCCCACGATCTGTACGCCAACACACTGCTCGTTCCATGTCCAAGGTAGATCGACGCTGCAGCAGCAGTGTGAAGGAACCGACCCCGTGGAAGCAGGAAGGCGATCTCTGTGTTGGCATGCATCACTTAAAGAAGCCAGTTACAGTCATTAAGCGCCTCTATTATTAGAGAGGTCGACTCTGTCGACCTTCTCTCCCACTGTAAAATTATAAATAGACGTCTTTGTGACTAAGAAGAACTAAGTCTTGTCAAGCTTTGTTTTGTGTTGTTAAGTCTTGTTTTTATTGACATGACCGAGATGGATTCGGTCTTATTGATCTTTCCCTGACTGCAAATGGACACAGGAATGCTGTAATACTCTGCTAATTCAATATATACATCTCTGTTCTGGTTTTTATGAAGATCTGGCAGCATGTATGGTGATTGATTACGAAAGACTCAGCCTCTGCTTGCTGAGACGGGCCCCTCAACGATCAACGGTCTCCAGTCTGTGTGTATAACTCGTATTGTGTCCTGTATTTCATCTCTGTATCTATTTTTATAACATGATGTTTATATCATGTAATATGACTAATATTATGTTGCTTACATAGATGAAATATGTGTTTTGTGTTGTGCATGTTATCACTGTTCGTATTCCATTATTTATATAAATAACATTCACATGTTATGTTATGTACTTCTGTTACTATTTATGTTGTTTATATAAATAAAACTTCTGTTTTATGTTATGTGTATTTTGTTGTTATGTTTGCAGAATTTAGTATGACCGGTCAAGCATATCTTTCTTGGTTACTTTCAGTCTTTTCTACAACTAGATAAGTTAATCAGTTCATGTTTTAAATTCAATTCATAGTTAGAATTAGTCCTGCTAATGTTTTTCTTGGGAACTGTATTTTGCTGCTAACATAATCTCCCTTCTTCTGAATTAGGAAACGGTCGACCAATAGCTTTAATAGTTTGTAGTTTGCTTTCAATTCTTCTTCCATCATTTTTAGATATTGCTCCCAATTCCTCCATAGTTAGCATTAGCCTCTTTCTCTTTCTCCTTCTCTCTGTTAGTCTTTCTTCCTATTGCTGTAGGTTAACTCTCTCTTCTTCCATCTTACCTTCTTCTCATATCCAATAGAATAATTCCTCTTCTTAGATAATGGTTAGAGTAGTTTCTCATTAGTTTAGCTTCTAAATAATCTCTCCATTGATTTCCTTTGCACTGTAGGATCATATGCATGATCCAACTGTTCATTAAATCATCCCAATTCTTCTTTTCTTTCATTTTCTTCCATTCGAACTGGCATTCGGACCGCCATTCAGACAGGCATTCGGATCGTCATTTAGACTGTTATCCTTTCTGCATTGTTTTAGGCCTTTTTCAGAATCTGATTTCTTCTACCTCTCAACCATAATTCTTCTTACTCCTAATTAGTGGCTTTAGATGTAATTTAACTCTTGTTTTATGTTATTTAGACTTCTTAATTAAACTTCATCATTATTTCCTCCTTTCTCCTCCTTCTTCTTAAACTTTCTTTTCAACCTTCTTCCATAGTTAAATTCTTCATATCTAATTTGCTAATTAGTTACTGTTTTAGAATTGACCAGTCTTGTTTTCTAAGTAGTTTGTTTTCAAATCATAGTTAATAATTCTACTTTTTTGAGTTGTTTTAACTTGTTAATCGTAAGACTAGTTTCCATTCATACAAATAATGAAGATGCTCATGATATAAGATTTGGATCAGAAATTAATATCTTTATCATAATTTCTACTTGCATATATAATAAACATATTTATCAAGTTTTCCACTTGCTTCCAAATCATATACAATTCAGTTAAACATCTTTATTAAGTTTTCTACTTGCTTCATTTGTTAATCAGTTTCCTGTTTTCATAGATAGAACAAATTCTTGCATTTGAATTATGAAAGTCATGCAAGTAGTTTAAAAATCATATAGTTGCATGTTAGCACATTTGCATATTTAGTCAGCTTAGGATAGTTCAAGCCTTCAATCCTGCACATATAGTGATTGCATCTCATAAGCTCCCTCCCTGGTTTGACAATTTAAATATTGGAATTATTTAACACATAATAAACACCAACATTAGCCATTGGTATCATATACCCGGTAGATCATTCGGAGTGGGACAACCCCATGTTCATCCAACCAAAGAAGCACGACCCTAAGCATCTATGGATATTTGTCGACTTCAGAGGCTTGAACAAAGTTACACTTGCAGACCCATTCCTAACACCATTCACCAACGAAATTATCAATGAAGTCATTGGTCATGAGTGTTACTCCTTCACAAATGAATTCTTCGGTTATAATCATGTACCTATAGCAAAAGAAGATTAGCATAAAACAAAATTCATTTGTGAATTTGTATCATTTGCATACAAAGTCATTCCCTTTGGAATTTGGATCGGTGGGAGCAACGACTACCAAGCACACCGACCAATTCGCGAAGGAAAATTCCTTTGGCAGTCTCACCAAGTGTGCGAAGGAGTTGTAATCTGCAAAGTTTGAATTCAATGCAGTCACCTGCTCTCAATAAAATCTCGTAGATCACCACGTCTATAAATACACCACAATGTGAAGACCCTTGGATTCAATTCACCTCACAGTTTGAATGAGAGCAAGCTATTCCATGAATTACAGAATCCATTTCAGCCTTGTCCACTAAAGAACCAATTATGGCACCAAAGAAAGCCCCCACAACCGTCAATATTAAATCTGCAAAGCAGAAAGCTAAGATACAACAGGGGGAAGCAGCCATGACCCCCAGGGAAGCCAGACTACATAGAATCAAGAAAGAAAAACTAAATGAGACGAATTAGGGAAACTACTATGCATAAATGAAGACATGGGAATTCCAAGACAAACAATGGATAGAGCTTGTCTAGAAGCTCGTTACAACAATAATTCATGGTTATCTAAATGCAACTCTACTAGCTTCATTTGATAACCTGAAAGAAATCATAGCGAAATTCATTGTTAGTAGATACCACAACAACAAAATCTAAATCGACGAGGCCATCCTGATCACATATTCACTCATTGGTGCAATTACCAATCTATCAAGTAAGGGACCAATAATACTCATCACAAATAAACCAATGCCATTAGTTGAAGAGTTCATAGGATCAACCGCGGGAAAAAATTCAAAAGGGATTATAATTAGCAAAGTGCGGTATGAAGCAATTAAGTGGACCACTATAATAATCTCCTTGTGCTTAACAAGGTCATGTCATCCATCCGACTTGAGGCTTGACATGGTGGAAGCAATCAAACAGGTCGCATCTGAGGTGAGAGTTTTCAATTGGGCTGACCATCTAGCTCAACTTGTAAAATCTAATTGTGAGAAGTGCCAGGAATCTGCACATGCCATTGGATTTTCGTCATTATTCATATAGATAGTAATGGAAAAAATTACTCCAGTCAGCAAAGTGACATTCACCAATACTCACCCGCCTCCGATGAGAAATTTTTAGATATTTGCAGGAAAAGGGTCGTCATTCAACTTAAACAAAGCAAAGACCTACTTGGAACTTTGGTTTCAATAAATAAAAAATAGATGTGCCAGATGGAGAGTGCCACATCACATTCGTCATTGCCTACCTCAAAAGTATGCCACATGCAGTGTGTAGGAGGAGACGCTCATGAGTTTGATTATTACCTTAACATTCCTGAGTTATTTATCGACTTGTCGAGATAGACAAATACTGCAATCCTCATACTGACTATGGCCAGGGTTCAACATATGGACCTCATTGAGCATTCAACAGATGGAGAGTTAGAAGACCAAAGAGAAACAACATTGTTTATTACACAATTTTGCCCGGAAGAAGAACTAGTTAATCCATTAGCATTTGTACCAGTCACCAGTAAAAATGAAGAACTAGTCGACAAACCTTCTGGTGGGACGACAGAAGAAGAGGAGGAAGAACCGATCATCAAAGTCAGAGTCGAGCCCAACTTTGACGAACCTCGACTTAAGGAAAAATTCGACCAGGTTGTTGAAAATATTTTTACATATCAACGTAATATCAAAGGGAAAGCAACCAGGCAAGCCTCCAAGAAGAGAAAGCATCTCATGCTAGAAGCCACAAAAGAGGATATAGAAGAGATTATAGGTTAAGCTAAGCACATCTTAGTTGAAGAAACAAAGAACAAAGTAACAATAGACCAACAAATCTAGAAGGAGCATGAGCATAAGTGACCGTTGCAGCCAACCATCTCAACGACTTCCGCTGCAGTGCAACTGCCTCCAACAAATAAAATTAAGGTAACTCATTCATCACAAGAAAAAAATCCAGTCAACCTGACAGATGACTCCCCGACCCGATTCGAAGAAGAAGAAGAAGAAGAACATCAAGAGGTACCCTCATTTAATCCCGAAGCCTTTACAATGACACCTGAATTTTGACAATGTCTTGCTCAATACACTCAGTATATCCCTTATCTATCCAAATTTATGCAAATCCTTTCGACAAATCACCTAATATGCCTAAGCTTAGAATCCCTACTTCTCCTTATCCAAGTAAAGTAAAACTTCCTTCCATTAAAACAATGATTAAACCCTTTGTTTCCCCGTTGATTATAGTTAAAATTCCCTTACAAAACCCTCTACAAACAAGTATAGCATTACCACATATATTGTATTCCAAACCATCAACCACCTCCCTAAGCACATCTCTCACTTTAACCGCATCTAATACAAACCCCCCTATTGCATCAATACCCATTCCGACCACAATTGATTCGTCGGTGATCACAACTTCCTCCATGTCAACTCTTGCTCCCTGCACTGTTGTTATGACCCCACCGCTTTCCACAGTATTGTGAACACCAATGACGACAATACCATCAATGATACCATCAACACCCTCTATCCCTGTTTCAACTTCATAAGTCCCGCTTGTGTCACTTCCCCCCACGATGAATCCAACTATCACGACTCTACCTGCAACCTTGCCATCCACTTTACCGATGACGACCCCTCCAACTAAACCACCTTTTATCATGACCATTTCGGTCCTCACTGTCTCAGCCCTGGAGTTGTCTGCACCCCCTCTATCAATTGTTGATACATCACGACTCCATAAACAACCCTGGACCCCATTAACAACCAAAATAAATCATCCAGGAAAAAAGACAAAAGCAACAAGTCTAAGAGTGACACCAAGATAACCCTGACAGTACAACAAGTAGTCGAATCATCAGCGAACAAAGTTATCTTTTCACCGTCCAAAGCATCAAAACAGGTACTCGACATGTCACATACCCCAATTTTGTAAAAATAATGTAATTATTTTATTATATTCCTGAGACATTATGTTAAATTTAATGCTAAGTAGGAATTGATGACTCAGCAGAGTCACTAGAAATGGAATGTAATTCTGAATATTTTATTATTAATAAATAAATTATGGAGACAACAGCATGGGAGAGCTGTTAAAAAGGGGTTACTGGTCAAACTGGTGGATGGAACTAGGTGGAAAGGCAAAAGACAAGTGGCAGCATCCTCAAACACTTCCTAAGTTGCAGGTGGCAACTTCCCTAAATTTGGGGTCATGATTCCCCAAGAAAATGGAATCTGAGCAGGTGTCTCATTAATTGACAGTTAACCCAACAAAGACCTAGGCAATCTTTTAAATAGTACTCAATGAACTGAGTTGGGGGTTCAATTTTAGTTCTGGAGGGAGAATACATTCAGGTGAATGCTATTCAGGAGTCCCATTGAGGAAGAGGGAAAGACAGTAAGGAAAATTGTTTGAGTGGGATGCTGCAGTAACTTGGTTCCAGTTTAGCTGTTTTGGCTGAGTGAATTGTTTTGCTGCACCGAGTTCCAGCCAGGGATACCAGAGCAAGCTCGGGGGTCCTGAGAAGTGTTGTCTGGGCACTCTCCAGGAGTTGGTAGGGAGGAACAGCCTCCCATTGTTGTTGTTGTCCACAGCTCAACAGGTTCTGTCATTTATCTCTTTATGTTTATTAAGTATAAATGAATGTATGTTATGTTTATCTTCTTTATGTCTGAACAGTAATTAGTTTAGTAAAGGATAGTATCCCTGAGTATCAGCAGTAGAATTATCGAGAGTTACTGTGATTTTTGTATCGTTAGCATGATGTAATTTCCTTGTTATGTTACTATTAATGTATTTATAATTTCTGCAGTTAATGTATTTATAATTTATGCAGTACACTATTAATACTTTATGTAATAATTAGTAGTTATAATTACAACCCTAGTTGATTATATTTGCTCAACAGGCAAGCAGGGTTTACATATTAGGTATTTATACTCTGTAAATTATAAAATCTAATATACAGTTATAGGAGACAAATAGCAGACCTAACCATAGATACTGCAACAAATTATATCTAGGTCGACAGGACCTATAGGAGACTTCGTAGTCACAAATAGGATCTCTATCTCAGGGTACAAACCCTAGTCAGAAGCTAACCTGTCTCAAATCTATCAATTAAATTAATACACAAAACCTAGTTAACAATTATCTATTTATTTATTATCAGACAAAACGATTGTGCAGAAACCCTAATAGAACTTCTTCACACAGAACTTATTTAACAACTAAATAAACCTGTTATTGTATTAAAAACAAAAGAAGTCTCAGAATCGTAACCCGAATGACTGAATTAGTAATTAAACAAAATCACGACAGAGGAGTTCGAAATGAATCCTATCATTCTAGTTCTACAACACAAATTCATCAACAAAGAAATAACTTAGTTACTATTCCTACAACAGAAGAAAATTGACAGAACGTTATTTAGCTTACTCATCGAGTTATTAACATTTGTTCAACTCACAGATTACCATCTGAGTCGTACTTCTTACTTAATAGCTTAAGCTTTCGAACAAAAGAAAAATAACTTCAACTATAACTTGTTAGGGTCAAACCCTACCAGCCCCATTGATATAAACAAGCTAATGTTAAATAGAAAGACTTTGTCTTCACCTACAGCTGAGTTATGTATCCTCTATTTAAGAGGTTTTAAAAACTTAAACAAACAATCTATTACTACCTTACATAGTTTAAAGTTAAAAACGCAGGCATAAAAACAAGTCATTTTGTTTACAGGTAACACTTCATATTAATTCCACTCAAAAACCTGGGTGATTAACCCTGAATCATTAAAGTACTGTAACGAAGTTTAAATCACAAACCGTAACCTCATCTTCAGATTAGGCCCACAGTTTTTACTTATATACAATAATTCTGCTATAGACCCTAACTTCCACAATAAAGACGAATAAAATTACCTATGACTGTAGCCGTAACATTTCACATACATCACAGGGTTAAACCTGTCCATAATTTTGGTGACAACAGTTACAAGGTCAAACAGTACAGAGATAGCCACGAGGATGGATCATTCAAGACCAAACCCTAACCATTCTACAACCAGCAAGGAGGAGAAGCCATGGTGAAACCAGGCTTACCCGGTTAAGCAACCAACTGCCGAAGCTCGGGGTCACCCACACTGCGAATGGAGTCAGGGCCTGCAACGAAAGAAAAACATTATTAGTTATCACATATATTTATTAATGTTTGAATTCTAAACGAATTCTTTTTGTATTCAAAAGACGAAGATAAATCCTGTAGCTCACCTGAAACTGGAATGAAGTCAAACACAGTAGTTAGTCTGATAGCCACGAACAGCAAAAGGGTGAACCCCTCTCTTTTCACCAAAACGAACAAGCTGATTGAAAACACGGAGTATGTGCCACAGTGGAAGCTTCAAACAGAACCAAGTTGAGATCCATGGCCACACCGAGACAGGGTTGAAACTGATACCAAAAGAGAAAAACCCTAGGTCTTTCACAAACTTATAGCTACTAAAAACACAACACAAGACTCCTAAACCATTCTACTGGACAATCACGAAGGCTGGAGCAGAAGGAGACTGCTAACACACAGTAATAGCAGCGTAGATAACCCTAGCTTCCTTTCAAAAACCTCTGGGTCGATAACAACAAGATACAAGAACTCCCACGCAGAACAGATGACAAACACGAAGGGATAAGCAGTATGGAAGTTGTTTTCTTCAGTGCCTCAATGAAGTTCGGACAGGAGGGTTTCACAGAGCTACCAAGCCCGGAGGCAGTGGAGGAATGACAATGTAGGGTTTCAGTCAATGCTTAAATATCATCTACACTTGGCGCAGATACAACCACGTAGCCCTTTAATATAACCATGCAGTGGGTCGACTTCCATAGTTCTACAACGGAGATTACCAATAATAGATTGCAAATTAAAATGATAACATGGATATTCCATTAGTTCGTGGACTATAGTTTAAACTGCTAACTATAATCCATGATTCAAATCATTGCCAATCGAGCTTTGTATTGGGAACAATATCATTTTCCCTATAAAACCAATAAGCATGCAATTGTTATTAGTGTCCATTGTTTTCGATGAGAATATCATCCCTTGTTACCAACCAAAAATCATAGTAAGGGTAACAAATAATGCACGGTGATCATAATGGTTGCATGATCATAACATTAACTACCATACTTTTAGAAAGCGAAACATTACAATAAGGTTTTAAATTATTGTCTTTATCAATCCAAAACTTGGATTTACTAACCATGTAATATAAACATCATTTAAGATTTAATTTTGAAATATTCTATACATAGAGAAAATTCATTTGCATTAGAAAAGTTATAAAGGAAAACAAGGGTGTAATATAAGCTATTTATGGTTCATAACAACATATCACGACATTGCAATTCACACATAAAACTTAGATCTGTTCCTGGAGTCAACGAGATAGTGAAATGATATTGGATTTAGCTGTTACATTTATGCAACCATAATGTTATCTACGATCACTGTGTACAGATGTTTTAGGACTTGCCAGCCCTTCTGTAGGTGACTTTCAATGGTAGAATTTCAGTTGCTTAATTCACAAGTTGGAGTTGGATTACTCTAGACCATTTCACTTACTGTACGATACAATAACAATTACTTAATTGTTTCAGATAGTGTAATAACTAATAGACTCTTGTTATCCTGAATGCTCAATGAGTTTACTCAAGTTAGATTGTATTTCACGGTGCCAATCATGAAGCATAATTGCCATACAGTAATATCATCAAAAGAACATTTATTCCACCAAGTTGTTTAATTCATTGATACTCCAGAAACATAGCTATCATATCATTTTAAGTCATCACTAACCCTCTATATGTACGATTAAAGAAGATTACAGGAAAGGTTCTACCTTTAAAAAAAAAATACTTGACAATCTGGATAACATGCTTAGACTTTTGACGGGATGAATTGGTACAGCTAACTGACTTTTAATACTTTAAAGATATAATTGTAGTGACCGCACATTACCTGTATATCTGTAAGAGAGAGACAATTTTGATGCATTAGCTCGGAAGCTAAGTAAGCCCAGTCTGCTATGGCAATCCCCCTTGAGGTTGCAGAACAGAAAACAATCAGTAACTATAAATTAAAAACCATATTAAAATTTAAGTACAATAACAGATAATTCAGACACAGTTACGTTCATTTAATCTAATCAAACAGTTAAATGACTGCATTTAATCATATTACATGCTATTTCAAAAATTTTAAATTTTTTGGAAATTTTGGGTTTTGACATGTGGTATCAGAGCATGGTTCATACACTAGGCCTTGATGTGACTCAACTAAGTTTCCGCAAGACAGTGACAATGAAAAGAAAAATTTATATATATATATATATATATATATATAATGTACTAGCTTGTATTTCTGTTTCATAAAAACAAAGCAGAAAATTTCATTTTTCTGAATCTAACAGGCAGGTATGGAGAAGCTAGGAGAATATGCTGAGGAGGAATCTCCAAACACTGTGACAAGACAGATGTCCAGAGAACCTGTGATAGAGGAGGTAATTTCTCACTCCTCGGAGCTGATGCAAACTATAAAGGGTTTAAAGACTGAGATAGAAACAGTCAAGAAGGATAATGAAAGGATTCTGAAAACTCAAGAGCAATTAAATCAGATATTGATAGAAAAATTTCAGACTGAAGGAAGAAGCAAAGAACTGAATCTGAAGAAGCTAGTCATCAAAAAGGGTCAAAAAGGGTGAAGCTAGCTAAATCAGATAGCAGTTCATCATCTGACGGAAAGAGGGAACAACACAGCTATCACACTACCAGTGACAGCAGTGAGGCTGAATTGTATAACAGAAAGAAGAAATTTAGGCCTTACGAAGAGATTTCCGGGGAGTTTAAGAAAATAAAACCCCCAACTTTCAATGGAGAATCTGAAACAGGAGAAGAGGCAGAGTCCTGGTTATCCGGGATGAGAAAATATTTCCAGATATATAACTACTCAAATCAGCTGAAGGCAAGAATGGCCATCTATAACCTTTCAGGAAAGGCATATATATGGTGGCAAGACCTGAAAAGGGTCAAGGGGATCAAAGAAAGAGAAGTAAATTGGAGTACTTTTAAAAGATACTTCAAAAAGAAATTTCTGTCCGAACAGTACTATGAGGAGAGGGCCAAGGAATTTTATGAATTAAAGCTAGGATCTATGACGATGAAGGACTTAAACAGTAAGTTCTTAAGTCTGTTGAGATATGTGCCGTATTTTGTTGAAGAGAAACCTAAAGTACAGCGGTTCCTTAGCTGCCTGCCATATCATATCAAAGACAGAATTGAATATGATAACCCCAAAACTCTGGAAGAAGCTATGCGAAAGGCTAATTTATGTTTTGAACAGAATAAAAAGAAAGAAGGAATAGCTAACTGGAAGGCTAAAAAGAACAGCAATCAGCCTGAGTACAGGAAAAAGGAGTTTGTACCCCAGAAAAATTTCAAAGATAATAAAAGCAAAAACCATTTTAATGGTAAAAATTTCTAGGGAAGCAAAAATGGAGCTGCTAATCATTCCAACAACTTCAAGGGCAGCAAGGAGGTTTCTAACAACCACGGAAATTACACTAAAAATTTTGAACGAAAGGAGCCTGTTAAGTGCTGGGAATGCAATGGCCCACACTATGCATCAGTTTGCCCGAATCGGAAGAAACCAAATGGCAATATTCATACTATACAAGATGAAATGACTGTTGGAGACTTTGCAGGGACTATGCCCCGAATCAACGCAGCGTTGGAGAACCGCCAAGCTGACTATCAAACTTCCATGGTGGAAGTAGGAGGTATGATTAACAAAATCCCTGTAACTATTTTAATAGATCCAGGTGCTAGTCTTAGTTATATTTCACCCCATCTAGTAGAAAAATGTAATATGATTGTTGAAAGGTTTGATAATTCTTGGTCAGTACAACTAGCTACTGGGGCAAAAAGGAAGGTAAATTGTTATGTTAAGGAATGTGCTTTAGATATGAAGGATTTTAGAACTACTGTGAAATTAAATATTCTGCCACTTGGCTCGTATGACATCCTTATTGGTATGGACTGGTTAGAATAGCATAAGGTAGTTTTAAACTGTTTTGATAAAACTTTTACGTGTGTAAATAACAATGAACAGCCTGTAACCGTTAAGGGTATTCCTAGGAAAACAGTAATCAGGCATATTTCTGCTTTACAACTTAAAAGAGCAGTTAGGAAAGGGTGCAGAGCCTATGCTGTAACTATTACAAATGAGGCAGATAAGTCTGAAATCAGCAAGATAACAATAGAGGATATCCCTGTAGTAAATGAATTTACGGATGTTTTTACGGAGGAAATTCCAGGATTACCTCCCAAGAGAGAACTGGATTTCACAATTGAACTAGTACCAGGTGCTGTACCCAGTTCAAAAGCTCCGTATCGTATGAATATTTTGGAGCTTAACGAATTAAAAACTCAGTTGAAGGAGTTAATAGATAAGAATTACATTCGACCCAGTGTGTCCCCTTGGGGAGCACCAGTAATTTTTGTTAAAAAGAAGGACGGAACTATGCGACTTTGCATAGATTACCGTCAACTGAACAAGATGACAATTAAAAACAGATATCCGTTGCCTCGCATAGATGATCTGTTTGATCAGCTACGTGGAGCTACGGTGTTCTCTAAGATAGACCTGAGATCGGGTTATCATCAGGTGAGGATTAAAGAAGAGGACATATTTAAGACAGCTTTCAGAACGAGGTATGGACATTACGAATTTGTCGTAATGCCATTCGGGCTTACTAATGCCCCAGCCGTCTTTATGTGCCTAATGAATAACATAATGCATAAATACTTAGATAAATTTGTTGTCGTATTCATCGATGACATTTTAATTTATTCTAAGAATGAAGAGGAGCATAAAGAACACTTACGGATAGTCTTACAAGAACTACGAGAGCAGCAGCTCTTTGCGAAGTTCAGTAAGTGTGACTTCTTCAAAGATGAAATCCAGTACTTAGGTCATGTAGTCACCAAGGAAGGGATTTCAGTTGATCCTGAAAAGATCCGGGCAATCGAGGATTGGCCAGTACCAAAAGACGTAACAGACGTTAGGTCCTTCATGGGAATTACCGGTTATTACCGGAGATTCATCGAAGGCTTTTCAAAAATATCCAACCCAATCACTTCCTTGCAAAAGAAAGGCAAGAAGTTTGATTGGAACTTGAAGTGTGAAGAAAGCTTTAAGAAATTAAAGACTTTATTAACAACTGCGCCTATTCTAAGAATAACAGATCCTAATAAGGATTTCATGGTTTGCACCGACGCTTGTAATGACGGTCTAGGTGGAGTGTTGACTCAGGATGGGCATGTCATTGCCTATGAGTCCAGGAAGCTGAAGATTCATGAAAAGAATTATGCCACTTATGACTTAGAACTAGCTGCTGTTATTCATGCCTTAAAGATGTGGCGACACCACTTAATAGGCAGAAAGTTTATCTTAATGACTGATAATAAGGGTCTAAAATACCTTTTAGATCAGCCTAACTTAAATGCAAGGCAAGCAAGATGGTTGGCCTTCTTAAGTGAATACGATTTTGAAATTCAGCACATAAAAGGAAAGGAAAATAAGGTGGCTGATGCTTTGAGCAGAAATGCAAGGCTGAATTTTATATCAGCCATTAGCACTTATACCTCTGATTTAAAGGAACAGCTGGCTGAAGGGACAAAATTGGATGAAGTTTATCAAAATTTACAAGCTACCGCTAAAGAAAAACCTACGGAAAGTTTGATAAAGGGTTATAGTTTAAATACAGATGGATTTTTATTGTTTAAAGACAGGCTGTATGTTCCAAATGTACCTAAAGTTAAACTGTTAATTTTGGACGAAGTTCATAAAACCCCTTACTCAGGGCATCCAGGCTACCAGAAAACTGTCACCACGTTGAGAAAAGATTATTTTTGGCCTAATATGAAATCTGAAACAGCTAAGTATATAGCTAGATGTTTGGACTGTCAACAAGTAAAAACAGAACATCAACATCCATCGGGGTTATTACAACCTTTGCCTATTCCTAGTTGGAAATGGGAAATAATCAGTTTAGATTTCATTACCGGTTTACCCAGAAATCAAAATCAGAACGATTCAATTATGGTGGTAGTAGATAAGTTAAGTAAATCAGCACACTTTATTCTTGTTAAAACCACTTACAAGGCTGCAAACATAGCTGATATATTTCTGAAACAGATTTTTAGGTTACATGGGGTCCCAAAAGTTATTATTTCAGACAGGGATCCTAAATTCACAGGAAATTTCTAGAAATCCTTGTTTAAAGGATTAAACACAACACTGAATTTCAACACTTCTTTCCATCCTCAGACGGACGGACAAACGGAAAGAGTTAATCAGGTATTGGAAGATCTGCTAAGGATGTATGTTAAGGACCAACCAAGTAAGTGGGAGGATTACTTATATTTAGCAGAGTTTGCATACAATAGCAGTTATCAATCGTCGGCTAAGTTGAGTCCTTATGAAATTCTGTATGGGCATAAATGTAACACTCCTATCTCTTGGAATAATCCAGTCGACAGATTAGTGTTAGGTCCTGAATTATTAAAAGAAATGGAGCAGATTGTGAAACAAATGCAGGTAAATTTGAAGATTGCCCAGGATCAGCAAAAGAGTCAAGCAGATTTGAAAAGGACTCCTAAAGAGTTCCAGGTAGGTGAACATGTGTTCATCAAGGTAAGACCAAAGAAGAGCTCCCTACGACTGGGGAGTTGTGCAAAATTAGCGCCACGTTACTGTGGTCCGTTTGAAATTTTATCTAGAATTGGTCAAGTTGCTTATCAGCTAGCATTACCACCTAATTTAAAGGTACACAATGTTTTTCATATTTCTGTTCTGAAAAAGTATGTTCATGATACTACTCATGTTATTGATTGGAACATTATACAGGTAGAACCAGAAGAGGAAGTTCTGGTGGAACCGGATTGTATCCTCGGGAGGAGGGAAATTACTCTGCGGAACCGCACAATTGGACAGCTAAAGGTGCAATGGAAGCACCTTAGTCTTGAAGAAGCTACCTGGGAACTGGAAATTAAGATGCGGGAAGCATACCCAAATCTATTCCAGCAGGTGGCTGAGGATGAGGAATAAGTAACATCGAGGACGATGTTACATTTTAAGGGGGTGTGTATGTCACATACCCCAATTTTGTAAAAATAATGTAATTATTTTATTATATTCCTGAGACATTATGTTAAATTTAATGCTAAGTAGGAATTGATGACTCAGCAGAGTCACTAGAAATGGAATGTAATTCTGAATATTTTATTATTAATAAATAAATTATGGAGACAACAGCATGGGAGAGTTGTTAAAAAGGGGTTACTGGTCAAACTAGTGGATGGAACTAGGTGGAAAGGCAAAAGACAAGTGGCAGCATCCTCAAACACTTCCTAAGTTGCAGGTGGCAACTTCCCTATATTTGGGGTCATGATTCCCCAAGAAAATGGAATCTGAGCAGGTGGCTCATTAATTGACAGTTAACCCAACAAAGACCTAGGCAATCTTTTAAATAGTACTCAATGAACTGAGATGGGGGTTCAATTTTAGTTCTGGAGGGAGAATAC
This sequence comes from Larix kaempferi, assembly GCA_027924585.1. NCBI lineage: Eukaryota > Viridiplantae > Streptophyta > Pinopsida > Pinales > Pinaceae > Larix > Larix kaempferi. The sequence goes on along the minus strand of BSBM01000179.1, from coordinate 7,745,506 downwards.
ATTCAGGTGAATGCTATTCAGGAGTCCCATTGAGGAAGAGGGAAAGACAGTAAGGAAAATTGTTTGAGTGGGATGCTGCAGTAACTTGGTTCCAGTTTAGCTGTTTTGGCTGAGTGAATTGTTTTGCTGCACCTAGTTCCAGCCAGGGAGACCAGAGCAAGCTCGGGGGTCCTGAGAAGTGTTGTCTGGGCACTCTCCAGGAGTTGGTAGGGAGGAACAACCTCCCATTGCTGTTGTTGTCCACAGCTCAACAGGTTCTGTCATTTATCTCTTTATGTTTATTAAGTATAAATGAATGTATGTTATGTTTATCTTCTTTATGTCTGAACAGTAATTAGTTTAGTAAAGGATAGTATCCCTGAGTATCAGCAGTAGAATTATCGAGAGTTACTGTGATTTTTGTATCGTTAGCATGATGTAATTTCCTTGTTATGTTACTATTAATGTATTTATAATTTCTGCAGTTAATGTATTTATAATTTATGCAGTACACTATTAATACTTTATGTAATAATTAGTAGTTATAATTACAACCCTAGTTGATTATATTTGCTCAACAGGTAAGCAGGGTTTACATATTAGGTATTTATACTCTGTAAATTATAAAATCTAATATACAGTTATAGGAGACAAATAGAAGACCTAACCATAGATACTGCAACAAATTATATCTAGGTCGACAGGACCTACAGGAGACTTCGTAGTCACAAATAGGATCTCTATCTCAGGGTACAAACCCTAGTCAGAAGCTAACCTGTCTCAAATCTATCAATTAAATTAATACACAAAACCTAGTTAACAATTATCTATTTATTTATTATCAGACAAAACGATTGTGCAGAAACCCTAATAGAACTTCTTCACACAGAACTTATTTAACAGCTAAATAAACCTGTTATTGTATTAAAAACAAAAGAAGTCTCAGAATCGTAACCCGAATGACTGAATTAGTAATTAAACAAAATCACGACAGAGGAGTTCGAAATGAATCCTATCATTCTAGTTCTACAACAAGAATTCATCAACAGAGAAATAACTTAGTTACTATTCCTACAACAGAAGAAAATTGACAGAACGTTATTTAGCTTACTCATCGAGTTATTAACATTTGTTCAACTCACAGATTACCATCTGAGTCGTACTTCTTACTTAATAGCTTAAGCTTTCGAACAAAAGAAAAATAACTTCAACTATAACTTGTTAGGGTCAAACCCTACCAGCCCCATTGATATAAACAAGCTAATGCTAAATAGCAAGACTTTGTCTTCACCTACAGCTGAGTTACGTATCCTCTATTTAAGAGGTTTTAAAAACTTAAACAAACAATCTATTACTACCTTACATAGTTTAAAGTTAAAAACCCAGGCATAAAAACAAGTTATTTTGTTTACAACTAACACTTCATATTAATTCCACTCAAAAACCTGGGTGATTAACCCTGAATCATTAAAGTACTGTAACGAAGTTTAAATCACAAACCGTAACCTCATCTTCAGATTAGGCCCACAGTTTTTACTTATATACAATAATTCTGCTATAGACCCTAACTTCCACAATAAAGACGAATAAAATTACCTATGACTGTAGCCGTAACATTTCGCATACATCACAGGGTTAAACCTGTCCATAATTTTGGTGACAACATTTACAAGGTCAAACAGTACAGAGATAGCCACGAGGATGGATCATTCAAGACCAAACCCTAACCATTCTACAACCAGCAAGGAGGAGAAGCCATGGTGAAACCAGGCTTACCCGGTTAAGCAACCAACTGCCGAAGCTCGGGGTCACCCACACTGCGAATGGAGTCAGGACCTGCAACGAAAGAAAAACATTATTAGTTATCACATATATTTATTAACGTTTGAATTCTAAACGAATTCTTTTTGTATTCAAAAGACGAAGATAAATCCTGTAGCTCACCTGAAACTGGAATGAAGTCAAACACAGTAGTTAGTCTGATAGCCACGAACAGCAAAAGGGTGAACCCCTCTCTTTTCACCAAAACGAACAAGCTGATTGAAAACACGGAGTATGTGCCACAGTGGAAGCTTCAAACAGAACCAAGCTGAGATCCATGGCCACGCCGAGACAGGGTTGAAACTGATACCAAAAGAGAAAAACCCTAGGTCTTTCACAAACTTATAGCTACTAAAAACACAACACAAGACTCCTAAACCATTCTACTGGACAATCACGAAGGCTGGAGCAGAAGGAGACTGCTAACACACAGTAATAGCAGCGTAGATAACCCTAGCTTCCTTTCAAAAACCTCTGGGTCGATAACAACAAGATATAAGAACTCCCACGCAGAACAGATGACAAACACGAAGGGATAAGCAGTATGGAAGCTGTTTTCTTCAGTATGCTATGGCAATCCCCCTTGAGGTTGCAGAACAGAAAACAATCAGTAACTATAAATTAAAAACCATATTAAAATTTAAGTACAATAACAGATATTCAGACACAGTTACGTTCATTTAATCTAATCAAACAGTTAAATGACTGCATTTAATCATATTACATGCTATTTCGAAAATTTTAAATTTTTTGGAAATTTTGGGTTTTGACACGATAACTTTATTAAATTCACCACCAAAGAATGAAGCAAAAGATGGTCATAAAGTTCCAAGAAGCTAAAAGCACTAAAGGATGAACATGCAAATGTATGGATAACATGCGCAATAAAAGCATAAGAGATTATTGGACCACTACCAGAGCCCCTCTCAGATAAAATAGTCGAAAAATTACAAACTTTAGTTGAATTTTCCTTAGAAATCTACCAGAGAATCCAAGACTAGCTGGCTCAAAAACAATATGATGAAGAGTGCAACAAGAAGTTAAAAGAATATGAAGCACATGCATCCAAAGCATCTGTCATCCTCGATAGCTCGTATCATACTATGTGAAGGTTTGCGTAGGAATTCAGAATATGCATAGTACTCTACTTGAGCTTTACAAGCAAAGACAAGCAAGCAACCCGACCGCAACACAGATCCTCAACATCCAAATTAGCATGGAATAGTAGCAATAAGATCAACTAAGAAGAAACATATACCCATGGCTCCATGAAGGAAAGTGATAACAAGAAGAAGTCAGTTGGCTCACCAATCACATCTACAAGCTAATGAGAGCAACTAAAATTCAATTGCAGAACTTTAGACCAGATATGCAGAACATGGTGGATTAAGCCATGCAAGTTAAGCTCATCCATTTATCATAACTCACCAAACTGGCAGCAAACATCATGACTGTCGTCACTGACTGGGATGAATTTCAAGATTTCCTCACTCTCTCTTCCCATAAATTGTTGAAGCATGTTCCACTTTACTCAACCAGGCCAAGCATATGGGTCACAACAACTCTGAAAAGTCATTTATTTTTGTAATTTTTGTATAAAAGTCACATCCCCCTGTAGTCTTCAGGACAAATAAACATTTTGGGTTGGTGGAGATGTTGGAGGATCCTAGTCGATCATATGACTAGGTCTTCCTGACCAACTAAAGGGTTTAGTCGGTTCAATTCAATTGATTTGGTTGGGTAAACTGACTAGACAGTTAGAAAGCCGTAACAAAATAACTACCTATCTATAGTATATATTAGGTTGGTGACCCAAAATATATAATGATACTTCTTGTGTATGATGGTCCTTTAATATAAGACAACCTGTTGCTTCTACCACCATTACTTGTGTTCTTTCTCCTATCTGTATGCATGTATGCATATTATATCTTGTTATGTATTGTAACAACAAGATATAAGATTCATACATGCATAAACATCTAGATCCAAATGTGAACACTCTTGCCTGTCAACTGGTTCTCCAAGTACATGAGGGGGGATATTGAATGCTCCCAAGCATGTGAGGAGTCTCATTCGAATTTCGGAGCCAACAGAGCCATTTTTAAGCTTTGAATGCACCACAAAAGTAAGCAGTCCCGTTGTTTTGACAACCATGCAATTTTAAAAGAAAAATCTATGTGGGTAACTGAACAGGAAGGTCGCACTAATTAGTGCATGTGTCCAGTGCTTTTTATTGGACGATTTTCCATACCGACTGCCTTTGACATTTTAGGGCTCAATTTGTCTTTTGGATCTAATGTGGATGTCTTCAATGAACTGCATGTTGTATGTTGAGCATGGCATCTTTCTGAAAGGTTAGCCGAAATGTCACATGTATGTGAAATTTAAGCGTTAACAATGGTCAAAGCATTGGAAGGTGAGAGTGACTTCAAACTATACCTTGTTCATGTGGTTGGTCTTGATGAATAGAGTTTTGACATGGGAATCCCTCCAAAAATGAAATAAATCAGGACCTAGATGGTGTTCATTGCGCAAATCCCAGGACAAGACTACTTCTCACCTTTTCATGGACTGTTTTTTTGGTGTAGGTATGAAAAGAGGTGGAAGGCCATCTGGGCCTCTCTAATCTATGATTGAAGGTGTGTGTGGATGGCAATTTTAAGGAAAGCTTTACTAGAAGGGATTTCAAACCTTTTAGGGCTCTCCCATATTTAGTTATTTGGGGGATTTGTCTTGTCAGGAATGCTTGTATTTTCAAAGACAAACAAATTCACATTTTTCAGGTCTCATCTCAAGTTATTGCTCTATTGTCTACTTTTCAGACCTTAGATAGTGAAAAAACCCCAAGGATGATGGGTAACCTTTTTATTGATAAATAATTTTCTTGGAGTTTTTTATGTGGCCTACCAAGGCCCCGATTAGGTATGTGCTTTGGGATATGTTCTTTGTCTTTCAAAATCTCACTACTTTATAGACAAGGCAAATTTGGGAACTAGTACAAACAATGTTGGTGAGTTTAAGGCCCTCCTATATCTCATGAAATCTGCTTTAAACAAAGGGTATCCAGTGACTTCATTTCTTCAAGTATACAACGATCACTATCAATTAGATGAAGGAACAACTCCAAATACATAGTACATGTCTTCACTCCTTGGATTTACAACTAAAATAACTTTCTAAATAGTTTATTGTGATCACTTTTTCTCATGTTTATAGGGAGCTTAATATGCAAGCCCATTCTATCTCCAAAGAGGGGCTCCATATGCCTGTAAATCAGATCATTGAAGATGAATTTCAAAGAGGGTCCTTAGTTTCATCTAGGATTGTTATTATTTGTGAATTTTAAGCATTTGTGGGTGGGCTACTTTTTGTACTCATGGCAGCACTGTGCATTGTTTCTACTTCTCTTCTTTAGACTCTCCTTTGTTTCCAATGAGCTCTTTTTTGCTCACAATCACTTACTAGAATGAATTTTTTTGGGATAAAAGATTCTATGTTTGAGGTTTTGTTCATGTATATCTCTTTAGAAAAATGGCTCAACAAACCTAGCTTTGGGAATTGTGTTTTCTAGTACTCGAGGATTGTATTTTGAATTATCTTTGGAACGAAAAATACGTTTTTTTGTTGGAAAGAGTTATATATATGGAATTATATTTCCTTAAAAATGTAAATATACAACTTAATTTGTGTAATTGTATTCATTTATAATTTTTCATTGATTTTTTAGGATATAACAACATTACATACAAATCAAAATGAAAACACAACCTAACATTGAAACCTAGTATGATGAAGGCTAATCATCAAAGTTAGAGCTTGTGTCAACATGAGGTGTATCCTCCCCAAGATTGGCTCTAGCAATTTTTTTCAGATTGAACTGCTTCTAGCTTTCATTGCTCCTCACCTTCGTCCTTGCAAGACATCCATCCTCATTCCTTGACTCCAACCCTTGAATTGCAATGATTAAATGCTCACATTTCTAGTCTAGTTGGTCTAATTTAGTGATACTTTCATTTCTTTAGGAGGCTCTTACTTTAGTAGTCATGACAATGAATGCCTTCATATGCTAATACATGGCCAAAAGATTCAAGAATTTGGTATCCCTGGTACGAGAAAAATCAACATTTGGAACCCAAGGGAATATCTCCTCATCTAGTTTAACATTGGAAGTCATGCTCTTCTTTTTTCTAAAATTGCTTTCTATTTCTTCTACTTATCTCTTTACCTCGTCAAGGAATCTATTGTTGTAATTTGTTGCTGTGAAGATCACTCAGGACTTTGACATGTTCCTCAAGTGATTGTAAGGAGAAACATAGTTCTCCCTACATTTCCTCGATCTCCCTGTGTGAATCCATGGATTGGCCCCTCGCTCTAACTATAATTTGCTCACCATCCCATCTAGACAAATAATTTGTTCAATATGCCACTAAAATAGACACTGTCTTCTGAGCCAAGGGTAGCTACCCTATACTAGTAATCTAGGTGCTAAATTCAAATAATATAGAGCGAGGTTGTCAAGCAACCTTCCAAACATGCAAACCCACCACTTTTGAAGCATACAATCCTCTTCTTATGGAGTTGACCAAGATTGATACTTGTCATTAGTGCGAATTCTCTTGACGCAAGTCATAATTAATTCAATCAATTTCCTTGCCCACTTGTACCATAATTCTACTAGTTAAGGCTTGTCCTTGATGGAGGTAAGTGACTTTAGGTTTTACGAATTGAGGGTGAACCGCAATGGTTTTAGGCCTCCACCACCCTCTCGCCTATCTCTTCATATCCCTTGATCATGCCAAACATCTCTTCCCTATGTATTTATTTTAGACACACATCAACCTCCTTGCTTGCTCCCTAACACTCCATTTGGGGGTTAAAAATAGTAAGTTGATCATAAGGACTACCACTTACAATCTTGTTTAAAATGTTGTCACAAGAATATTTTAAAAAGTTATGTAGAAACATTTTTTTTAACTAAGTATCTTGATGCTAATATCTTGGTTGTAGCTTAGAATTGAAATAATGAAGAGGGATAACAAAAGACACCCCAACTACAAATCTCAAAATGCGATACTTAGTAAAAAGTATGCACGCCTACCGGAAGTTCGTTGTGGCTTCTTACAAGGTAGGGAAGTAAGGCACATTAACACGCCAGCTGAAAAATCTATAAAATTGTCTAGTAAAACTCCAGAACAAGGACTTGTTAAGGAAGTCGATGATAAGGACGATAAAATAGAGGAGGTAGAAGACAAGGATATGGAAGATCAAGATGATATTGACAATCATAATGTCAATATCAATTGTAAAGAACATAACAATGTCGTAAAAATCAAGGGAGTCAATAAAATCAATGTTAGCAACGATTATGAGAGAATTGAAGTTGTAGAAGAATGCAACGATGAAAATAAAAGTGTCAAAGATGACCTTAATCATGATAACGTAGAAAAACAAAACCCAGAAAATGCTGTGACAAATGATGAGATGAACATTCTATCAGTAGTCGCAACTCAAGATGTCCTAGAATCTCAATATCAAAAGGTTCCCAGGGAACAACTAAAGACAAGCTCGTCATACAATGAAGTAGGTACATTATTAGTAGTTTTCTCTACAGATAAGAAAACCATATCAAAGCATGCAGAAATATCATAAATCTACATCAAATTAGAAGAGCAAAAGAACATCATCAGATTAGAAGCTTAGAAAAATACTCCATATAGTTGTTATGCGTTTATCTACATAATCATATGCACGAGAAGATTTGAATGGAAATGCGACCAAATATTTCAAGAACTGCTAAACCATGGCACCGTTATTTGTGGCAAGAATTCCAGTTGCAACATGCTCATAAGAAGATTCGTGGTTGAATATTTTTAGAGCGGGATGACTTGTAATAAACCTAATTGGTTATTACAAATGTATTTATTATTAGATTAGGATAATTAATTATTAATTATTAAATGACATGTCTATTCCCGTTAGGCCATATTTAATATCGGCCATTCCTATTGTAAAATCAACAATTCAATTATAAAAATATATATATTATCAAATTTTATAATTATGTAAGGATGAATCCTTACACATAAGAATTGATTACCATCCTCATCCTTGGAAAATGGGATACATTTCTAAAGTATTAATTACATTAAGTTTATATGATTTACCATAAACATTGTGAAGTATTTATGCATGTGTCTTCTCAATTTCAATATTTAATCAAAACAACAAATTCATTCACTAGATCCCTCTTCAAATTAGTAAACAAAGATAAAACAATTATAACAATTTATGCAAAATTTGGATGTCTTCTCAATTTTAATGTTTGCGTGAATCTTTCTTCAAATGAGTACACATAGATAAAACATAATAAAATTTTAGGAAAATTTTAGATTTTTTTCATTGCAACGCCTCTTATTTTTTTGCGACAGTCGGGGACTTATTTTCCCCCAATCTCCTTATCCCACTATTAGAATCTATTCATATCTACAAAGATGGAGCTTTAAGATTTGGAGTTAATGGCTTATTACTCTTTGGACATGTCACTCCAATGACTCACAAGTAAGAGGCCAAACACATTTATCTATTGGAGATTAAACCTAGGCCAATAGTGGAAAATTTCCATTGATTCAACATACACAATCCCTAAGATTCAAATATTATTGGCAACAAAGGTACATTCTTCAACATATTACCATGTTCCATGACTCTATCATACTAGGTATCCATGAAAAGAAACCATGACTATATCATACTAGGTATCCATGAAAAGAAAACAAGAAAAAACTCAAAGATTAAACAAAAATAATATATAAAACAAATTAAATTATGATAATAGAAAACAATAAAATTGTTACACAATAAAATTGTTAATCTTGAAATAAAATAAATGAGATTATTATTATTATTATTAAATAAATAAAGAATAAAACTAAAAACTTCACTAATACAAAAGAAAATATGAGACTAACTAACTCTCATTTTTGCATGAAAAAGACAACTAAAACGCCCGCTTTTCCGCGATTTTGGGATAAAAAACAAGTTAAATTTCTTGTTGGAAATTGTTATTTTTCCAATTTTGTAACTTTTGCAATCTGAACACTCCAAATGACGATTTTAGCAAAAATTGCTCTGCCGACAAGTCCAAAACGTTTTGGTTAACTCTTGTACAGCTCAATGAAAAAATATTTCTCCAAACACATCCTCGTATATATACACCTTTTACAAATTTCATTCAAAACCGTACCATAACATTTTTTTAATTGCATTAATATTCTTGCGTTTCCCTCCTCGCCCCTGAAGTGGTGTGGTATGGTACGGTGGGATGGTTTATGAACTGCATTTTGGCTTTTTCCAAGGATTATGAAGTCGCCGATTCCGCGATTCCGTCGACATCCATCTGTGGACACTGCATTTTTCGGCATTCTTTACCAAATAGCACTGTGGCATCCCCGCCAGGCCAAAGTGGGTTCAAGCGAATACCAAACTGGATTCCAGACACTGGAACCTATGGATTTTGCAGCGTTACTTATACCTGTTTCCATGCATTTTCCTACCACCATTCATGTAAGTTCACCTTTGATCAAATTCACCCATCAATATATTGACCAGGTTAACACCCACACACCATATTTCAACTAAACTAAAACTGTTTTTTCTTCATTGGCAATGGCCATGATTACATGGAAGAAAAATATACACAGTATTTTTGGGTTAGTGCATCAGAATAGAGTTTATTCGAGCACAGTTACTGCTACAGTGGAAAATGGGGCAAAAGCCAAGTGGGATTCTGGAAATAAAGAACCCAAGGGCATTATTGGGGACGTCAGAACACTTGCTAAGAAAGGGAGATTGAAGGAAGCTTTTGATCAGTTGTATAGAATGGATGAGCTAAATATAAGACCGGATTCACGTACTTATGCTTGTCTTGTACAAGGATGTATTGCTATCAAATCCATGGCGATAGGAAAACAAGTTTATCTGCACATGAAGCAAGTAGGATTTCGGTCTGATGTCTTTTTGCAGACAAAACTTGTCACCATGTTTCTAAAATGTGGAAGTCTTGTTGATGCACGCCAAGTGTTTGACGAAATGCATGAAAAGAATACTGTTACCTGGACCACCATGATTGCAGGGTATGCTCTTCGTGGGCAGGAGAGAACGGCTCTGGCGCTCTTCTGCCAGATGCGACAGGACAGTGTGAAAGCCGATCATTATGTATTTGCTAGTGTTCTTAGGGCATGTGCAGGTACAGAGGCTCTGGGACTGGGCAGGCAAGTTCATGCGGATATCGTTAAGAGTGGATTCCACTGGGATTTAGTTCTCTGCAGTGCTCTTGTGGACATGTACGCCAAATGCAATAGCATTGAGGATGCACGTGAAATGTTTGATGAAATAAATGAAAGGGATGTTGTTTCGTGGAATGGGATGGTTGCAGGATATACCAAATCTGGAAATTTGAATGATGCGTGCCAAGCATTTGATGAAATGCCCCTTAGGAATGTTGTTTCTTGGACCACTTTGATTGCAGGATACACACAGCTGGGGAATGGTGAAGAGAGCTTAATACTTTTTAAACAAATGCAACGGGCAGGCATTAGAGCGGATGAATTTGCCCTTGCCAGTGTTTTCGGAGCATGTGCTGATCTATCAGCTCTAATGCAGGGTAAGCAAGCTCATTCCCACCTTATTAAAAGTGGATTTGAGTCTGATCTTATTCTGAGAAGTGCCCTTGTCGACATGTATGCCAACTGCAAAAATATGGACGATGCATATGAAATATTTGAAGAAATGCCTCGGAAAGATATAGTCTCCTGGAATGGAATAATTTCAGGATATATGAAATGTGGGAATATGGTGGCAGCATCCCAAGCATTCAATAAAATGCCTGAAAAAAATGTAATATCGTGGACCACAATGATTGCTGGATACATAGATCATATGCACTGTAAGGAGGCACTTGCACTTGGCCATCAAATGCATATTGCAGGAATTAAGCCAGATGAACGCACATTTATCAGTTTTCTTCAAGCATGTGCTGGGTTGGGGATCCTCGGACAAGTCAAGCAGGTCCATGCTCAAATAATAATGAACGGGTTTGAACAAAATATGATATTGGCCACTGCCATTACCGATGTGTATGCAAAATGTGGTAGCATAGATGATGCACGCACTTTGTTTGACAGTATGCCTCACAAAGATGTTGTTTCCTGGAATGCAATTATTGCAGCATATGGAAAGCGTGGGTTTGCCAAGGAGGCACTCAAACTCTTTGAGCAAATGCAACAGGCAGACACTAAGCCAGACCATATTACCTTTATTGGTGTTTTGTCTGCCTGCAGCCGGGCAGGTTTAGTTGACCAAGGCAGGCAGTACTTTGACAATATTAGTAGAGATAATAAGATTGCATGTACATCAGAGCACTATGCTTGCATGGTTGACATTCTTGGTCGTGCTGGGCTATTAGATGAAGCACATGAATTTGTTAACCAAATGCCTGTTCAATCTACTGCTGAAGTGTGGGAGGCTTTGCTTTGTGCTTCCAGGTTCCATTTCAATGTGGAACTAGGAAGGTATGCAGCAGAATTTCTCATGGAGTTAAAGCCTCAACATGCAAGTGCATATGTAGTGTTATTGAACATTTATGCTGCAGGTGGATTGTGGGAAGATGCAGCAAAGGTTAGAAAATTGATGGAAGATAGAGGAGTGAGAACTAACCCAGCGTGTAGCAAGATTGAGATCAAGCATGTAGTACATACATTCCTTGTAGGGGATAGTTCACACCCTCAAATAGAGGAGATTATTGCAACATTGGAGGCATTAGATAGACAGATGAAAGAACTGGGGTATGTGCTAGATGCAAACCTTCTGCTGCATGATGTGGAGGAGGAGCAGAAAGAACACAATCTTAATCACCATAGTGAGAAGTTGGCCATTGCATTTGGACTTATTAACTTGCTCCCTGGGACACTTATCCAAATTGTCAAGAACCTTCGAATGTGTCCAGATTGCCATACTGCTGCCAAGTTCATTTCTAAGATTTTCAAGAGAGAAATCATTCTAAGAGACGCAACCCACTTTCATCATTTCAAGAGTGGGCTGTGTTCCTGTGGAGATTATTGGTGATTCTCAGTCAATAAGCTAGCGCAAGCTATTTGACAATTGACTGTCTCTTGGAAGGTATGGTGTTCACTGTTAACTGTTATATGTTTTTAGTTTCCTGTTATAGGATGATGTGTAATAGTGTAAATTAGATTAATTAACATGTGGCATGTTAGTTGATAATTGTGGCATACTGATAGGCAGGGTTTTTTCAAAGGACATCTCACGGGATGTTCTTGTGATGGATCCAATTTCATGATGGTTGAAGGCATGCTCACATTCACTGCAAAGTCTACATTTTTAGGTCCAACCGTGGTCCTACCTTGGAATTTTGGCTTATTAGCTTGCTCCCTAGGACACGTATTGTCAAGAATCTTTATTTGTGTTTGGATCGCCACACTGATGTCAAATTCATTTCTAAGATTGTTAGTCGAGAAATCATTCTAAGAGATGCAACCCTCTTCAATCATTTGAAGGACGGGCTGTGTTCCTGTGGAGATTATTGGTAATTCTCATCCAGTTAAGCATCGTGTGAAAGTGTATTTAATTATTGACTTAGTCTTGGAAGGATGGATCCAATTTCATGAGAGTTGAAAGCATGCTTATATTCACTGCAAAGTCTACCTTTCTAGATCGAACTACGGTACTACAAGCGTTAGAACTTAGAACATCACTACAAAAAATAGGTGCAAATTATAAACCTTGGAATGTTAGTGTATTAGCTTGCCCCCGAGACACTTATCCTAATTGTCAAGAACCTTTGTATGTGTTTGGATTGCCACACTGCTGCTAAGTTCATTTTGAAGATTACTTAAATAAGTGCAAAAGATAAACCTTGGGATGTCAACTTATTAGCTTGCTCATTGGGACACTTAATTTGAATTGTCAAGAACCTTTGTATGTGTTTGGATCTCCACTGTTGTATACCAAATACCCCAAATCACATAAAAATAGTAAGTATAAGTAATTCCACACCTTAATAATGATAGAGAGTCAATGAATAAGAAGCCCCTTCAAGGAGGCAACCTCCTCTTACAATATATCAAATGCACAAGACAATATGCTTACTCAAATGAATCTCCTTTATTCATAGATAGGAGATAGAGAGGGCGAGACGTATCCTACAGTCTTGGCCGACCTAATAACTAATATAATAATATTATAATAATGAGAAATGGTTAGGACCCTAACATAACCCCCTCTTTAAAAAAGGTTTTGCACTCAAAGCATGTAATTAAGGGTGTTTCTTCATGAATTGCTCATCTTCCCATCTAGCTTCTTCTGGAGACATATTCTTCCACTTGATTAGGTACTCCATAATGGTTCTATTTTGAAGAGAAAGACAACGTCGATTTATAAGTTTTTCTGATTCAAGAATCAATTTTTCTTCTTCGTTTAGTTCCGGAGGTTCTTCATCTATCCCAAAACCTTTTTAAGGCAAGAGACATGAAAACCCTTATGAATGCATGAAGAAGACAAATCTAACCCATAAGCCACTTCTCCAATCCCGTGAAGGATCTTGTAGTGTCCATAAAGTTTTGGAGCTAGTGTTTGATTCTTCATTTGTTTGAGAGTAGATTGCTTATACGGTACCTGAGGACTTCGACAATGAGCTGGTGCCTTGGTTTCCCATTGCCCTCGATCATTAGACCTAGGAGGCCTTGGCATTACTGGCCTCATCTCTTTCTCTCTCTCTCTCTCTCTCTCTCTCCTTATTGATTGGTATCGAGTTGTCCAGTTTAGTTCGGGACACTCATTTTGTACTATAGCATCTATGATATTGTTATACGTTTTTCTTTTGGTGCTAGCTAGGCCTAGCAATTAGCTTAGTTCAAGCACTTATCTAGGCGGTACATTTACTTCATGTATCTTTCTTTATCTTGCTTTCAGCATTCTGCAGGAGGTGTTTTCGCACTCCCACATTGTACTCTTACTGAATGTATCCTCTAGTCCCATTGACCTACTTTTGTGGTCATGGACATTAATACAATTATCTTATCTTATTTTACTCCTCAAATTGTCGTTCACTTTGATGTTCATATGCTTGTTGCTTCATCCTATTTTGGGACATTTGAAGGTTTTCTTTAATTATTTGCAAAGTTTCTTTAGTCTTCTCAATATGTGAGTCTATTGCTTGTCCTTTGGAATGGTCCCGCAAAAAGGATGTGATGTTAGGAGTTGGATATCCATAACGAGCTAGAAGTAGAGACATCGTAGTAGTTGTGTGATGGGTTGTATTATACCACTATTCTACTGGAGGAATACACTTTATCCATTGGGATTGTTTGTTTGAAGAATATCAACAAAGATAACCCTCTAAACATTTGTTTGTTGTTTATGTTTGACCATCTGTTTGTGGATGATATGCTAAACTCATGGCTAATATTGTTCTTATTATCTTCCATAACTCCTTCCAAATATTGCCTATGAATTTTGGATCTCTATCACTTACTATTATTTTATAAGATCAATGAATCCTATGAATCATTATTGAAAACATCAACAACAACAAAAAATCGTGAGGGGTCTGGAATACAACTTCTCAACACATTGCGGAAAAAAATCGGCAAATCGCTGCAAGCATTAAAAAATACAAAACAAATTCATTTTTAATTTTTTTTAAACATATAAACCAACAACAACATCAAATAAACACATTGGCACATAAATATAGGAAAAAATTGATATATATGATGTAGTGGATGTCAAATCAATGCTACATCAAAGTCAATACTAAATCTTGAAACTTGATAGCTGTCCAATAAAGGACTCAAAAGTGGATAACCAATACTAATTGACATCAAATATATAAATGTATCTCATCATCACAAGTCATCTACAATGACAAATCTAGTAGCTAGCTATCAGCCTATCCTGGAGAATCAATGACCTCTCCGTCTTTTATGGGAAAAGGTCATGGCTTGTTTGCCACTAGAAGTCCCTACATCATATGTCTGATGCCGGCTAGAGGGTATAGATGTATCATCCTACATAGAAGGTGGTACTGGTGCTGATGCTGCCACATCACCCTCGATGATGTCAAGGTCCTTTGCACCTGAATCTAGCTGTTCCTCCCCTTCCTTCCGTGCTTGCTATGCTCCTCCCCTTCCTCCCATGCTCCAACCATGTAGGTGCCTCCTCAATAATAGGGGCCTCAGACTCCACCCTCCACTCAGACAATATGTTAATATTGTCCAAGGAAATAGCTTCCACATCAGGTACCTTCTCCAATTGCTTCATCCATAGTCGAATATTGTAGTGAACATATATCAATCATTGAGATGTGGGAACCCCAACCTGTTGCCGCCTGGTTTCACACCTAGGAAAACGCAGCAGAAGTCTTCAAGCTGCTGGTGTGGCCTTGGGGGCAAGTCAGAGTCAAGTGCTGTCACTTGGGACTCGACTCCTTCATCTAGGCTTTCCTAGCGAAGCCAAGGGGGGTGGACCCTAAAAATGAAAAGAAACTATGGTGTCTAATCTAGGAGTTAGAAATATTTTTTGAAACCAAGCTAATGCAACATACATTTATACATATAAAGCAAAGCATCATTCATCAACATTTTATTTGCAAATATTCAACATCATCATCATAAACAACATTCATTAATAACATGAAATATAACAATATAAACCAGTGCCTGAATGGAGTCGAAATAGATGCATGAACTGAAAAAGTAAATGTTGTGCAAGTGTTCATGGTTTATTTTAATTTAAATGTGGTAGTGATCTTTTATTAGGGTTGGTGGGTTCCCAATATACGTGAAGGTACGGGGAACATGTCTGGAATTTTGATGTGTGGCATCTCACTCAGACTTGGGCTGAATCGGAGTTTCAAGGAGGTGTTCAGATGTTGTACCAACGAGGGCAAGCCTAACGGTTTCCAAGAGATCACTACTCAATTTTGTTCCAAGCCCTCTGAAAAATTTCCCCACGACAACAAAATACTCGCGTTTTGCTAGATTTTCACAAAAATGTTTGTTTATTGGGGTGGTGTTAGATCCTATTACTAGTCATCTCCCCCTTTCTGATGCGTACCAACATGATCAGACTAAGCTGCAAGTTGGCCACAGAGCATACGGGAGAAGACCTTGGAAATTAAAAAAAAATAAATTATGAACCAAAATTTTATCTTTTAAAACCCTAAGAGTCTCTTTTCAGGCCAGTACTCAGGAAAGCCCTTGTTCTGAAACCCTACTTCGAGAAAACAAGGGGCGTTTGAATTGTAGAAAAAAAAGTGAAAAAGCTAAGTCTTGAGTGAACTCGTGGCCTGCCAATGGAACAGACTAACGAGGTTAATTTTAATCCTAGTTTGATTTTATTAAATGCGAAAAATGAAATCTTAACTTAAAAAAAACAAACCACGAAAATCGAGTCGACACAGTTTTCCCCCCGGGGAGGATGGGGTGTGGGCGCTTGGTTAGCCCACTTGGTCTCATTTAATATTTTAGTTACAATGCAATAGAAATGCCCCAGTCTTTTATGAGTTAGTGGCTTACAAAATGGAGAGAAAAAAGTTTCCGGTTTGAAAAATTTAGCTTTGGGTGCTCCGGATTGCCTGGATCCTTGAAATTTCAGCAGCACCTCCTCCTACCTGTTCGTCTTTTGCTGCAAACCAACAAGCAAATATTAGTATAACATGCCCAAAAACACTTTAAGAGTGTCTTTGGAACACCTCCTAAAAAACCCAGAAAAAACTAAGTGTTACAACTACTTAAAATGCCAAAATTTAACCAAGTAAGACAAACAATGGGGCTTGTTTACTTGGGATCTTTGCAAGCTTTAAGAGCTGCAAATTCTAAGCTCTTTTAACAGCTAGATGAACTTTTAAATCAGATCTAACACTACTCCTCCTCAAAACTTTTAAAGATTTGACAATTTTTTACAAGTTGAGAAAAGTAAAATGCTAGATAAATGAAAAGATCTAATCTATTAAAGATGAACACTTTGTAAATGGAATAGATCAGACACATAGAGTAATAAATTAGAATGTAAAGTTCAAATTGCAAACCACTATTACTCTTTCAAAAAGTAACCAGTAACCAAGGTGAAAGTATGAAGTAGAAGAGAAGGAGATATGGGGAGTTTTTATCAATTTATCAATTTTTTCCTTGAAGAAGCCTTGGAGCCTTCTTGGTGGAGAACTGAGGGGTTACGTCTGCAAAAAGATGTTAGAAAAGTAAATGAAACAAACAAGATCCTCCACTCATCCACTTGAAATAACCTGCAAATCACATCAACTTGAAACCAAATGATCAAATCTAGAAATATACATATGAGAAATCAAAAGGAAATGCTCATAAACAAATGACACATTTAAATCAGATCCCTACACTTGCATAGATAAAAGACTAAATAATAAACAAATTATCTAATCCTCCTTATAAATCAATACTGATCCTTCCCAAAACTAGATTTAGATGCAAAAGAAAACAAGTAGCTCAAATACATGTTACCTCAATGAAAACCATGACATTCACCCACTCATCAAAAGCACTACACCAAGCTTGACCTCCAAAGTCTCTTTATTCATTAAGCAAAATGACAAGTACAAAATCGAATTACAAGTGCTAGCTCTAACTCCCAAACTCCAACTAGAGAAAATGGAGTGGGCAGCCATGCTTAAATAGCCAAAGATGGAGAGAAATGGGTGGAATGAGTGGCATAACTCGTGGAGAAAATGGGGCTGCCCACTCCCATGTAATGGGCTACCAAAATCAGCTCCAAATCAGTTAAAAATCAGCCATGTGAACCCATAAACATAGCTGCAAATTCCATGATTGAAGGGGCCCAATTTTGGGAAATATGCCCCCCTCAAGTGGGGAAGTAATCCCACTAATATAGCTGCTCGGAATCTTTCCAAAACCAGCTCTTACAACTCCTAAAACATAGCTGGAATAATTCTGATTTCTAATCCCATAAAATTTGGAAGTTAATTTTTTATGATTTTTTACTTTTTTCAATTTTTTCTCCACTTTTTCACTTTTTATTTTTATTTTTTTAGCATAAGTGAAAAATAAATGACTCCAAGACTATAGAAAGTGGGTTTTGGGGTGTGGTGGGTGCTCTGAGTTAGAAAACGAGCACCACCAAGGCAAAAAAGACTCCTAGACCACACTTTTATGCCAATCACAAAAAATTTAATTAAACCATTAAAAAAATGGCTCAATCATGGAAAAAATATTTTTCGCCAGAAATTAAAATAACAACCTAGGGGGACTTAGCACATGTCCATATGACTCAAAAATAATGTCTAGCATGTTCATATACATTGACCCATGGACTTTAACAATTCCCTAAGGCTCGTTAACCTCCCCAGGCATTCCAGCTTTGGAGGAGTAGGAGAAAAACCCAAAAATTATGTTATGCACTAATGCAAGACATAATTAATAGGTGAAAAAACTCCTTGGAATACCTGACTTAGCCAAAAAGTCCTAGGGAACCAAGTCCTTTACAAAACACCATGCTAGTACATTTTATTACAAACCCCGAAGGGCCATGGACATGTGGAAAAAATTAAAAAAAGGGGGCCTTTAAAAGGCCTACTAGACATCAAATCATCGAAAACGAACATGTAACATGTTCAACTTTGCTCGCTCACTTGATAGTCCAACTAAGTACAACTTAGCTGGTAACACTACATGTAAGAGGGCCATAAATAAATTTAATGAATCTTGACACTTGAGGGTCATAAACATGTCAAAAAGTGATAAATTATAATAATTGTAATTGGTTAGTTGAAGTTTTAACTTGTGTTTTTTTTAGTGTATTTTTTTGTACACACTCCAATTGCGCTCACATCTTGAAGCTTTGCATGTTTTGCTGAGGAGCCGAATGGAAAAATTCCATAAATTTGGTGCTCTTGCACCATAATTTCGCCACCAAACATCTATAACAAATAAGAAAAAAAAGACTTAAACTACATTTCATCAAAACATGATCCAACTTTCAAATAAAACACATAATTAAAATTTTAAATTCTAGTAGCTTACGTGGCATCAAAATACTCCTTTCGGCAATAGCATCAGCAAAGCCAAATAGTCCACTAGCCTTTCGATACATCTTCATCTCATGACTAATTGTTCTGCGAGTATCAACATTAGGTACCATCCCGTGGAGACATGTCAAGAGCTCTTCCATCACCTGGCCATCAAAATCAAAGTTGCATGAGTAAACATAGGCAGGGCGGAGGAAACGTGCAACTGCATGAATGGGCTGATGGAGCATCTCGACCCATCGACTATCATTCAAATCCTAGATCATCATGTATCTATTATGTCCAGGGGTACCCTTGCATACGTAATAAGATAATATAGTTTCTTTGGCCCTATCCATGGCCTCATACAAGTAGTCCATTGCGGGCTTCTCCCCATTAACCAAGTGAAGAACCTTTACCGAAGGATCGCTAATTGTGGACACTTCTAGCATTCCTTCCCAAAAGGAATTGGTGTACACTAGTTTAGCAATGGCTGTTCCATCCCGTCTTCTGTTGAATGTGTAGTCACGTTACTCATCACAAACAAACTTTTGCTTCAACTCAAACTTACATTGGAGCATAGAGTGAAGAGAGATGAAGCTGCTAGCAAAACGTGTGATTGTAGGATGCAACAACTTCTTGTTTCTTGTGAATCTTCTCATGAGGCTAAGAACAAATGCATGGTTATATATGAATTTTGTGATGGTCGTAGCTTGATCAACAACCTCCTTGATGAAGGATATTTTTTTCATTTCTAAGCATCAAATTGAGGCAATGGGCAACACACGGAGTCCAAAACAATGCGGGATGCCTCTCCATTAGCTTCCTATTGACAACCACATAATTAGTTGCATTATCTGTTATGATTTGGAGAACATGTTTCAAACCATTCTCTCTGACGAATGCATCCAATAATTCACACAATAATGCTGCTTCTTTAACATGTGCTGATGCATCAATGGATTTAATAAACATGGTACCCCTAGGACATGTACCAAGAAATTTAGATGGGTCCTACCCTTCCCATCTGTCCAACCATCGGACATCACTATGCTTCCAGTGGACTCCCATGACTTCTTTAGCTCTTCCAATCTAATGTTGATGTCACTCTTTCCTGCTTGTAAAATTGGCTTCTACATCTCCTTATAGGTAGGGATTTTGTAACTTGGGCCAACAACAACAATAGCATCACACATGGTCTAGAAAAATGAATTGGTCTCTGTGATGCTCAAAGGTAAATCGCTCCAAAAAATCATCCTCCCTATAAGCTTGTCTGCTTCTCGCTTCTCTTTTTTTTAACCATTGATTGGATGGAAGGTTGAGCCCCATCTCCGGTTCTTGGAACAAACAAAGGTGAGGCCCTTGTGGAAGGTGAATCTATGGAGTCCCTCTCACTGCCATGTGTCTTAGTCCCATATTGCCTATGGTTCTTGAGGATCTAGCCACTCCATCGGCCGTAGCTTTAACTCTGTTAGCAACTTCCTCCTTACTGTCCTTATCATAAATAACATCATGGGCATCTGCATAATCTCTAGGGTTGATTCATTGCAAATCAAAACATCATGCCTTGGGATTTTAGCCAAGTGGTATTGTAATCGGCTTAATCCCTCCTGTCATAAGTTGGCCACACAGTTTACAAGAGAACCTTTGATGGTTTGTCCCATCCTTAGGCTTACCATACTGCCACATCAGATCCAAAACCTTTGGCATTTTGACAATGCAATATTAAACCTCCAACTTGTATCCCAAGCCCAAAAAAGGAAAAAAACTAACATCAAATATTACTATAAAAAAAACAGCTTGCTGTTAAAGGAAAGGAAAAGCAATCATCTAAATTATTTTTTTAGCCATGGAAAATGATGATAAGAGGCAAGAAAAAATGGACTTTGAAAACCCTACAAAAATCAAGGTAAGAGGGTTGGCAAAGAAAAACAACCCCCTAAATTGTTTTTTAAGCCATGGAAAATGATGATAAGAGGGAAGAAAACATGGACTTTGAAAACCCTAAAACAATCTATGAAAAAACAATGTAAGAGGGTAGAATTTGAATAAATACCTGGGAGTTGAGATGACCAACACCGTAGGTAGCTAGTAGTTGATTTGTGCTCCAATTTAAAAAAGCTTGATGGTGATGAATGTTAGTATTTTATACTTCAAGGATGGTTATGTTAGATCTTCAAACAATTTATATATTATCACAATAACCATATGCAATAGGATCACTAAAAGATAGACAAGCTCAACGTAAACAAGAGAACACAAAGATTTACCCTGGGAAAACCCTCTCACGGGAAAACCCCAACAAAACTTCTTCAGTATAGATACGTCACAAGTACAATGCCAATCTAGTACATCAAGAGCTAAAGGCTCTTACACAAAGATCCTAAGAATAAGATAAGATTGAAAACCCAAACATAAGCTTCCTCCAACTGCAGCTACTCTCCCATGCGCACTTATTCACTTGCTTGAGCGAAATTGTGATGATCCAAATGAGCAATTCGACCCCCTTATTTATACACATGTCTGGTTGACCTTTCCACTATAGGGTTGACTTTATTGGGGCAGTTTTGCCCATTGTTTGGGGCAGACTGCCCATTGTTTGGGGCAGTTTTACCCACTGACTTCTGTGGAGCCGACTTGTCTATTTTCACTTATTCTTTTAGGGTTTTTACATGATCAAATACAATATGAATATTTCCCGAAGGAAGTACAATAAGAATACAATAAGAATATCTTCTGAATTTACACAATCTTCAACACTCCCTCTTAACAAGGAAGGTATTCTTCTGGCACAATCATCATTGTCATCATTGTCATCATTGTCATCATCATCATCATCATCATCATTATCATTATCACTGCTGCTGAACTCTGTACTCTGACCATTGATTTGTGACATCCCTCTCGAATCTATACATCACTAGAAGTTCTATACGAGCAAGCCATTAAGTGGGTCCAGCCTAGGAGCACACATTATGTTTCCAAAGCAACCACCTGCGTTACCTCACTACGTGTCCAGATCATCTCGTGAGTGTATCCTAGGAGCCCAAATTACGTCATCGAAGTGACTACCTGCTAGCACGTCAAATCTCATCGTGTGGAGATCAACCCAGGACCACGAATTACACCACCCAGTGACCACCTACGTCTTCGCACATCTCGGCAACACGAACCTCGTGAATATAGCCTAGG
Organism: Larix kaempferi; assembly: GCA_027924585.1. Lineage (NCBI taxonomy): Eukaryota > Viridiplantae > Streptophyta > Pinopsida > Pinales > Pinaceae > Larix > Larix kaempferi. The sequence goes on along the minus strand of BSBM01000179.1, from coordinate 7,723,440 downwards.
AACACAAATTACGTCACCAAGTGACTACCTGCTTTCACGTCACATCATGTGGAGAATAGCCCAGGACCACGAATTATGTCACCCAGTGACCACTTGTGTCTTCGCACATGTCGTGTATGCCCAACATAGCGCCAATAGTTAGGAGACTCAATTATGTCACCAACGTGACTACTTACTGCATCCTTGTGAGTGTAGTTCGGGAGCCTTCATTACGTCACCGAAGTGACCATCCACTATCACATCACCGCAAGTGGAGAGACTCGCACAGGAGCACAAATTACGTCACTACGTGACTACCTACGTCTCACACGTGCTATGTTGCTCATCCCTCCCTCTTTCGAGGATCATCGATTTGGACAACTCCAAGCTTGTCCTTGAAGTACTCAAACTTCACTCTTGACAGAGGCTTGGTCAACACATCGGCTATCTGCTCGTTTGTCGCCACATACTGGAGCCTCACTACTCCTCTTTGCACCATATCCCTGATATAGTGGTACCTGATCTCGATGTGCTTCAACTTGTCATGAAACACTGGGTTCTCGGACAACTTCACACAACTCTGGTTGTCGCAGAAAATACAAGTCGCCTCTAACTCGAGATCAAACAATCCTGCAAGTAACTTCCGAAGCCACACTGCTTCGCAACTAGCTAAACAAGCTGCCATGTACTTTGCTTTGGCTGTATTGAGTGCCACACTTGTTTGCTTCCTACTGAACTAGGAGATCATACTTGATCCCAAATTGAAGTAGCATCCTGAAGTGCTCTTCTTGTCTGTGACACTACCGACCCAATCTCAACACATGCTTTGCCACAATCAAGTGCACACGTCTCAGCTCTACCATGCACTGACTCAATGTGTTCACCACAAAGCATATATTCGGCCTCGTGTTCGCCAAGTACATCAATGAGCCAATCATCTATCTGTATACTGTGGCATCCACTGTCTCTGAAGAAGTATCACATAACAACTTCAAATTTGATGCCATTGGTATGGCCATGGCCTTGCAATCCATCATCCCTAATCTCTTCAGGATCTCTACTGCATTTTTTTTCTTGGCTAAGGGAAAATCTCTTCTGGATTCTGCCACACTTCAAGACCTAAAAAAATAGTGCATCATACCCAGGTCTTTCATCTCGAATTCTGCGGCAAGTTTCTTCTTCGTTTCTGCAATGAGCTACTCGTCACCTGTCACATGTCATCTACATACAAAAGTAGTATCATTGGTTTTCCATCCTCAACCTTGAAGTAAAGGTTGAAATCTGCTTTACTCTTGGTAAAGCCCAAGCTCGTCAGAAATCCGTCAATCCACGTCCTGGGTGTTTGTACAAGGCCTTCTTCAATTTGCACACGTGTCTGCATGTCATGTGTCTCAAATCCTAGTGGTCTACTTGTTCTTTTTATTGGGCCAACTTGTCTTTTATAATATAAAATTACGTTTATCATTTTATTTACATTTGTAGGTCGTCTGAGCTTATGAGGATGCCTCTCATAGCGATAACATCAACACTCCCTCTTAGCTATAGAGGTATCATCACGCTGGAACTCGTCAAGCATCATCTGGTCGTCACAACTAGACTTGTACATCTAGGTATCATCTGAACGTCACGACTGGACTTCATACGTCTTGGCATCATCTGGACTCGTACAACTTCTGATCATCATGGATGGACTAGCATCATCTGGACTCATACATCTTCTGATCGTCACGGTTGGACTAGCATCATCTGGACTCCTACATCTCTTCATCATAAGAAAGGGTTAACATCATCTACTCAGGACGATATCCCATACAGGGATTCAAATATACTCTATACAAGAGTCCTCTCCAACCTGGAGAAAGTTCAACACAGGAACAACAGTCCTAACTGGACTAAGCTCATGGTCAACTGGACTGAACTCCTTGTCAATCTATAAGGACCGCCTGTTCAATACTGGACTGAACTCATTATTGGTCTACGAGGACCGCCTGTCCAACCTAGACTGAGTTCATTATCGGTCTACAAGGACCGCCTGTCCTACCAGAACTACGCTCACTATGGTCTATGAGGACCACTTGCCCCAATCTAGGATCCACTAAGTATCCATCAATCCTGGCATACCATGCTCGTGGTGCTTGCTTAAGGCCATACAGGGCCTTCTTTAGTCTGCATACATGGGATTCCTTCCCATGAATTTCGAAGTCCTCTGGTTGTTCGATGTATACTTCCTCCTCAATTACTCCATTGAGGAAAGCTGTTTTAACATCCATCTGATGTAGTTTCCATCCCATAGCTGAAGCTAGAGCTATGATTGATCTGATGGTCGTGTACCGTGCAACTCGAGCAAATGTATCGTCATAATCAACTTCCTCTTTCTGGGAGAATCCTCTAGCCACAAAACTCGCTTTGTGCTTCTCAATGCTCCCATTTGCTGCATGTTTAATCTTGTAGATCCACTTGGAAGTCACAACTAACTTCCCTTCAGGTCTTGGCACCACTTCCCATATGTCATTCTTGATGATGGATTGATATTCTTCCATCATAGCATCTTTCCAAACTTGCTGGTTTGCAGCCTCCTTGTAACTGGAGGGCTCAGAATCAATAATGTGGGACATCAGTGCTACGTATCCTGAATATCTTCGAGGTTTCTTGCTCTCCCTGAATGTACCTGGGGGAGCAACATGGTTTTTTACATCCTCTAAAGTTTGTCAAGCCCAAATAGGCCTCTTCCTGCCAATAGCCAGATCTCTAGGAACATCTGTGGGCTCTACTGGATCAAATAGATCCATCGGATCTACAAAACCTATTGGATATGTCATCTCCCTCTAAACTTCTGAAGAGGGAGGGGGTAATGACTCTGTTTCTTTTGGAGCTTCTTGCTCCTCACTCTCCGGGGATGATCTCCTAGCCTTTCTGAAGGAAATCTCTTCTTTGAAGGAAACATCCCTACTGATTTCAATCTGTCTCTAACCTGGGATGTAGATCCGATATGCCTTCGAGGATTCATTGTACCCAACAAATGTACCCTTCTTCCCTGAAGGTTCTAGCTTTGTTCTCTTTTCTTTGGGTACATGAATGTATACTGGACAACCAAATATTCGTAGATGACCAACTTTTGGCCTCACACCTGTGAAGGCCTCTTTTGGAGTCATATTCTTCAGTATTCTGTGTGGACTTCTGTTTTGAACATATACTGCAGTGCTGGAGGCCTCTGCCCATAAGAACATTGGTAGATTTTGATCATGGATCATGGCTTTGACTGCCTCAACTATAGATCTATTCTTCCTTTCTGCAACCCCATTTTGTTGAGGGTTGTAAGGAACTGTATATTCCTTCTTGATTCCTGCTTCCTTACAAAAATCACTGAATTCTGATGAGGTGTACTCTCCTCCATTATTGGACCTGAGAATCTTTATTCTCTTTCCAGATAGGTTCTCCACCTAGGCCTTGAATTCTTTGAACTTGTTCATAACTTCTTCAGATTCTTTGGACTTCAAGAAATAGATCCATGTCTTCTGGGAGTAATCATCTATGAAAGTCACATAGTATGAAAATCCTCCCAATGATGTAACTATCATAGGTCCACACACATCTAAGTGTACCAACTCTAATATTCCTTTGGACCTGGTGTCACTATTAGGAAAAGATCCTTGGCATTCTTGCCAAGTGCACATCCTTTGTAGATGCCATCATGTTCCACTTGGAGTTCGGGAAGTCCTGTAACCATCTTCTTGAGAGAAGGAAGAGCTCTATAGTGTAGGTGAGCAAGTCTCCTATGCCATAGCTCACTCATATTGATAGAGTCGTGTACTAGAGCCTGAACTGGCTGTACTGATAATTTGTATAGACTTTCTTCACGAATACCAATTACTCTTGCAAGATCGATAGTGGAATTCTTGTGCCATGTAAGAACCTTCCCATCTAAGAATGCAACTTTATAACCCTTGTCTTCTAGTGCTAAGATAGAGACAAGATTTCTTTCATTCCTGGCACATATAGTACTTCTCCCAAGTGCAGAGAATCACCAGAGTCTAGTTGAAAGGAGGTTGTTCCAGTTCCTTTCACTGCATATCTAGCATTGTCTCCAAGGACCACTCTTAGATGTGATTCTCTTTCATCTAGGTTTGAGAGAAACTCCTTGTAACCTGTCATATGCTTAGAGGCACCACTATCTAACAACCAAACATTACTATCAGTAGGAACAGTACCTGATAAAGTTGAGATGAAGAAGAATTCTTCTGTCTTCTTCAATTTCTTTGGTTGAGTTTCTTCATCCACATCAACTGCAGAGGCATGTTCTTTCCTCTTCTGTGAATTGCATTGGCTCTTGAAGTGGCCAAACTTTCTGCATTTATAACATTGAACCTTCGACATGTCCTTCTTCTTCCTTTGGTCAGGATTAGGACTTGGTCTTCTGCTTTTGTCTTTTCGTCCAAAGTTCCTTTTTCCTTTATTCTTGGTATGTGTAATGATAGGTTGATCTTCTTCATGAGGTTCTTGAATCTTGCCTCTCATCACAAGTCTTGTTTCTTCTTGTGTATAGTCTGCCCATATTCTTTCAAAATTGGGTAGTTTTGATCTTCCCGATATGCTTCGGATGAAGGGTTCCCAAGATTGAGGGAGACCATTCAAGGTCATCATGACCAATTCTCTGTCTGCAATAACTTCACCAATTGTTGCCAATTTATCTTTTGTCTCTGTGATCTTGAAGTATGAAGCTATGGTGTTTGATCTAGTCATCTTGATGCTTGAGAGTTGTTTCCTTAGGGCAAGAGCCCTATTAATGTTTGTGTTCTCAAACAACTTCTTCAATGAGTCAAACATTTCCTTTGCTGTCTTCTTTTGAGAAAACCGAGGGATCAAATGATCCTTAACTGGATCTATTAGTATCCTCCTTGCCTTGGCATCATTCTTCTTCCATTGAGTCTTCTCTAAAGCTTCTACTAGATCTGTCACTCTTTTTGTGGCAAAGTTTGGTAGATCATTTTCTTCTAGAGCAATAAGCACTCTAGACTTCCATGACTAGTAGTTTGAAGCTCCATCAAGCCTATCTTCAACCTTGATGCTTGACATTTTGACTAGGTACTGGATCTACAGAAACCCTAGTAGGAGCTAGGTCAAAAATGAATTTTGGATTTTGAGAAAACCACTTCCATAGATGAATTCGCCCTCCTGAGGCGAGTTGAATGAACTTTCTTTTCTTCCAAGTTCGTGGTCAGAACACTGAAAAACAATAAACCCTAATTCTGCAGCAACCTTAGAAATTAGGTCAAAATTGAAAATTGTCAAAATGAAATTTTGCTTGGACAGAAAAATTCACCTTGTTGAGGCGATCTCAATGAAGGTAAGATCAAACCAAATTGATGGTTGGAAGTTGGAGAACTTCAAACCCTAGTTTTTGGCAATAGTCACTTTCAGCATAGCTCTGATACCATGTTAATGTTTTACTTATAGCAGCATAATATATATAAGCAATGAAAAGGATCACTGAAAGAACAACTATGCACAGAAACAATAGAGACAATAGACACAACACTTTACCCTGGGAAAACCCAAACTCGGGAGAAACCCAACAACCCTTTCTTACTCTGAGATTTTAGTACAAAGAAGATAAAAAGTACAAATTGAGTCAATGCTCAAGAAATCTGCTCCAAATGTCTTCTAGCACCTAGAAAATGCGAACTCCTCTACTTGAGCGAACTTGCTTGGTGAGAATGATGAAATGAGGGAGGCAACACTTCTATTTATACATTACTTTTCATAAAATCCCCTAACTGGGTCGACTTGTTCTTTTTACTGGGCCAACTTGTCTTTTACAATATAAAATTACATTTATCATTTTATTTACATTTGTAGGTCGACTGAGCTTATGAGGATGCCTCTCATAGCTATAACATCAACAACATCCACTGTCTCTGAAGAAGTATCACATAGAAACTTCAAATTCGATGCCATTGGTATGGCCATGGCCTTGCAATCCATCATCCCGAATCTCTTCAGGATCTCTACTGCATTTTTTTTCTTGGCTAAGGGAAAATCTCTTTTGGATTCTACCACACCTCAAGACCTAAAAAATTAGTGCATCATACCCAGGTCTTTCATCTCGAATTCTGTGACAAGTTTCTTCTTCGTTTCTGCAATGAGCTTCTCGTCACCTGTCAGGAACAGGTCATCTACATACAAAAGTAGTATCATTGGTTTTCCATCCTCAACCTTGAAGTAAAGGTTGGAATCTGCTTTACTCTTGGTAAAGCCCAAGCTCGTCAGAAATCTGTCAATCCACGTCCTGGGTGTCTGTACAAGGCCTTCTTCAATTTGCACACGTGTCTGCCTGTCATGTGTCTCAAATCCTAGTGGTTGCTCCACAGACACTTCTTCTTCTACCACACCATTCAGGAAAGTTGTCTTTACGTCCATCTGGTGTACTTCATCACTGCCACTATCGCAAGTATAGATCTGATCGAAGTGTATCTAGCCACAAGAGCAAAACATCTTGTCATAATCGACTCCCTCTTTCTGAGAGAACCATGTGTTAGTTTTTCACAATTTTATCTGGGATCTTACTGAGAGAATAACAAGCACATCATAAACACAATAGAAACAAGAGACACAAAGATTTTCCTCGGGGAAACCATAAAGGAGAAAACCCCGCAACTTCCTCAGAGATAGAATGAGCACCAAAACAGTGTCACAAAGATAAACCCCAAAAATAGAGATGGTCTTCAACAGCTTCTCTCTTCTCCTCTAGTGCGAACTTGTCCTCCTCCTCACTAGTGCGAACTTGTGTGAGTGAGTGAGTAAATAAATGAGAGAGCCTAGCTCTCTATTTATACACTCACCTCCACTTTAACCTTACCACTTAACAGGTCGGCCCCTAACTAAACATGAGTGGGCCAACTCCTCTAGGGGACTTAAAAGCCCCTTTACAAATTGACTCTAGGGAAACTAATGCCCCGACTTACAAGGGAGGATTTACCTCAATGACTTTACATGACCAATGTAATAATTACATCCCCGACCGGAGGAATAAACATCTCCGTCGGAGGTACAAATAAAATACAATAATAATTACATATAAAATACAAGTGAATATCTTCCGCAGTTACAATAACATTAACACCATGAACCTTGCCTTGTACTTCTGTAGAATGCTTGATTTTGTAAATCTACTTGAAGGTTACTGCTGAACAATCATCACTTGTTTTTCGAAACAAGTCTCATCAACCTTCTCTTGTAGGTCATAGCACATGATTTTCCTACAAGTCAAATTCAGTGGTATGATTAGTAATATTTCATAGTCATCAAATCATGTTTACATTTTAATGACATTCATAATTCACACAATTATGTAACAATGTATTTTAGCCAATGCCTTAGCACAATCCTCATCCATATCCCGTATACACATGGTAACTATCTAGATACCTTCCATCTCTACCAGAACATACTATTAAGAGTGTGCACTGCTCTTAACATGTTAGCAAATAAGTTTCATCCTAGACGAGCTCCATCAAGGGCTCATGGGATGTTGTGCCACACCATAGGCTACTTACCCATCATATGTAATACATGAGCCTACTGTCAGTCAATCTTAGTCATATATAAATGCATAAAGGAAAATTGTTGATGGAATATCAGCAATACTGAGAGGGGGGGGGGTGAATCAGTATTGTAAACTTTTTCTTTTAATTCCAATTATTTTAAGCACACATATTAAACATTTCATTAAACAATAAACTCAAATGGACACAGCATTTTATCGTGGAACCCTAAAGGGAAAACCACAAAGTCATGTCTATTAATCTGCAAAATTGCTTTTACACGTTACAATAGAATTTGATTAGCACCAACTAATCAGGATGCACCCACACCCTTATTCACCAGCAACAACTGGTAGGAGGCTACAACCCCCTTGTGTAGTCAGCTACAACTGACAAGGAAAGCACCAACTCCCCTTCTGCAGGCACCAACCTGCCCTAGCTCCACCCTGCCACCCTAGGTTTTATCAGCTACAACTGATGGGAGAACCTATTCCTACTTGCAGGCACCAACCTGCCCTTGCTCCACCCTTCCACCCTTGAATTAGATTACTTCATTAATATCTTGGATTGCTGCTCTTCTGCATCTGCCTCTGAACTTCAATGCCTCTGCTTTTGATCTTTAATGCACCCTCTTCTTCTGCTTCTGATCTTCAATACACACTTAGCAGATACACTTCTCTTGGTCTCTCTCTTCTGCTTCTATTTAGAATATCTTCATGAAGAACTAAGAGACACTCTTCATTTGAACTGACTTGGGGTTTTTATATTACTCACATATTCAAAAATAAAACAATGTGTCTTTTCAAGAAGAGTCACCTTTTTCCACTAACAATTTTTTTAAACTAAGTTATATTTAATATTTTAATTAAAAATATTTTAATAAAAAATATTTTAATAACCAAACTTAATGTATATGTTATCACACAACTTGTAGTTGCCCCTAATGGTATCCCATCCGGGATGGTAGAGGAGATGGGCAACTAAAGAGGTGACCCAAGAGATGCCACGGTTCCCAATGCAAGGTGGGAGTCACGTCAACCGAGGCACTCTTCACTTTAGATCTAGATAGATCAAGACCTAGGGGTAGACCTTATAACCAATCAAAGATGATTGGACCCAAACAAAGGTTCCTAGGGATGAGTAAATGGTAAGTTGCGGAAACCAATGCAAGGTAAAGTGGACCTAGAAATTAAAGTATGGTTGAAGGTGGTTTGAGAAATGATTAGTATTTCAACCAATGTATGATTTAGGCCACATGATTAGTTATGATGACAAGATATAGTACCATATGGTACACAAGTGGGTCTTACCTTCTTGAGATATGTGAAATGGCTTAAAGTGGACCCACAAGGTGAAATTAAGGGATGCGATTGGCACTAGAGGATATGTAATGAGTAGATCTATGGATCTAAGTTGAATTTAGGAGTACCCATGTACCGAATCTAAGGTTTGACACAATTCCCAAGGAGTGCGACTTGCTTAAGGAGGACTAGTGCCTTGTTGGATGGGTTAATGGAGTCAAAAGATATGTCAAAGTGTAGATCGGGACACCTAGAGGTCAAGTCAAGCGGGTTAATTGAGATAGAATGGTTAGATCTCGCTAGATCTAGGATTTCATGAAATGACCCAAGTGGACCACAATCACTTAAAACAAGGAATGCTATCCCCAAGGCAGATCGTCACAAAATGACACTCTAGATATAGGTTTCAAGGTATGCCCGTTCCAAATCTATTGCAATCTCAACTACCCAGGTCCTAGAAGTGGGCAAACTCAGTCACCCAAGGAAGTGCGACCTTGCTCAAGGAGGGCTAAAAGGTGGGTAAGGTGTGTCAAATCAAGTCCAATGGCCACCAAATTGTAGATCCTAGTAGCTTAGGCACCGATCTATGTGGGTCTAGAAAATCAAGTCAATCCAAGGGTTAGATTTTACTAGATCTGAGTTTTAAGGTGCCAAGTAGTTCAAAAGGGGGTTTTAATCCCTTAAAATGTGGAATGATGCCCACAAGGTAGAAATCACCCAAGTAAAAGTTTAGGGGTAGGTTATCAAGTGTGTAGATTGCAAATCAAGTGGGATCTCACCTACCCATATGCTAGATCTAACCAAACAAGCCTCTCCAAGGAAGTGCGATTTGGTTCAAGAGGGCTATATTGCCTTGAAAAGTGTGTCAATTTTAACCCAATCACCACCAAACTATAGATCCAACTAGGGGTGGATGCTATAGAGGTGGGTTCTTAAGATCTTTTCAAAAGCAAGGCTAGATCTAAGTAGATCTAAGAAAAACCAAAATGGGGTTTTTGATTAATTAGGGTTTGTGACCAATGAAGAGAGAATGGATGGAAAGAGGCACATACCTTGTAGATCTTACCTCAATTGCTTTCAAATTGATAGCATTCTCCTATGTGTATATTCAAGAGTGCAATTTTGATTCTCCAAGCCAAATCGTCCTCCTCAAGAAGCCAAATCGTCCTCCTCCTACAAGACAAGATCAAAGGAAACAAGTCAAGTAAGATGATTATGAAAATGATAGTAAGATGTAATAGAAAGCATCAACTATGTCACGAAGATACAATAATGATACTCCTTGTCACAAGATCAATCCAAGAGAGAATATGTGGATCCCTCCAACAATAACCCTCAAGAAATCGCCCTCCTCTCCACCAATTCGACTTCCCTGCAAGACAAATAGTTGTAGAACCAAAACCCACAATGATACATAGAAGAGATACTGTATACTCAAGATGCAAGAGAATCCACAAGACAAGAGAGATATGCTCCACAAAGAAGTGTTCTATTCCAATATTCCAGAGCTCCAAAGGTGAGCTATACATTAGGGGGTCTCCTCCTTATATAGGATAATAAAGACCAAAACCCTATACCACTCTACAATACTACATCAAATGAGTGGTTGAGATTAAAAGATCTCAATACATGATCAATGGCTAATAATGAATCATAACAATATATCACATGGATCACCCAATATAATGATGATGTCATAGTCTAACATAGTCATGGAGGGTGACGTCATCCACTAGAGGGGGTAAAAGTACCAAAGCCCACCTCATAATGACTAGGACATGACATAAGAAGCACATGGTGGGGCTAGGAGGCATCAATCCTTACTAGCTCATCCCCAAGGCACAATAAAATAATAAAATATGTCCAAGATAATATAAATGATCAAATTTGTCCTCAAAATCTGTGACAGACAAGCAGTAAAAGACCTCCTGTGATCGCTGTGGGCCTACCCACATGGTGAAAACTGGTTGGAAGATAGTTGGATCACCCTGGAAGACCTCTGTGAAAACCAAATGCCAAAACCTTGCCTCAATTGCCCAAATCGAATTCCTCGGTGACCACTTTATCCCATTTTTTAACTACCTCGGTAACTGTGAAAGTGCCAAAACTGCCTCCCAGGGCATCTGCGCTGTCCAATTGAGCCCACCAGGCTTTCCAGAAGGGGGGGTAAATGGTAAAAACAAGTGGCTGGACCACCCCCTCCTCATACAGTACCCTAGGTGAACTGGCCTCTCATGGCCCCTGCTGCTCAGGCTGGGAAATCAGCCCCAAATCTGGTCAACAAGTGTAAAACTGCGTCAATCACTGTCAGAAGTGCCCGGAATTGAAAGACAAGTGTCTCATTGGATCTAGAAGACCCAAATCCACTAGGAATGTGTACTCATACACCATGGGTTGCCCTAATGGGCCAGCTGTAGGGTCCACCATATATGGACAGTGCATAATCTGATGATCTAAAGTAATAATAAAACTTGCTGAACTGCATCAATCATCATCTGAACCATATGTCCATCATATGATATCATCTTCAAGTATGTGGGACCATCAATCATCATCAATAGGTATAGATATATGGTCCACATCATCACGGATCCCAATAATATACAACCAAGGATAAATCACATCAGTAGGCTAAGACATGCTTCTCTAATCATTCTCACAGCCAAGCTCAAAGTATAACATCCATTCAGTGGCATTAATCAAGTTAGCATATTCCTTTGTTATATAAAATTACTTGCACAATAGTTCAAATGACAAACTCACCCATTGGACATGGTCAAACTGCTAGTGAAGGATGAAGGCTACGAACAAGGTTGGGCCAAGGGGTTGACTTGTCTAACTTAACTCAAAAATACTTTGGACTGGGAGAAGGGGGAAGCTACAAACTCTGTGCTGGACAAAATAACACGGGGAATGGTTGTGCCTCACAAATGGATAAGTTGTGTAGAGAGTGCTTATTCAACTTAGGCATCATGTGTACATCAAGTTGATCCAGGTTCATTAGGATCATTCAATTTCATTTCATGGCCTTTTTGGCCTACATAACCCTTCGGATCTCAGGTGTGCTGATAAGCACAACTAGTTGCAGCTTGCATCCAGGGCATGTTTTCATATACATATAAGGTCAGCAATTGTTTAGATATAGCTTTTAAGAACCATTGCTTTTTGGACCTTTCATATACTCTTCGAGGAGTATTTTTAGCAGTTCATCGCTCTTGCCCTTTTTAGTTTCCATGAGCGAATTTATAAGTTTCCACAAGTAGAACATGAGCTTTCAGTTTTGGCCAACAACATCTCAAGTGACTAGGGGGAGTTCGAGCCAATGCCAAACATCGGGACAATCGACTAGAATGATCTAGGCCTACAATCCAACTCACCAAAGGCAAGTTTTGTCACCAACTTAGAGCCGAGACACTGAACATACAGGGATGCGGTCCAAACACAGAGGCAGAAAAATGGGGAAGTCCTCAGTATCAGAAAGTCAAATGAGACAGGTCAAGGTTCAAAGTCAAATAGGAAAGTCATGTATGGATGGAGTCAAGTGAGTATGGAGCCTACACTAGCAGACAACTAGTGTCAGGAAAGACCATATCTATGTAAGGTGGAAAACCAGTGGGTTTTGTTAAATGACCTAAATGTGCAAGCAATTGTCCATTTTATGATTTATAGTTCATTTTAAACAGTTTGCCACATCAGGAATAATATGCCAAGCAGATGCTGTGAACATGACTAAATCAACAAGATAATAATCCACAGTCAATGATAAAATATCCATAGATCATATAACATCATCACAATAATAATCATCATATATCATCTGAAACAATGCTGCAATATATCTCTAGGCACTGAACTGAAACTGTATGGGATAAAGGGTCACATCGGTCATCAAATCTGAACCCTCAAGGCTCAGCCTTGACACAAGGTCTAACATAAGTCTGAATAATACACTGCTCTGATCATGAGTGATCTCAAAATATACAATCATCATAGCCAAGCTCTGAATAATGGAAGCTCTGGAATGTGCAGATATCTGCTAAGCAAGAATAGTAGCCCTGCTACTATGGTGTGATAACAGTATATAACCTAGATTATTTTGCTTTAGTGCTCTAAGAGCTTTGGCTCTTTGCATTAACCCTCTTTTGGCACCTAAGGGCTTCGGCTCTTCACTTAACAATCTCCACATAGCATCGAACCTCTGTTTCTGTGACCATGTCCATATTGGCGACACATCACCATTCTTATTGCCATGCTGTCGTCCACCTCAGTGACACGTCTGCTAACACATTACTGCCGCGTCATTATCATCTTTAGTCATCGTCCACTGCGAAGAAGCCACGTGCAGCAAAAGATAGGGGGCCACATAGGCGTCCCGAGCTCCAAGCTGGTGTTCTTCTCGTGGAGAACCAAACACCCAGAGCTCCCCACTATCTCTGCACTCTGTGTTGAATGAGTTAGGGAGGACCAGTGTTTATAAAGACATACAACAAAGTCTCCACTACGAATGTGGGATAATTCCAATGAAGAAACAGATCACGATCGTCGATTTTGATAATCCAACGGCTGTTGAGTCTTTGTATATACAAACCGATGCCTCAATGTCACTGAAACCCTGTCGTTGATTTCCCATCAAGCTCTTCCACATCTAAATCCCTTGCTGCAACACTAGTGGCAACTAGCCAATTACAGACATTGCTTTTAAAGTCGGAAATTGTAGACTCCCGATCTGTCTGGTCCTTGGCCCCATGAAGGGAAAGACACAGATAGCCATGTTTAAGCAATTCCTTGAACAGACTATCACACTTTTCCTATGAATGTACAAAGACTAGAATTTTTCCCTTTTCATACCACTGACCAAGAAGCTCCAAAAGTCTCAAGAACCTTTCACCTTCAGGGCGAACCTCTATAGACTGTGTTATATCCTTGTTAACAACACTATGTCCACCCACTTGAATTTCCACTGGCCTATTCAATACTTTGCGAGCAAGAGTCTCTACCTGTCTAGGCAATGTGGCGAAGAAGAGCACAATCTGTCTGTCTGGTCTGGTATTTTGAACTATTCTAGTAATTTGAGGCTCAAAGCCCATATCAAACATCCTATCAGCTTCATCCATAACAAGGTAAGTAACTCTGCGAAGATTCGATATCTTACCACTACTTGTGCATAAGACATCAATCATTCTACCAGGTGTGCATACCACAATTTCTGTACCTCGCTTCAAATCACTAATTTGTTGTGCTACTCTGGAACCTGTTTTTGCTACACCAATACAGTCTCTTCCACTCATGATCACAGGAAGGGCCTGAGCTTGAATAGACATAGGCTTCTCGAAGCCTAATTTTTTGATGACTTCAAGGACAATACGAGTCAATCCCTTCTGGTTCCATGTCTTGACAGGCTTCGGCACATCTTTTCCACGAATCTTCAACTCAATCTGCTTTCTGTAAAGTGCAACTTCCTTCGATGTCATCATAGATATTTCTCGTACTTCCCGGTAAAAGCCTTTCTTGAAAGGAGCATACTGTACCTTGGAGTAGTCCACAATGGATAGTTTGTCAACTTTAGTTTTCTTCACTCTCTTCATGAACTCGTCATCATCTTCATCCTCCACTCGATCTTCGTTGAAATCTCCACCTTCTTCAATGTCAGAATCCTCGCCTGGTATAATTCTCCCCAGAGTGTTCTTAATGGTCCTCTTTGCTTTGGAGTCTAAGCCTTTGGCTTCTTTCTCAATTTCATTGCTAGGCTTTGAATTTTCTGCTGTGGTATTCAAATTTTCCACGTCAGGTACAGCCAATGTATTCATAAATGCATCCAGAGGATCAACTTCATCTTCAACGTTGGCATCAATTTTGCATCATCACTTGCATCATCTCCAGGCTTTTGAAATCTCTGAAACTCGTCAAATGATGGCTGAATGTTCTGAGAACTAATAGATTTCATGGACACAGTTTTGTAAACATATCCATCTTTATAAAAATGGGCATATGTCCTTAAAATGCAAAATATGGGAATGCCCAGATTTCTAAGTCATCATGATATCTATTTGACAGGTTCATTGCATGCATCATTTGTCTTTGCTTTCTGTCCTTACTGTATTTGTGGAAGAACACATACTTGCATGATGTTTGATCTTGCCGCCATGCATCTTTGAGTTTGTTTTAAACAAACTGGCTCTCAATTGAACACTTTCTGCTTTAATCAATCTTTGCTCTGCCATTACTAGTGTAGGGTATTTGAATGTCATCATCCTGAATTTGAATAACATCACCCTGATTGCCATCAATGACAATCTGCATCATCTGCTATTGCCATATTGCCAACAATTGTATCATAGATCTACACGTAAATGTTATGAGCAATATCCTTCAAAATACTCTGGAATTCAAATGACAGTAAATACTTATCTTTCGTGTGTTTTGTAGATTCCCTCTTGGTTTCTGTCTCCTTGCAGAAGTCACTGGATTTTCTGGAAGCGTACTTTGCTCCATCATCTGATTATGAAGACCTTGATCTTCTTCTTCCTCTAGTCCGGAACTTGCTGAAGTCTTCATCCTTGGTCCTCATGCACTGGATTCAAGATCTCCGTTTGCTTGGAAATAGATTCTCCACATCTTTTACATACGCCATCATGTTTTGTCTGGATCTCGGGTAGACCAGTCACCATTTTGCTTACAATCGGTAAAGCCTGTAGTGTATATATATGTAAGCCTTCTGTGCCAGAGTTCACTTAATTCGATAGTGTCATGAACCAATGCTTATTCTGGTTGACCTTTTAATTTTTACAAGCCTCCCTCTTGCTCTCCAATTACTATTGTATCATCAAAGGTTTTAGCCTGTGAGTGTTGAAATCAAGACATATTCTTCATCAATTGAGAAATCTTCCCTTGCTTTCTTCTCAACTGGTTCATCATCTTTTGCATCATGAACATGATACCTCTTCTTCTTTCTTTTCTTGTTGTGGTCTTTGGTTTTGGGGCAATCTCTTGCAAGATATCCCTTTTCATCACAAGTGTAACATCTGTAGTTTGAGTAATCCTTACGAGGTCTATGATTCTTGTGGAATCTTCTAGGCTTCTTGTGAGAGTGTTCTTCTTTCTTGCTCTTCTTTGCATGAGCTATTAAGGCTTGATTGTCTTCTTCACCCATCTTCTCTTCTCTAGCTTCAATTTTGGCTTCCTCTTGAGTACAATCTCCCCATAGCCCACTGAATTTGGTGAGTTTCCTTGTAGAACAAATCCCTTGAGACCATTCAATGTAATCATCACAAATTCTGCTTCTTCAACATTGTCACCAATGGCTTCTAACTGTTCTTTGATTTGGGAGACCCTTGTGAAATAGGATTGGATACTTTTCGAGTTCTGCATCTTCACACCCTTGAGTTGAGCTGTCAAGGTCATCTTCCTATTGATGTTCTTTCCTTCATATAGTCTAGTCAATGCATCAAACATCTCCTTGGGAGTCTTCAATGATGAAACATGGGGAATCAGGTGATCCTTGATGGAGTAAGTAATGATCCTTTTGGCCCTAACCAAATTCTTCTTGTGTCTAGCCTTGACTTCATTTCCCTCTGGCTCCACAACTTCCCCCTTAACATAGTTGTCCAATCATTCTCTTCTAGACTGAACAGTACTCTCTACTCTCTATTTCCATGCCTGAAAGTTCTCAGCTCTCCAAGCTTGTCCTCAAGCTTGGTATTGTTTGTCATCTTGATAGAATGAGAAACTCAAATGGAAATAAAGATGATAGTGCTTACCAATAGAGATGCTCAAACCAAGTGCTTGTTTTAATGCCTTTTGAGATATGCTTACTGGTTGACCTAGGGTTTGTCAGAGAAACCCTAATTTTCCAACTTCGGAATCTTGCAAATATGAAGTGAGGGAAAGATGCACCTCCCTAAGGCGAGTTGAGCAAACCATCCCTTCAGCCAAACCTGTGGACACAAATCTCAAAAATATGATGCCCTAGTTTTCCCGAGCAGAAATGACTGGGTCAAAATTCAAAATTCTCGAATCTGGATTGTTCCTCCACAGAAAAATGCGCCCTCCTAGGGAGAATTGATTTGTCCTCCTTTTCAGGCCACTCTATGGTGAAAAGCTTTCGGAACAGGAAACCCTAGTTTTCACTTCCGGGAGTTTCTGATGCACAAAGTCTTCTTTCAGGGTAGCTCTGAAACCATGCTAGTATTTTATACTTCGAGGATGGTTATGTTAGATCTTCAAACAATTTATATATTATCACAATAACCATATGCTATAGGATCACTGAAAGATAGACAAGCACAACGTAAACAAGAGAACACAAAGATTTACCTCAGGAAAACCCTCTCATGAGAAAGACCCAGCAAAACTTCTTCAGTATAGATTCGTCACAAGTACAATGCCAATCTAGTACATCAAGAGCTAAAGGCTCTTACACAAAGATCCCGGGAATTGTTAAAATTATAGCTTCAGAAGCTATTAAATATCATCACTAAACTTCTGCCATGTGTCTTTACCTTTTCCTTCCATGTGTCATCTCCATCAGCTGCTTTATGTCAAATCATATTTGCCAAGTGACATGTGTCCATTCAGGGCGCTGCTTAGGGCGGTTCCTCCCTAAGGGGGCTGCTTGGGGCGGTTCTCTTAGGGGGCTGCTCGGGACAACCACCCTAAACTATAAAAAGGGTGCCAACCCTCTCTTATTACACATTCATTTTTTCATTCCGATTTCTTTCTTGAAGAGAGCTCTTCGAGGAGGTCGAAGGAGCAGGCAGAGATACTGTGAGCTGAGATTGTCATACAGTTCTGGTATAAGTTGTTATGTCTGCTATAAACTTTTTTCCCTAGCACAAAGAAGTTTATGATGATGTAATTTGAATCTGATATCTTATATAAGAAAGATTGTTTGGCTGGAGTTTTTCTCCCTTCTAAGGGTTTTCTCCAGGATAAATCTATTGTGTTCATGTGGAATGAATTTGTGCATCTTATTGTTGACTGCTTGAATTAAAACTTGACAAGAATAAGATAAGATAGAAAACCCAAACATAAGCTTCCTCCAGCTGCAGCTACTCTCCCATGCGCACTTATTCACTTGCTTGAGCGAAATTGTGATGATCCAAATGAGCAATTTGACCCCCTTATTTATACACATGTCTAGCTGACTTTTCCACTATAGGGCCGACTTCACTGGGGCAGTTTTTGCCCATTGTTTGGGGCAGTTTTACCCATTGAATTTTGCGGAGCCGACTTGTCTATTTTCACTTATTCTTTTAGGGTTTTTACATGATCAAATACAATATGAATA
The DNA here is from genome assembly GCA_027924585.1 of Larix kaempferi. NCBI lineage: Eukaryota > Viridiplantae > Streptophyta > Pinopsida > Pinales > Pinaceae > Larix > Larix kaempferi. The sequence goes on along the minus strand of BSBM01000179.1, from coordinate 7,705,333 downwards.
TTTCCTGAAAGATGTACAATAGGAATACAATAAGAATATCTTCCGAAGTTACACAATCTTCAACAATGAAAGCAAGGTTTTGGTCTTCTAAACCTGTTGGTTGATGGTTGTAAATAGTCTTCGTCTCATTTCCCAACACTTGCAAAGCAAAATGACCTCTTAAAACCAAAAAAATCCTCTTTAAAACATAAATATTGTGGCATAGGCGAATTTTTTTGTCGTCATGCAATTTTTGGGGGAGAAATCATGATTTTTCCTAAAAATTGATATTTCCGATTTTTAGGTAAACATTGCGATTTTTTTGGGCTGGAAAATCAGTGCTTGGAAAAAATCGTGATTTTTCACAAGGTGGCTGAAATTTTGACGAAATTTTCAACACTGCTATGAATTTCTTTCATGAAAATTTATGCTACTTGTCTTGATGTATATGTACTTTGAATTCCACAAAAAATGTGCATATTTTGTGAGTCTCTGTCTATCCACGATCGCAAACATGTCATCCTTACCTTTTGATTTTGGTAAACCTATAATGAAGTCCATTGATATCTCTTCCCATCTTTGGTTAGCTAGGTGTAAGGGTTGAAGTAACTTTGGATTCTTGATAGAATATTTCTTTGGCACACCTGAGATTCTCTTACGAATTTTTGAATATCTTTCTTCATTCCTTCCCCAAAACTGTCTTTTTTGATCCTTTGATATGGTTTAAGGAACCCTGAATGTTCCGCCGTGGTTGAGTTATGAGACTCCTGTTAAATTTTTAACATAGATCTGATTTAATAGCAGTAACTGTCATTTTTTATTTCTTAGTAGACTTTGAAACTTGCAATTATGAGATTATGTAGCAGCAGTAAAAGAACAGTAAATAATCAACTGTAAAGTAGAGCCAACCATCCACAAGAGACACAAAAATTTACCCTGGGGAAAACCTTTCAAGGTATAAAAACCCCAGCAAGAATAATCTTCTTTAAATATGAGATGACTGAATTTTTACATGAGCAGATATAAAGCAGACTTTTTACATCAAGGATCTACTTGCCTCTAGGGCACACATACAAAGAGAACCTGCTTGTAGATGATGAAGACAACCCCGAATAAGATGACTGCTGCCACTAGTCAAACTGATCAAACCTTGACTTCTGCAATCAATGATTGTATTGACCAATACTGTAGCTGCCTTTGACAAAAATGAAAACCCTTGAGACCGCTGTGATCAAAAGAATGTTGCTGTTGACCAAGAGAATACTGCTCTGTTGATTTTCAAACCAGTGAATACTGCCCTGTGGATTGTCAAACCCTTGATGCTGGCTGGAAGAAGTCATCTCCGTACACAGAACAGGGGAATCCAAAATTGGGGACATTACATAAATAGCTGTAAATGGCAATGCATAAAGAACATATATAGCTGAAATTCAAATTTGAAAATTGCACATTATATGGATAGTTGGAAACTTCATATATAAGTTCAAGATGAAGTACAAGCACATACCATAGTCTTCTTTCAAGTGTAGTACAAAAACTCCAACTATCAAAAAAGCCCCAACTAGGGTAAATCATCAAACCTAATTCAACCAAGAAGATACAAGTCCAAGAATCTCTCCAACACAACCTCCAAGGCAAGACGTCCTCTTCTCTTCTTCTTCACCAATCCACCCTAGGGTTTTCTCTCAAAACCCTAATTTTCAATCTCTTAGGGATAAACCCTAAACCTAGAACTCCGGGATGCTTCAAGAAAGTCTAAAAAGACCAAAAACCCTAGCGACTTGAAGAGAGAGAGAGAGAGAGTGAGAGAGGGAGAGATCAAGTAAAATTGAAGAGCCAAGAGAGGGAAAGAAGACTGATCATCACCAACATCCTCTCCTCAAAAGCAAACCCTGGTCACAAGAGCAAACTCCAAATGAAGACATTTCCTCTAGACTTCATAACTCCTTTAAGGGTTCGTGAGGAAATCCTAGTGACATCCTTGAAGAAGCTAGTACAAAGAAAAGAGTACAAATGATGATATGGATAGAAAGATTCTTTCCTTCCTCTATTGATATGAGAGGTAAAGGAGGCCAACAATACTATGTGGGCACGAGCCCTTGTAAGTAACCTACACGAGTCCTTGTAGGCCTACACAAGTGAGACGTCCAATCTAAAGTACTTAGTACATGTGTCATGCTCCAAGGTGGTGTCGTGCAAAATAACGGCTCCAAGGGCTAGATTAAAATGGACAGGAATCAGCATCACAGTGCTTGAATATTTCTTAATTCATTAGTGGCAAAATGTAGTACATACTCATTTCATTTAGACGAGAACATACTGGAAGCCATGACTGCTCTTGATTACCCCTGGGTGTTATTGCACACCTTGAGCTGTAGGGCATGGGGATGTTGTAAGTCTAGAGGCTTCGCCCCACATCTAGTGATGTAACTACACAATGTAAGTCCACATGCCTCCGTCACAAGCCTTCACAGACTCCATCGATCCTCCTAAGAAATGTACTGCACCAGGTCAGCTAACCCTACAAGAACACTGTCGAATCCCTAGGAATCCCTCTCTCCAATCCCCTGAAAAATAAATCCAAGCTGCCACAGGCCATCTAGGGATTGAAGTTGAAGCCCTCCTCCATGATGCAAAACACTCCTCATCCCATGTAGGGCATTCTCCAACCAGTTGATCCCTCCATATGGCCACAATGAAGGGCACCCACCATCTAGGTAAGAGATCTCCAACACCCAAGAGAAGAACACCAAGCCAACACCATCCTAAGGTCAAACATCCATTAAGCAACATATCAAAATTGTGCATATCCATCACAGACCATCTCTCATGCTACAATCCATCTCGGACCATCTAGGGGCTGAACATACACCATGTACCCCAAATCTCATGAAGCACCGCTAAACATGGTGTAAACACTTTCAGGGTAACCCAAAAATCTAACACTCTATGGGTCATAGACTTGAGTAGGGCTGTGAGATAGAGTTTCATATAATAAGCACACAATAGCTAAAGTATTAAGAGAGTGTAATCTTAAAGTTGATATTGACTTAAATTTTTAACATTAAATGTTAAAAGTGGGGTCCCTATTTCAGGATGTTTGGTAATCGTTGAGACTCCTAGCACCTCACATGGAGAAGTAGGAATTGAGGTGTTTTTCCAGTTTCAGCAGGCTTAACAACTTTTCGGTGTCTCAGCACTATATGAAATAAAATAGTGCAATGTTTACGTATTTTGCTTCAGATATATATCGCACTTGGTGCCATTTTTCTATGTTCGCCTTTACATGCTATTTACATGAGCAGACAGCATATTTTGGTTTCTAGTGTTTTGGATTTACATCGATGTACATGATTATATTATTTTTAAAATTAAAAATTGAATGTTGTCTTTTCCTTACGACCAATTCTTTTTTCCATTTTTCCCCCGGTTTTCGGATTGATTCTAGATTTTGGCTTTTCCAGATCCAGTTTTAATATCTTGGGTTCCTATCGATGTGAGTCTTGATGCCTGATGGTCATATATCTGTTACTGTCTGTCTTGTTAGAAATGCATTTATATGTAAGTCTGCTTTGGGGTTAACTGGATTCTTTACAAGGAGATGAGATTACTGCTAACCTTCAAGCCATATTCAGAGAAGCGATGCCTGAACATATGGAAAGGCCTTATATCAAATCAGTTTGCAGTCGTTCTTATCATATATCTTTCTCTCTCTTGCACATTCAAAACCAAAATAGAGAAAATTAACAGTGTAAACCGCAGTGGACATCAGCTGCCTAGGCATTCAACAGAATAGGAAACTAATGCGAATGATACTTAACCAGATGCTAGTGTAATGTATAAATATCTCAAGCCTTGTGTTGTTGCTTCATTCTCATATCGTTAATGTAGAGTACTTTCTTTGTGTGTTTTCCACATTGAACATAATAATGCTAATACATACCAAACCTTTTTATCTGTTATTTTTGAGTAAACATTCGAATTCAAGGACATGTATTCAATGTATAATAAGCTATTAGTTTATAATGAACTGCTCCCAATAGAATCTGGGAACTGCCCATTCTCAAGAATGATTTTTTATATCTGTGAGAGATAATGTTGGCCATTGCTTTGTAATATCACTATGCAAAATGGAAGACTATTCACCAGAATCCTATAATAAGGATTAAGTTTTTGAGGATGAGCATGACTGACCTAGGATATGGTTTTTACTTTTTATCATTCTTTATCTATCTTTCTCTTGGATGAAAGAGTTTCCATGTTTGATTTGTCTTAATATACATTATTCGTATTAGTCTCTGCAGATCAAGTTCTGGTTAGAAGAGGACATTGGACATTGACAGTTGAGTTGATGAGATAATTTGTTCATGACAAGTGCCAAACCAGGTACAGCTTGGGACCCAAATACTTGTAGGCTTGTAGGATATCTATTTATTTATTTGTGGGTTGGCATTGTGTATTTTACTGTAGCATGCCTGCTAAGATAACGGAGATTTATCTGGGGATAATGTTCATCTGATCTTGATTCTTCTGTATGACTTTCTAGTGGAAGTGTTTTATCCATGTAAGTACCCCTATTCAATGTTATCTTATTTTTTTTTAACATGGTTACCAAATATGCAAGGAATGGTATTTATTGTGATATCAGTTCTTTCATATTGAAAATTGCCCATGCTATATTCCACATGGAAGTTGGCAATGATTGATTGCTGCCGGAACTAGTCTGGTAGAATTGGGAATTTTCTCTCCACTTTCAATTTTCTTGTACACCCTGGTTCTTCTATTAGTACTCTTATGCAATAACTTGTAGAGAAGGAAATTTATGTACATGAGTCTAATTGTAAGTTTTATTGTTTTCCAATTTATTTCATTCTGGTGTGCTGCAATTTCAACCAATAAACACTAGTAACCCAATCAGTTCACAGGTTTTGTATGCCAACTCCTTAGATGGCTCAAACATAATTCAACATGAAAAACTGCGTCATAGAAGGAGTTTTATGTTCCATACCGTATAAATATACTCATGATTGATAGTGGGCATTCTATTATGGAAATTTTAGTAATTATAGTTTACCTTTATGATTTGAAGGCACTAACTATTAAATTGTTGACATTGACAAATTTTATCATGTAGCTTTGTTTCAGAGAGATGAAATTGATACCTGAGAGAGTCCACACCAAATCTGATCTCTTTTCCAAAAGCAGAAGCTATCGAGGGAAATGGATGAGATCAATGTGAAATTTTAAGGGAGGAGTCTTTTGGTGTGATGCATATTCTGGCTTCTTGTCTTGAGCCTGGTAAATAAGTCTTTTAGAGGCATCATTGTCTTATTTCAGTAGTAACATGGAAGAAGATGGTGTTAAAAGGTGTTTCTCCAGAGATGGATGACAAATGCCTTGGCTCTTTAAGCCAAATGGACCAAGCTAAGAAGATATATGAAGCCCATGTACAGCACTTGCATCAGTGATTGATTCAATGAGCGTGTGGCCTTATGATTAATCCACAAACATAAAAAAACATCCATGTCAAGGGGGAAAGCGGCAGCAATCTGTTTTGCAATTGGAAAAAATGGACCCAAGTTTATCTTGTCAAAATATGCAAAGTGAAATTTTTTAGAGTCTATGGTATCTGTAATCTGCACACCATGCTATTGCTAATTTAAGCAATGTAAAATATTACTTGTTTATAATTTTTTGATAATCATCATTTTTCTTTAGTCTGAACATTTTCTGTGTCTACAAGTTTTTCTCATTTTTCCTTGCGACCTTGAGGATTGTCACAGCATTTGAATGATATCCCAATGGACAAAGCCTTTACAAATTCAATCAATTACAAACTTCAAATGTGATTGTTTTCTAAAACAGGTACCAACAATTGTCTCTTGAACTTAATCGTCACTTTTGAAGTTGAATGTCCTTTTACTTTCATTCTTGATTTGTCAATACTTTTCACTTTTCAATCTAGAAGCTTTTGTGGCCATATTTGAGTTCCTTGGAAAACATGATAAATACTTTTAGAAGGCTGCAGTTTCACAAGGCCAATTCTCTCAATGTTTTCAGCAATCTTACTGGACCAGAGGGTAAGGGTTGGCTATTGCCTTGAGTTCGGAAACTATTATCCACATTTGATATATCCAGGAAACACTCTCTATGCTTGGATCTGTTATTAGAGCACAATCGTGTTTCACCATTTTTTTTGAAGTTGCAGTACTAGTGAAAAAACAACTTTACTGATGCATAAAAACATCCTCCCATACAAAAGAAACTACCCCAATCCCACCATAAGCATCCTTCTTTTAAGCATTGGAAAAATGAAAATTTATCCCAACATAAACACCATTCTCCTGAGCAATGGAAAATGAAAATGAAAATACTCTATTCAATAGAGAACTCTAAAATTTAAATGTTTATCCACTACTATTTACACAGCAAAGTTCTTTTGTAGAAAGTAGAGCGATTCCTTTGTAGATTAATTGAATTAATAACCAAGGCAAACAAACACATCTGTTCCTCGTCTTCCACACAGTTAGTAATATAAGAAGTATAATTCAATCAATCATTGCCCTTGAAGCTTCAATATTCAAATGAATAGACAAATTTGTTCCATCTGCCCATGATTAAAGTATAAACTTGAGCTAGAATTGGCATTGTTCATTGTTCACATTGTTAGATTTGTGGGTCACTCCGAAAGTATTTACACCATGTTAGGGGGTGCTTCGTGAGATTTGAGATACATGGTATATGTTTAGCACTTGGATGGTTCGAGTTGGATTGTAGCATGATAGATGATGGTCCATGATGGATACATACACTCGAGATAGCTTGCTCAATGGATGCTTGACCTCAGTTGATTGCTGCCTCAATGTTCTTTCCTTGGGCATTGGAGATCTCTTGCTTGGATGGTGGGTGCACTTCATGATAGTCACATGCAGGATTCACTTGGCGGGAGAATGCCCTTCAAGTGATGTGGAATAATGTACATCATGGAGGAGGGCTTCAAGCCCTAGATGACATGTGGCAAATTGGGTCGTTGTTTAGAGGATTGGATATGGCTTGGGGACACCTAGGGCTTCGACATTGTTCTCTAGGGGGGTAGTTACCCTAATGGAATGCTTTTCTTTGGAAAATAGAGGGAGTCCGTGGAAGATTGGGATGTAGTGGTGTGGACTTGCATTGTGTAGCTACATCACCTTGGAGTCCTTATTGTGCACTACATCATCATTGGAGCATGACACTTGTACTCAAGAGTGGACGCCTCACCTGTGTGGCCTACAAGGACTCATGTAGGTTGCTTGTAAGGCCTTGTGTCCACATAGTATTGTTGGCCTCCCTTACCTCTCATATAAATAGAGGAAAAAGAGTGTCCTTCCATTCATATCATAATTAATATCTCTGTTTGTACTTGTCTTCTTGGAGAGATTCACTAAGGTTCATGAGTTCATGAGGAAACCCTAGGAGAAGCTATGGAAGGAAGGATGAAATCTTGATTTGAAGTTTCTCTTAAGACTAGGGTCTGCACATGTGGAGGAGATGTTGGAGATGATGATCCATATATGACTTCTGTGTTCATTCTTTTTCATTCTTTTTCATTCTTGTGTATAGAATTATAGATGTGTTCTAGAAGAGGAGTGCACTTGTCCTCTCTTTCTCTAGGTCTTCACTTGTTCGTGTTTCTCTCTCTTGGGTGTAGGGTTTCTTGGTTTCTTTGGAGCTTCTTGGAGCTCTAGGGTTAGGGTTATACCTTTGGTAATTGGTGATGAGTTTTGGGAGGAAACTCTAGGGTAGACTTTTGAAGAAGATCAGAAGAGGATGTCTTGCCTTGGAGATAGTGTTGGAGGGATTCTTCACTTGTTAAGATAAATGGGTTGGTTTTACTGGTATAACATTGTTGTTATTTCTACTGTAAAAGTACAATTTCAGATTTCAATATTGATTTATAAGTTGTTTTAGAAGGGTTGAAAACTTATTTCATTGGTTGGTATTTTTTCTTCTTAATTGCCAGGAAGTTTAGGGCTGTTTGAAAGTGAATTATGTGCTTCTTCCACCATTGTTTTGTAGTTCGATTTATAGCAGTCTATGGCAGAAAATATGGGGTTAATATCCAAGGAACCTTTTAGAAAGAAGGTGAAATCTTTGGATTACATTGAAATGCCATTCCGGTAAAATTTCCAACACGTGACTTAGTGTAGTCCTCACCAAAATGATAACTTGATTGTTGTTGCATTCACTATACTTTATTTTGACAAATACATGCCTACAATAAAATGGATTTTGCATTTGTTGGATACAACATATTCTTCATATTCTTTTGAATGTGGATTTTATCTGCATTCACAGGTTTTAGTAATATGCCAACGAAACATAATAAAAAGGGAGAATGCATGTGCATATGAGTTATTTTAGGAGATAAGACAGGAACCATAAAGCTCTTATTCAACTCAACAGTCTATGCATTTACATGTGATTAACAATGGTGGAAGTATAAAGTACGGACACAAAGATACTTCCCCTCGTGATGTTATATTAATTTGAAAGTAGGGGGTCCTCTTTAACACATTTATGTCCTAGATACCCAACAGTTTGGGGAGAAACCGAACATCTTACACTTCTCACTTCCTAACGATGCCTTCATGATTATAATTTTCATGACATAACTCCCAATCTATAGAGTATGCATGTACAGTGACCGATTGACAAAATAGACTATAAGAAAAAATATAGCACGGATATTTATTTAGTGCTAACAAATGCCTCTTCTCAATCCTAGAGCACCCAACCCACATAAGCAGATTGTTGTCTTTGGTGATGTTTCTCATTCACTTGTGGGTGCCACTATTGATACCACAGAGCTTGCTTTAGATTTCTTTTGCATTAACAATGATTACCGATGCATACATGCTGTGTGGTTCCTTTGTTTTTTATTATTGTTCTTGAGAAGCTTTCTTAAATGTGAGCTTACTGAAATCAAATGGCAAATTCCTCATCGAATTTTAGTATCACAATAATATAACTACCTATGTAAAAAATAACGTAAAAATAACGAGTATATATATGTGATAATTCCACATTGACAACAATTACGAGATGGGGCGTTTATGCTGTTCTATTAATAGCATTATTAGACAGTTCTTCAATATTTAATTATAACATCTAAATAGTTATAGCTTATAAGGTTGATGTCTAATAATTATTTGTTAACCTATTTTATATAAAGAATAAAGGTTATATTTCACTTTTTCAGTGGATATTTTCAAAACTGTTTAGTGTAAGACTTATAATTTGAAGAATGATGGATGTATTTTTGGATAGATTTACTTTGTGAGGATTGCTTATTTTTGGTTTATGTTGGAAGAAATAATTTCAGTTTTGTGATCCCTTTAGTAGGAAAAGTGGATATTTTCAAAACTGTTTAGTGTAAGACTTATAATTTGAAGAATGATGGATGTATTTTTGGATAGATTTACTTTGTGAGGATTGCTTATTTTTGGTTTATGTTGGAAGAAATAATTTCAGTTTTGTGATCCCTTTAGTAGGAAAAGTGGATATTTTCAAAACTGTTTAGTGTAAGACTTATAATTTGAAGAATGATGGATGTATTTTTGGATAGATTTACTTTGTGAGGATTGCTTATTTTTGGTTTATGTTGGAAGAAATAATTTCAGTTTTGTGATCCCTTTAGTAGGATTTAAGGGATTAGTTATTTTGGCTCTTATTTTTTTAATAACCATCTTATTGATGCATTAAACAATGTCAATGGCATTTATATAGTATATTTCTTTTTCTTTCAAATATAATATATGATTTATTATTATTATGGAGAAAAAGACCAATAAATATAATTTATAATAAACAATTATAAGATGATAGCATACTCCCTCACTTTGATATTAATATAGTTTAGAGGTGCTTGTTTGTCACTTTGATCGTGATAGTTATCTGCTATGCGCTTTTATATGCAAGATATCCAAAAACATGATGGCATATCATCTTTCATGATTTCATCACATGTTATGATAACTATTAAAATGAGCACATAGTGCAATTTAGAACTTACATAAGGTTAGGGGTAGAGAACTAACAAAGTTATCCTATGTTAAAGTTAAATTAGTTAAGTTATACTTTTGTCTTTCCATGGAATATTTCCCCAGGGAAATCCTTTGTGTGCTTCCTTGCATTCCGTGAATGACACATAGGTTAAGTGCCACTAGTGGACAAGATGTATGTCTAAACCCAAATGCCCTAGTTGGATTTAACTTTGTGACCTTCTTGGTTATTACAACTTTAGCATGGCAAGTCAAACCACTTGAGCTAAGCCTTCATGCTTATACTTGGTTATACTTAAAAATGAGAGTTACACAAATTAGTTATACTTCATCAGATAAACTTAATACTTTAATAATTACATTGGAATATTTCTAAGATACTTAATACTATTAATAATTATATTGGAGAGTTGCTGAGACACTGTGTACATAATGACGACAACAAAATAATAATGTAAAAGTGAAAATGATGATGCACATCCCGATGATAAATTATTTATATGGTCATTGTTTTATACTAGTGAGGGTAAATCTCTTTGAATGGAGACTGAGTGATGCACATAGGGTATTCACCCCCCATACATTGTACATACACAAGTGGACTTGTCTTGGGCACCCACGTGTAGAGACATGGTGCATGGGTTGGAATTAATTTATATTGCTTTGCTCACTTAATTCTACATTGCAGTTGGTGTACATGCAACAAAACAATGAGATATGTACCCATGCCCCTAAAATCCATGCAGGTCGATTCAACGCCTGCACATTTTATGAGTTTTATCCTCTCCCATTTCATAGCAATCACGATCATTTATATTTTGGTGTTTAAACCAAAGTGTTGTTGACTCCCTTGGAAGAGGTAAACTAAACTATTTCTAGATTGAAATTAATTTGCATGTTGTCACATAAATATGACATTTTTACAAATATATATATCTACATTTAATTTTGTAAAAAGCTATCATTTGGTAGCCCCATATTTTTAGAAGGAAAAACAAATTAGTATGTATATATGCTTATGGTTAGATTGCAAGTGTTAATACATTCAATGTTTTACACTGGGTCACTGTGGTCATCTTTGGGATACTTTGTAGGAAAAAAAATATTAACATTGGTGAAAAATCAAATATTTAGTTTTTAACTTTTTTTTGTATCCATTGAGAAGCTACTTAAATGTCAAACTATGAATTTCATAAGCCAAAAGCCACATGCTGACTTTGTTGTTTACAATGCTTAAGGAGGGGTCACCTTCTTCTAGTTCCTTAGGACGAGGATCCAAGAAGCTAGTGACTTGTCCTTATTTACCTTTTCTCTTCTTTATTCAATTGGTATATTACATTGTTTTAAGATTGATAGAATATAAGATAACATTGATTGCATTGCATCATCTAGATTTGTTAAAGTGACTTGTTCCTTTCCTATTCAAATAATCTTATTCATCATGCCTCATCACCCTCATAAGGGAGCAACCACACAAGGAGAGGAGAGGGAAGGGGTTATATTTTTAATCATATTTGTATTAGTGTCATTGACACATCCTTAGTAGGAGGGATAGGGTCATTTAGAAAGGTCACGTGCTTAGGTGCCACAAGAGCCTTTTTGGTGTTGCCCAAAAGTGATTTGTCATTGACTCTTTCTACAAAGTGATTTTGTTGTTCTTCTATTTTCTATCTTGAAAAAACCTTTTCCTTTGAGCAATACGTTGTGACATGCTCATGCTTGAAACAGAACTTGCAGTGGAATATAAATATGTTCATAACCCAATAGTTGTGCCCACATATGATTCTTGCATCCTAATACAACATTATTTGAAAGAATTTTGCTCAAATCAACATAAATGCATATCAAGGCAAAAATTTGGTTGTCACCCCTTAGATTCTAAATCCAAGGTAATAAACTTACCAAAGTGTCTCTAATAGCCACGATAAATTGTGCACTCCAGTTTTTAAGGGGGGTATTAGGCAATGTTACCCAAATTAGTACCTATGAAGATGACTCTAAATGTGGATTCAAAACCAAGCAACTATGAGTTTTTAAACATGTAAGTTTTGTACATAAACCAAGAGCCATTATTAATGATCCATGCTTGGTCCAACTCAAATATGGTCCAAAATAAGAACCTTGGGTGCATATATGAATCAAGAACATTTCCTACAAGAAAGAAACCCTAGATTCATAAACCCTCCTCTAGAGATTCCTAGCGTTTTCCATAAGCCATTTAATCTACAAATCATCTCATCACTATTAAAAAAAAATACTCTCTCTCCTTGACCTATATAAGATAAAGTTTTAAAACTAGACTAAGGTTGCCTTATCCACAGAAAGGGATGGGATATGAGTTGTCATAGAGGGAAGGGTAGAATCATTAGGCATATAACTAATGACAACCTTAGCACTACTCAAGGGTGTTCATGAATGTACAAGATTGTCTTTAAAAGAAATTGGTTGACTTTGGATAGCCCCATAAGATAGGGAAGCTTTCAATGCTAGAAAGGAAGAGGCTAACCCTTAATTATGAGAGCCATCACTATGCTCCAGAGTGGGTGGCTTCATACATTGATCAACTCAACTATGAACATATTACAAGGAGGGTTTTATTTATGTCGAAGAATTAGAACCCCTGCTAGGGATATATTTTAATGTTGTTATTGTATACTTGACTTTGACGACATAAAAAGAAAGGACAATTTGTGAAAACTCTAATCAAATCAAGTCCTTCACGCTTTAATTTCACTAAAGATATATGACAATCAAATTGGAGCCATAACTTGGAGAAGTTTTCTTTAAAATAAACCACAATAAGAAAACTTCTCATGAGTGTTACTATGGGAGGTGGTATGTTAATGGGTGTTACTATGGGAGGTGGTACATTAATGAGTGTTACTATGGGTGGTGGTACCTTAATACGTTTTGTCTCAGAATTGCATTTATTAAATAAAAGACCTAAAGAATATGAATTAATGTAGTTTCTATTGATATCCAAGAAGTAGAAAAGGTTTACTTCTTTAGTTGATGTCCTTGCTTTAGGTTCAATGTTATTTCCTCCTCTAAGCAGCCCGGATGGTCTCCCTCACAATGATCACAAATATTTTTATAATTCTTTATATGCCATTTGTTTCATTTTCTAATAAGTCTTTAATATAGAATAAATATTATTAAACATAATAATTATAGAATATTAATAAATATATTTAAAATTGAACATTACTTAATTTATTATGCTTATTAAATAAATAGTATTTATAAGAAAAGAACATAATAATCTGAGTGCTTTGCTCTATAGGTTGTTTCCAATGTTGTTAGGCATATGACTAGTTTGATGTTGAATCCCCCTAAGTGAGATGCACTAATCTACACCTACATGTTTAGTAGGAATGATGTTCACGAATATGAGAAATCATCCTTTGGATTTCTAGTTAGGTTGCATGAAGAGAAGCTAGGTGCATTTTACATCTCGGTATGGATGAGACGTTTAACATAACTAATACTAATAAACTAAAAATAAAAATAAAAATTGAAATATGTAAAATAAAAAAGAAAATGAAAAAAATGCATAATAATGATGAAATAAAAAGTAAAAATGAAAAAAAAGAGAATAATAAAAAAATAAAAAATGTTTCTATTAATAAATGTTTTTCATGATTTTATAAACATAAATCATATATATATTGATATGGATCATATTAAATATTTGTTAAATTTAAAATATGAATTACATAAAATTCAAGTAGCAAGTTGCTCATAAGTGCTATGAATAATTATGTTTAAATTCTAGAAAAAAAATACAACTTATTAAGGTTATGTTTTTAAATAGTGGTAATTCCTAAATTTCTATAAGAGATGATAATAAAAAAATGACAATATTTTGTCAACATTTAAAAGTAAAGGCTACCTCAAGATTATTGTGAGATTATTCAATCTAATTATTATTATTTTTTCCCTTATGATCCCTCTAGGCTGTTAAGTATATGAGCTTAAGGTGGATGTGGGAAGATTATGAGGTAGAATGTTTTTACCTTTTTAAAATGTTTTTTACTTGTGGTTGTGGAGAGGAAAATATCAACATTGACATGGAGTAAACTTGTCAACCCATAAATTTTATGAGTTAGAAATTATTTACTCATCATTTTCTCCGTACAAGGGTACCTAATAAACCAACTCTCTCTCCCTCTCTCTTTCTCTCTCATGACACAAACACAAGTTTAAATGTTTAATATTTTCACCTTTTATGGCTTTCTCCACATAACTTGAGCTCTTATTTAATATATATTAAAATACAAGTCATATTTTTTGTTCTTTGTGGAAAAAAATTGTAATTTGATTCATGACAAACAAAAATACATTTTACATAACGCTTTCCAATATTTTTAAAAAATAAAATCTCCTCGTACCATATGTATCACCATCCCATGTCACAATAAATACATTAGCCGAACTATCCAGAGCATGCTTCCCCTCATACAAAAAAAAAACCTATATTGGTCTTCAATAGTATAAGGAGTAAACCTTTTCTACTTTACAGTCCAAATTAAACATCATCACAATAGGAATATCATCAAATAATCAAGCTCATCCCATTAAGATCCAACCATAAACTCCACCTATTGAGGTTTAGACAACCTCTAAGAGTGATTTTAAAAATGAGGATGAAGATATTCTGAGGATTATCCATCCTTCTCCTTCTTAATTGCTTTAGTGCCCACATGTTAGTTGCATAACTTTTGTTGATAGACATCAACGACAGTTTCTTTCCTTATACAGGTGTGAAAGAAGTAGAATTGAAACCATAAATTAAGAGTCTAATTTCATCAATTAAAGATTGAAGCAAAAATTTCCTAACAAAATAATCCTCTTTCTTCTAGTTGATCACAAGCAGTGAATTTGTGAGGAACTTGCAACAATTAATTGATAAAATGCAAAATATATGAGATCACAAAATATTTTTATTGATCGCAGCCCACTTTGAGGGGGAAACCTCCTTTGAGCGAGCTCAATACAAATAAATTCACGGTGCCTTCATTGGCCTCAACACACACTTATATACTAAGTCTATTCCCAATACTATGGGTCAATACCATGGAACATATAATACTACGGGACGACTTACAATGCATATCCGTCCAATACTATGGGTCAATACCATGGGCTAATACAAACTATGGATCAACAAATACTACGGGACGACTTACAAAGCATATGCGTCCAACAACAATATACTAACCAAGTAAAGAGAAGGGTTGACACGGGTTCCTAACATCCCCTCTCCCTTAGAAAAAAACTTTGTCCTCAAAGATTTAGATGTGGAAATTGATGCAGAATTTGAAGGAGTGGTTCCCCTGTAGCATCCTCGGGTTGCATTCCGTGCCACTGAATTAATACCTCTGTGATAGATTGAGAGATAAGCTGACACCGTTTGAGTGTCATGGAGGATTGCTTGGAAGGATGTAGACGAAGAAGAACCATATCACCGGCTTGAAAAGTGCGCTCAGAACGGTGTTGATCGGCTTGTTGTTTCATTCGAATTTTTTCCATGTGAAGATTGTCCTGCAAAATGAGAAGAATCTGATCGCGGTTTCAAAGAATCGAGTCAATTGCCTGAACTGGGGAACTGTTGAGGGTGTATGGAAGAAGAACTGGCGGTGACTATCCATAGATTGCTTCATATGGTGTCATTTTAGATGTGGTATTGCACCACTGGAGCACTTCAAGGAAATCCATAGAAATAGCTGTCCAAATCTGTGTAGGGATGGGCAAGGGTTCGAGCAGTCCTGGAAGGAGTGTCGTTTCACCCTTATTGACCTAGCAAGTATCACAATCGGCCACCAACTGTTGAATTGTCATTTTCAACCCCTGCCAAAAGAATTTACACTGTTCCCAGTCATACGTTTTGAGGAACCCAGAGTGCCCTGCTGATGGAGAAGCAAGGAATTCATAGAATACATAACCCTGTTGAACATATTGCAACCAATTTGGAACAAGCATAGAAATATCTGAAAGAGAAACTGGGTCATCAAATGTGCGAGAAGGAACATCCTCCATCATATTGTCCTTACCCTTCTTGTAAGTGGTCGCATAGGTATAACCCAGGAGTTAGCTAACCCATTTCAGGTGTGTTGGGGAGGAGACCCGTTGTTCCAAGAAATGTTTTAGATGCTGGTGATCAGTATTGATGTAGAAATCATTCCCTAATAGGTATGGCTGCCACTTCTGTACTGCATGAAAAATAGCCATCATTTCCTTCTTAGATGTAGATGCGGCTAAATTCTTACCGGAAAGGTCTCTTGAAGGCGGCAATCCCACTGGTTCAACAAAGACACCGACATATCTATCCAAGGAAGTAGTGGAGACCATTGATGGGTGCATCTGAATGGAATGGAGCTAAGTGATGACACCATGTGAATTCTTCTTAAGGATCTTTTCCCACTGATTGAAAACTGCATCCAAAGATCAGCAAAATCCCATAAGATGGGGCCAAGTGTGCATAACCATTGAACGCCCAAAACCACATCACATTCGCCTAAGGACAAGGAAAACATGTCATAGCGCAGGTTATAATCTTCCATAGAGATACGCACATTGAAACACTTCCCCTTGCAAGGTAAGGTGACCCCATTGGCAATCATGACTTCAAAGTTGGAGCAAGGATGGACAAAACAATCAGCCTGTTTGGCGATCTGAGAGTCAATGAAGTTATGAGTGCTACCCGAATCAATGAGTATTGTAAGAGGGATCTTCTTGAAGTAACCCCTGAGCCGCATTGTTTGTGGGGTGGTGACTCCGGCTAAAACATGGAGAGATATCTCTGGGTGGTCGTCCAGAGATGGAGGGTCAACAGGTGGCTATTGAATGTCGACCTGATCATCTAGTGTATCTGGAGCTTTTGCACCAAGTTTAGAGGTAGGCGGAGAATTCACATCTAAGAGATACAGCTGTTTCTAAACACATCTATGTCCCCGAGTGAATTTCTCATCACAATTATAACAAAGCCCTTTTTCTCTACGTGCTCGCATCTCTGCTTCAGACAAATGCTTGATAGGAGTTGTGCGAGGAGCTGGCGTGATGGGAGGTCATTGGGAAACCATATTTCTGAATGGAACAAAAGTGGATTTGGAGCGTTGTTGGGTTGTGATCTTGTCCAACCCTAGGACTTCCATCGTTGTGTTGGGCCAGAACATTTTAACCTCTGAGTGGATTTCATCCTTAAGACCATTGATAAAACAACTCTTGTAGAATTCATCAGACAATCCTTTTGCGTGATTGGCTAGTTTCTCAAATTCGGTCTGATACTCTCTCATAGTGCCAATTTGGCGAAGTTTAATGAGTGCTCCTGTGAAGTCATCAAAAGCACTAGGACCAAATCGTTGCAAAAGGAGTTGGCAAAAATCTGTCCATTTTGGCTCGTCATGAGCCTTGATGTACCAACGGTACCATTGAAGGGCTTTCTGTTCCAAATGAAAGGATGCAAGTGGAAATTTTTGGACATCAAAAGTATTATGCAGAATGAAATATTGTTCTGCTCGGTATATCCATCTGGTCGAATCATTACCATTGAAGCGAGGAAAATCAAGCTTCGGCCCATGAAAATTGCTGGAAGAAGAGAACCCAGTGTTCATGGCTAAATGCTGAAGATGGAGACTGAGAAATTTTTCATCCAAATCGTGGAGTTTGGTTTTGAGGGCTGCAAGTTTGTCCTCCTTGATTTGTGCTCCTGCGCGGGTGACAACCATAACTAGGATTTTTTTTTTTTTGGTGAATGGGTAGAAAAACACAAACAAAAGCTTATTTAGTAAAGGAAAATTTGGATTTGGGAAAAACTCTGATGGGTAATTTGGGTTTGTCTATGTTTTGGACACGTTCGAATGGACAGGGAAGCATAAAATGAGGATTTCAGAAGCGGGGTGAAAGAATGGGAAAATTTTCCAGAGAGGGACAAAGAAGCAGAAATAGGGAATGAACACGGTGGCAAAATTTGAAGGCGATTGGGTGAAAATCGAAGAAGTTATGGCAAACCCTAAAAATAGACAAATGTGAGAGTTCTGGCTTTGGGAAGTGGAATTTGGAATAGGGTCCTTAGGAATGATATATGCAGAATGAGATTGCAGGGGTGTCAGTGAAGTTTCAAGGGAAACAGAGTTAAAATAAAGGATATATGGCGAAAAAACAGAATTATATTTATATTTTCTTTTTTTCTTTTTCAGAGTGGGTTTGAAACGGCTTTCAGAATGGATCTGAAACGACTCGGGATGGATATGAAACGATGGGAACTGAAACGACTCGGAATGGATCTGAAAATGGTTGGATTTGAAACGGCTCGGAATGGATCGAAAACGGATGGATCTGAAAACGACTGGATCTGAAACGACTCAGAATGGATCGAAAATGACTGGATCTGAAACGACTTTCAGAATGGATTTGAAAACGGCTGGATCTGAAACGGCTCGGAATGGATCGAAAATGGCTGGATCTAAAACGACTTTCAGAATGGATTTGAAAACTACTGGATCTGAAACGGATCGGGATGGAGCGAAAACGGCTGGATCTGAAACGACTTTCAGAATGGATCTGAAAACGGCTGGATCTGAAACGGCTCGGGATGGATCGAAAATGGCTAGATCTAAAACGGCTTTCGGAATGGATCTGAAATGGCTGGATCTGCAACAACGCGAAAGTGATCGGAAATAGATGGATCTGCAACAATGTGAAAGTGATCGACAATAGTTCAACTGAAAATAGATATGGACCCTTGGTATGCTCAGCTTCCTAACGGTTCAGGGGTTTCACTCGGCCACCAATGCTGTCTGACGGCTTGCGTATTGGGGCAGTACCCCTCACTCCACGACTCAGGTAAAACTGATAATCGCTTTGCCACAAACGACAACTCTTTACCTCACGGGTGGGAACTGGTCAATCAGGTAGGGGTTGTTTCCCTTTTCGCTGACAGGTCCTCTTAATGGGCCAGCTACTTCAGGGTTCCTATGGTACTCCTCACAATGAGTTTTAGGGCTTATGCCCAAGTACTTCCCATAATTAAGTGGATAGGGATTATTCCCAGATCCGAACCTGCAACAAATGCGAAAAAAAGATTGGTAGAAATTCCACCCAACGAGCCCAAGAAAGCGCTCTGATACCAAATGTGAGGAACCTCCAACAATTAATTGATAAAATGCACAATATATGAGATCACAAAATATTTTTATTGATCGCAGGCCACTTCGAGGGGGAAACCTCCTTTGAGCAAGCTCAATACATATAACTTCACAGTGCCTTCATTGGCCTCAACACACACTTATATACTAAGTCTACGCCCAATATTATGGGTCAGTACCATGGAACATATAATACTATGAGATGACATACAAAGCATATCCGTCCAATACTATGGGTCAATACCATGGGATAATATAAACTATGGATCAACAAATACTACGGGACGACTTACAAAGCATATGCGTCCAACAACAATATACTAACAAAGTAAAGAGAAGGGTTGACACGGGTTCCTAACAGAATCCCCCAAGAAGTGAATATTTGTAACACCTTTTTCTAGGGCTAGGATAACTAAAAGCTTAAGACCCGTAAGTTTACATAGTTATTGGTACTAGGAACCAAACCAATTTTGAATTTGATGAAATAATTGTCCTTAAAAATTAATACCCCTCTAGCACCACTGATGCTTTGATCCCCTTGAGTTGCCCCATCAAATAAATCCCTAGCCCCATAATTCTGATCTATAGATTCCTCAACTATAACTCTACCAATCTTGACTATCTTCATATGAGAAAAACAACTAGAAACACTAATTCCTTGAGATGCAACTTAAATAGGAGGAATACACCCCCTTTCTCACCACCCGTATTTGACTAAGCTATAATCAATGGTAACACATAATTCTTTGTAACTTGAATATTTTCACACCAAATATTCCTTCCTTCCTCAATAGAAGGACCTATCCAAACATTCATGTTGCCCAAGAACCTTTCCACTTCTTGCCAAACCTAAATTACATATTGACAAAACATGATAAGATGACTATTGGATTCTTCATTTGATTTGCACAAAGGAATTTTACTAGGACTTTGTTATTCCTCTTTTTAAGGTCATCCTAGGTAAGAGATTTGTTGTTTAAGATCATCTACATAAATTTTTTTTCCATAAATGGACATATAGATATCTACACACTTTTGAACCACTATAATTTTTCATCAATCCATTCGCAAGAGCTTAAATATTTGTATCTAGGTTTTGGAGAATATATCCTTGAGGGATTCTTCATCCAAACTAAAATTTCTTCTCCATCTCTTAGTTTTACATGGCTTGACTTGAGCTTCTTAGTGAAATGATTCCACATCTCAACATCTCCTCCTTTGAAACCAATCACCTCTGCTGACAACCATTCTTGCCTCCAGATAGTAGTTAGAGTTAGGTTTACAACATAGATAATCATAATATAACCTCTCAATATTAGATGTCGAATCATATGTTCAAGCAACTTGAATTCATTCCCACAACCCACCCATGGGCCCTCTCCCACTCTCATTTTATATCCATTCCCAATATTCAACCCAATCACTTCTCTATAATAAGCAAAGCCATGACCACAACTTTCCATGTAACAAAAATATTTTGTACATCTTTAAAAAGTCTTCTTATCTACTCAACATAATCAAGAAAAATATGCTTTTGGATAAGCTCCTTGCACAATAAAACCTTGTCCAATATTAGTCTCCAAACACTCTTGCAAGGGATTTTGAAAATAGGAGCATATTTTTGTGACCCTGACCCATCAAATCCTTAGGACTTACCATTCTTTGCCTCTTCAATAAAGGAGTACCCACATTGTCCTTGCTTCCATACCACATGATTCCAGACCACATGAACCTAAAACTAATCCTTTTAATTACTTCTAGAACCCCTTTTGAAACCCAAGAAGGATACATCTAGTAAACATGAATTGAGTCAATAGAAAATTTCACCAGAACCAACCTACCCCCTCTAGATAGAAGTTGGTAACACCACCTGGAAATTTTGTTTTCCGCTTTTTGAATCAACTAATTCCACTCTCTCTTTTGATAATCATTGAGTTTGAGGACAAACCCTAGGTACTTTAAACACTCTTCCAACTGTACCTACTTATAAGGAAAGGTTTGAGAAAAAAACATTGTTTTTCTTCCTCATATATGACCTTGAAAGAGATGGTGGATTTCCTAATGTTTATCTCTAGGCCATTAGCAATACAACAGAAAACAATAATCTCCCTTGATTTAACCACTTCTCTCCTTGATCTATTACAAAAGATCAGAATATCATCTACAAATAAGGAATGCCAAAGTTTGAAATTGTTTCCAATTTTATTACCATTGAAAGCTCTAGACCCCTTTTCATCCCTCAATGCTCTACTTAGGCCTTCAACAAAAATTAGGAATAGGATGGAAGAGAGGGGACACACCTACATCAAACCTCGATTTAGGTTTTGAAGAAATCAACCATTGGTCCAATAATTAACACTAAAAAATTAATAGTTGTAACATAGTTCATTACCTAGTTTACAAAAGGGACACAAAACCCCAAATGAGCAAGCATAAACCTCAAGTAAACTAGATAACCCTATCATATGTTTTGGATAGATAAACTTTAACCACCATATCTTTTATATTCCTTGTTTTAATAGAGTGGAAACCCCCTTGAGCCACTCTCACTGCTTCATGGATCTGCCTATCTTCTAGAAATCCAATTTTTTCACTGGATATTGAAGAAGATAATAATATATTTACCTTCTCGCAATTAGTTTTGTAATTATATTGTAAATACATTTACAAAATTATATGGGCAAGTATTCTTCAAAAGTAGAGGGATTGCCACTTTTTGGGATTAAAGTAATGAAGGTAGCATTGAAGGCAACAAAACCCCTTATTGATGATCTAGACTCCTTTATTAGATTGAAATTTTGTTTCCCCAGGACATCATACAAACCCCAACAAAACTCAATACACAACCCTCGGGGTCGTGGATTTTATACTTTTGGAAGTTGTGAAGAACTACATGAAGATCTGCTTTGGTTACCATCTCCATTAACAAAATATTATCCTCCTCATCCAAAAACCTAGGAAAAAAGGAAGTCATTTTTAGAACATTAACAATGGTTTCCCTTTTTTCATCTTTATAAATGCCTTCAAATTGTTCCACACCAACTCTTGCTACTTCCTCACAATTTTGAGCCTCTGAACCATCACTTCTTGATGCCTTCCAAATTGTATTATTATTTTTTGAGTGTTGATGAAAAAATTGCATTCTCATCCCTATTGGACAATTAGAGAAATATACTCTTTATTCTCCATGCCTCATCCCTTTCTGCTAGCAACTTCCGCTTCCTTTCTTCCAACATCTTTACCACCTCTTTTGATTCCTCTGAAATATAACCCAATCCTTCACCATTATACATAGAATCTAGTTGAGCCTCCAAATAAGCTAGGGCCTTCTCATCTTTTTTGTTTTTTCTCATGGGACCATCATATAGAAACTTGTTTAACCCTCTTTAAATTAGATTCAAACTAATAACAACATACTCAGTTGAAGAGGCATCATAAGGGATCCAAAGATTTTTTACCAAATCTACATATACCTCCTCATACAACCAATGATTATTGAATTTGAAGGCACTGGGAGGCCTTCAACCTACAAGATCCATCTCGAGGATTATCGGAAATTGGTCACAGTCTCCACGTACGATCGCCCACAACCCTTTGAATCCTCAATCATAGGTTTAGAAATTAGGAATCTATCCAACCTTTTTTTAATTTTCTTAGCCCCTGGCTTTTCATTCCTCCAAGTAGGCTTTAAATTTAGAGGATAAATATAAACAAATATTCGTGTGAAAAAATTAGTAAGAGGGTCCACTTGTGCAATAGGTCCCTAGAATTTAGATACACCCAAGGAGAAATTTAAGTCCCCACTAGTGTTGTTTGAGTTAGTCAAGATCCCTGTTGTTTGAGTTAGTCAAGATCCCTAGATAAGAATCAATGGGGAACATATATTGTTTGATGAGTTAGTCAATATCCTTAAATACAAAGGGATGGTGCCCATGATTGATGCATCAATAGTTGAATATGGACCATTCTTAGACCAAGGTCAAGAGAAAGTAAGAGATTTAGAGATGGAAGGGCATATGTAGAATATTGTGATACTTTGGTCAACATATTGGCGGCATGTTCAATTAAGTTAACGATGTTCCCATGAAGATGGGTAACACTTTTTGGCAAAGCGGAGGGCATGATTATGTTAAAAATTGACCTCGATTGAGATTTTTGCAAGCCCTCAATAGAGCTTTAGGAAGATTGATCAAGGGTGTAAATAAGCCCGTGATCGAGCTATTTTAAAATGATCGATCAAGGGTTGATAAAAACGTCGATCGAGCATCGATAGCTCAATTGAGCCATTGCATTTTGAGAGCTCGATCGAGGATTTTAGAAAGCTCAATCGATCATCTGCAACCGTTATAAGTATAAAACAACAACAAACCATGGCTTATTTCACTGGGTCTA
This sequence comes from Larix kaempferi, assembly GCA_027924585.1. NCBI lineage: Eukaryota > Viridiplantae > Streptophyta > Pinopsida > Pinales > Pinaceae > Larix > Larix kaempferi. The sequence continues at coordinate 7,681,773 of BSBM01000179.1, read as the reverse complement.
TTACATAGAAACTTAGTCAAGGACTAATAGAGAGGGGTTATAGATATAATAGATGAGTGATTAGTGTTTATAGATGTGACTGAAATCATGGAAAATATGGAGAAGGGTCCGTTATACCCATTTGTAGATATGGGTTGGGGAGTAATTGGAGTTATAGATGTGACTAATCACATCTATAACTCCAATTACTCCACGACCCATATCTATATGTATAAAATCTAGAGGAAGTGGCGGTGCTAATGCTTTTATTTGATTCTTCTTCAAGGCATTTACTATTACCCATAAGTATTATTCTTCTTGTTGAAATTATGTTTTATTAAATTTGATTACCTTATAATTCTATGTTTGATTTTAATTGAATTCAAAGAGCTCAATCCTATGAAGGTTTTAAATATAATAAATATTAATAAATTTATTAATATACAAGGGCACTCACATAGTCAATAGTTGGAATATATACCATGTGGACAAGCTAAGAATATTTATTCGATACAAGCTTTTAAAAAAATTGATTAATTTATTTTGGGTGCCCATATTCACGTGCACAAATGAATATGCACACTCGAACATTTTTTAATTGAAGTTTTTAAAAGCTCGATTGAGCTACAAGCTCGATCGAGATCCTAGCTTGATTGAGCTTTTGTCTAACCGCACATAAAACCTCGATTGAGGTATTTAAAAACACGCATAAAAGCTCAATCGAGGGTTTTAAAAACCTTGATCGAGCTCATAGCTCAATCTAGGGCTTTAAAAACAGACTTTTGGCCCCCATTTATGCAAATTTAATTTTACTGACATCTTTGCCAGGCCTAAACCCTATCCTGGGATGCACCTTAAGTGGCAGACTTCATACCAATGGATTCATCAATGAATCACTTATCCATTGACATATATTTTCCAGGTTTTTGAGTTCATATGATAATTCTTTTTTATTTTCTTTTCAAACTTACACTTAAAAGCATGTTCACAACTTCGAATCAACGCAAAGAAAAATCAACAACATTAAAAAGTACACAACCAAAAAAAATGAAAAAATATATATGCCCCACATCAATGTGTCCTTTTCAAAAGGGTATTTTTTTGTTTTTCAATTTTTGTAATTAATAAAAAAAAAGTTTACATGCACACACATGTACAAAATGCGATTAAAATTTTCTATGGCCAGTTTCAAAATTAATTAATAAAAAATATAATTTTCCAAAATAAATTAAAAAAATGTGTTTGCCCCAGTGCATTTTGTGTATATTATGTTCATATATATATATATATATTTCCAGAAGTTATGCATTTATCACTAAATTATTTTACGTGCACACAAGCCACTTGCTAACTTTTCCTGAAATTTGCAAGAACAAACATATCATTAAATGCAATTTTGGCATATTAAATAATATTATTATTTTAAAAAGAAAATATAGGTGGAAAGACAACATAATTCCCTACAGTTTCCTTTTTTGTTGCATGTCGTAATTCACAAAGCATATATGAGTTTTGAAAGCTTCGATTTAATAAATGAGTAAAAAATCAAATTTTCACTGTCACTTTTGGCCAAAAAGTGTTACCCATCTTCATGGATTCACCCTTACAAGATATACAAGATGATTTTGTTTGGTCTGAAAACCCAACTTGGTATCTAAATCTAGCTCTAAATATAAGTAGTGTTTCTAACTAAGAAGTAAGAAGAACAATGGAGTGGAAACCAATTTGGAAACAAAAAACCCCTCTAAAATCCAACCTTTTATGCTTGGATCTAAGAAATAAATATCCTAACTGGGAAATTATACAAAAGAGAGTTTGTTATGTGTTAGGGAACTGCATTCTTTTCAAAACAAATGAGGAATCCCTCCAACATATCCGTATGGATTGTACATTCTCTAAATAATTTTGGAAATAGTTCATCTCCTTAGTTGGAAATGTTGGAACTTGGGATGGACCAACCAAAGTTGAGAGTTATAAAAAATGGATGGATGAGCCATTGGTAATAAACCATATATCTCTCCCTACAATAGTAAATCATATTTTTTTCCATAATATGCCTCACACCCCTTTCGAAGTGTTTTAAAAAATTAACACTACAATAAAACAAGCAATTAGCACCTATTTTAGCGATGTATTTTAGTGTTATTCTTTTTCAATTTCGCATAGTTGCTTGACGCTAAAGTCGACATTAAACATAATTACAAAATAGCATTGGGTTTAGCTTCCTTTTTCGTGCCAATATTAGCTTTTTTTTAGTGCTAGTTTTAGCTTCCTTTTTAGTGTCGATTGTAGCTTCCCTTTTAGCATTGAGTTTAGCTCTGTTTTTAGCACCAACTTTAGCTTCCTTTATAGCGCCAAACTTATCTTCATTTCTAGAACCAAATTTTGCTTCATTTTTGGCATTGATATTACTGCGAACTGCCTCTAAATTAAAATTGACAAAAATAAAACATAAATTAGTAAAACAAAAGTAAAACATAAAATAGTAAAACAAAAATGTAAAGGAATGTTGGGATTTGAATCCATATCACTTGCCAAAAGACAAGATCTCTACTTAAGCTACATTCCCACAAAAAAATTCCATTAAAAGTGTAGATCTAAACAAGAACTAGAATAACCTTGTGCAAATTATAATTTACAGAATCAAAAAGGGAAAATCGTAAAAACTAAAAAATGAAATTGAAAATGGCAAGGGAATGTAAGGATATGAACCCATATCACTTGCCAAAAGGTAATAACTCTACTTGAGCTACATTCTCACAAAACTATGCCATTAAAAATACATATTCGAATTGAAACTAGCCTAACCTATATATGCAAACAAGTGAATAATATAGATCTTAGATAAATATTAACATTTAATATAGAGGGGAAACTTAGTAATAAGGGGTGTGTGTGTGTGTGTGTGTGTGTGTGTGTGAGCGCATGTAAAGATTCTAACCTAGATCTACTTAATTGAATGCAAGGGCCTTCCTTAGGACACACCCATGAACTAGATCTGTGCATTAAACAAAACCCCAAAAATGTCATTTTTTTCTTCTTTCTCCATTAAAATTGTAAAATCAAAACAACAATAAACATTAACAAATCAATAAAGGAAAAAAATTAAAAGAGGAAGGAAGGAGAAGAATGGAAAAGAAAAGCCATTATCTTACTCATGGAGGTTCATCCATCAAACCTTAGACTTCATGCATGAAACCTTAAACGTGCAATAGCAATAACAATAAACATTAGCAAATCAATAAAGTAAAAGTAAAGTAAAAGAGGAAGGAAGGAAGGAAGGAGAGTAAGGGAAGGGAGAAGTCAATACCTTCATTATGGAGGTTCTTCCATGAAACCTTAGCCTTCATCCATGAAATCCTAAAATTGCAAGAGAAAAGCACATTAAAAATTACCAAATCAATAAAGGAAAATCAAAGTAAAAGAGGAATGAAGGAGGGGAAGGGAAGGGAGAATCCATTATTTTCCTCATGGAGGTTTCTCAATTAAACTAAAACCCAAGGCTTCATAAGGATGAAACCCTAAGGGAGAAAGGAGAAGGGAGGATGAGGGAATAGAGAAAGAGAGGAAATGAGAAAAGAATTAAATAGTAGGTATTGAGAGGTTTTTACGAGGGAAAATAAGAGATTATAATTAAAATAATAAAAATGCCCTCACATTCATGGGGATTGAGACAAGTGGCTTATTTTTAGCCTTTAATATTTCTTAAATTTAATTCTGAATAGCTTCCATTGCTTTTATTTGATTTATGAGGAAACTCTATGCTAAAAAGGAAGTAAAGTCGGCACTAAAAATCAAGATAAACCCCACGCTAAAAAGGAATCTAAAGTTGGCACTAAAAAGGATGCTAAATATGGTGCTTAAAAGGAAGTTTCTATTCATGGCACTAAAGTCGACACTATTAGTGTCGATTTGAGCTAAAGTAGGTGCTAAACATAAAACTAAACTCAACTCTAAAAAGGAAGCTAAATTCAACGAGAAGAAAGGTTATTCCTGTCACTAAAGGCGACGATAACAACGTCGACGTTATTGCCAATTTTAGTGCCAACCCATGAAATAACACCAATTAATAACACCGACTAAAAAGGTTAATGGAAGCAAAAAAGGAAGATAAAAATGATGCTAATCACAAGTTTTTGCTGCAGTGCAAATATATATGAGGATCTAAGGAACTCCCCTAGGAAAAAACCTCAAAGGTAGATAGCTATGCTAGAAACAGATCAATGAAAAGCATAAGGTTTCTTTAATGGGCCCAATCAAGGTAACTCGAGGCCAAGTGTAGTTGGAGGTATATTATTTCTCTCCACTAATCATAGTTACTCATTTGAGGATAAATATGGAAGAGGAAACAACAACTAAGCAGAGCTTCAGGATATTAGATTTTGGATTATTCTGAAAGTGTTTACTACATGTTTGAGGTGCTTTAGACACTTGGGGTACATTAGCCTTTGGATGGTCCAATATGGAATAACATATGGGGGATGGTTCATTATGGATTTTCATAGTTGAGATAGCTTGCTTGGTCACTGCTTGATCTCAGATGGTTGTTCTCTTGGTATTCTTCCCTTAGCAATTGGAGCTATCTTGACAATTTGGTGGACACCCTATAGATACTTCACTTGCTTGGATAATGCCTTACTTGGGAGTGGGATTGTTGTCCATCCTAAAGGATGGAATCAAGACCTATATGGCATGGGGTTCCCTGGATTCATGTTCAAAGGTTTGGATTTGGTTTAAGGATACCTAGGCTAAGACCGTGTTCTTGTAGGGGGCAACTGACCTAGTGGAATACATTGCTTAGGGGGATCGATGGTGTATGTGGAAGCTTGTGATGGAGGCATGTGGACTTACCTTTTGCAAATGCATCATATTGGAGTCCTCAATGTGAAGCACATCACCTTGGAAATGACACATATACTTTGGAGTGTAGTGTCTCACTTGTTATAGTGCCCCTTGACAATATTTCAATGAAACCAAAACAAATAAGCAAAAAAAAACCCCAAATGAAACATATTTTTTTTAAATTACAAAACTCAACTAGATGTAAACGTATCCCTCATTTAATACATTTGATTTGCAATACAACAAACTAGTATAAATCCCTTAAATAGCTTCACACCCAATGCATGAAACAACTTCCCTTGAGTTAAATCAATTTGCATACTCACTTCCAAGTGAGTATGAGGGTTCATTAACTCATTAACCATTAGAATTCATCAAGGTAACCTACAACCATAAATAGAATAGAGTAATAACACCTTTTCATATTTATAGCTTCTACTAGTTCATTAATTCATTTAGGCAACCTTAATGGAATCAAGCAATTGATTGAGGTCTTTTATCATTCATATAACATACAATCTCTTGCAATGATTATGACTTGGGTCTTTAATAACTTAAACATACTTAAATATTTATATGGAATGAGATTGAATTCACATTCGAGTTTGAAATTCTCATCAAGTATCATCAGCTCCATTGTCAGACATATCCAATTATTTTCCACGACGTAAATAATACACAATTTTTTAATAAATATAATTTTTTGGTTAAGTTTTGCTAAACACTTTCTGCAAATATGTATGCACGCAATTGACAAACAACCATCAACGAAACATCTGGGTATAAAATTCTTAGATATTTTCAGAGAAAAACTTAGAAACCCATTTGAAGTTACATGCATAAAACACCATAGGGTAACCAACACTTTCCTGAAATGGTTAAGATCACAAAATTGAGCTCTAAAATGGTTAAGATCACAAAATTGATCTCTAAAAAACTTATAGGAAAAATCAAAATGGAGGTTACAAGTTCAAATAGTATAGATACCCCCTGAAGTTGATCTAAAACTGAACAAAAAAAATTATAACTCATTTAGTTCAAATGGCATCAACACCAACAATTTGGCAAATTTAATTGCATCAGGATGCTTATGGGCTAAAACCACATAACCAAATTAATAACCAATAAAAACTATAAAAAACATATATCCTTATTTTCCCAACATTACCTAAAAAATCATGCAAGCATTTTATCTAACAGAAGTACAAGAGTCCAAAGCTTCAACTATACATGGAGAGAACAACTCCACTTTGTTCTATTTTCCATGGAAATTCATTCAATAGCTTCCTCAACCAATTTCATAATGCACAGGCTTACAAGTAATGTAAACAAAATATTATTCATTCAAATCATTTCACAAACACTTGGCACACAAAATCCAAGTTACCGGTAAAACTAGATTTATAATATTCTAAGAAATAACAATCTCCAATATAAATACTTCTCATTTCACAAGCATATCAATAGTTAATAATTCCCAACTTCCTTTTCCATTTTCCTCAAATGAAAACCACAATCTCTATTTAGGAATTTTGCAAACACTTGGCAAACATCCTCTAAATTTTTATATGAAGTTAATGTATCTACCATATTCCTTCTAATGATCAAAAATGTTGAAATAATCAATGTAAGCATTCTAAACTGCCAAATTTAACTCATTTACACAATGATACTTACTCCCACATCGTCTTTCTTTCTATTGGGCACACTACAACAACCCTACTTCTACATTTCTTTGGTAATTACCAACAAATTATCCAATGTCATTTTGAGGCCCATACTCCCCTCTTTATAGGAGGAATTTTAGATTGTACACCACATAATTCTCATGGCAACACCCAAATCATTAACATTAGATTCATAAACAAAACCATATTCATAAAATGTCAAATTCATCAAAAATTACCAAAAGATAAAATAATTCTTAGGAAAATACATTATACATGATCATCACACTACAAGATTTGAACCCAAAATCCGACGAGAAAATCTGACGACCTCCGACAAAAAGGACTATGTCGTCAGATTTCACCTTAAAAATTACGAAATTTGATGATTTTTTTTAAATTGATAGAAGGTGTCGTCAGATATCCGACGGATCTTGGATATCTAACAAGGTCCCTAGAATAGTTACCAACATTGTCGAATATCCGACCGAATATTAAGCCCAAGGATGTCGGATATCCGACGTAATATTAAGCCCAAGGATGTCGGATATCTGACGACAAGCGATACCCAAGAATGGCGGATATCTGACAGCTTATGATGCCCTAGATTGTCGGATATCCGACATTTACTCTCCAACGGTAACTAAGTTCAAGTTGTCGGATATCCGACGGAAGGATGACTTTTAAAACCTATAAATATCGAAACATTCTTACATGTTTTCTATACAAGCGATGGTTTGCGGAAGTTTTTTTATTCGACGGACTGTTTTCATTATTTGCATTGTTTTTGTGATTAAAGAGAGCAAAGTGTGGAGCTTCATTTTCTAAGATCGATAATCTTCATTCAAGCTCTTTAGGAGAAAATGTCAACTAGCAATATTCTTGATCCAAACGAACAAAATCGACAATTGCTTGCTAGATTGTGGGAAGGAGTTGAAAGAAGGGGTGATGGGAAATGCTATTGTCCATGTAGTCAATGCAGGGGCTTTAAGAGGAGAAGAATTGTGATCACAACAGCCACAAAACATTGTAGGGAGCATGGACACGCTGAGAGGGGACATGAATACCATCCATTTGTAAGTTTTGCATTATATATGTTTTTATTTTGATTGCTTTTGTAAATGTATGTAATATTTTAATATTTCTTATATTAACCTATATCTATTGATTGTGGTTTCAACAGATGGGGACTAACATGGACAATAAATATTATTTTAATATTAATATTTATTATAATAATTTTTTCTTTTGTGCATGTTGAATCTAGGGTATAGTAGAATAACTCATTTATTTGTTCGTTAGTGATACTAACCCACTCACCGGGGAAAGCACTTAGTTCTCTAGATTTGTGACACTTTCATCATGATAATAGAAATAACGTTGGATAGTTGTTGATGCTGTTGATGTTTCCTGCATAATACCTTCCTAGTTAAGATGAAGTGTTGAAGAAATGTAACTGCGGAAGATATTCAAAATGTATTTGTCTATTGTATTATTGTATTCCTCCTTCGGGAGATGTCATTGATGTAATTGATCATGTAAGAGTCATTGAAAGAGTCAATGTAAACCCTAACTGTTAGGTCGGCCTAGAATAACTAGAAAAGAATATTTTATTGTAAAGTATACAGGTCGGCCCAGTTAGTTGAGTTAGAGCTGACCTAATTAGTAAAAAGGTCAAGTCAATTGTAAAGTATAAATAGGGGATTGTGTTGCTCATTTGCAACGCTCATCTCACGCACTCAACTTCGCATATGAGAGAGAGAAGTTCGCACAAGAGAAGGAGAGGAGCTGATTTTGTCTTGGGGTTTTATCTTGTACTTGTGAATTCTATATTGAGGAAGTTTTGTCGGGGTTTTCTCCCTTGAGGTTTCCCCGAGAGAAATATTGTGTTCTTTGTGTTTTTTGTGCTTGTATTTCTTTCAGTGATTAGATTGTGTAATATTATTATGCTAAACAAGTGAAAAACTAACAATGGAGGTTTCCAAAATATCTACTCTTTGTGTTTTATCAGCCAATTCCTCCTTGCATTTTCCAATTTACATTTTAATTCTTTGTTTGCTTCTTCTAATTTCCTCATGTTGTTTATTTGTTGAGCATTCATGATATGAAGCTTCTCTTGCAAGATCTCCAATTGTTGCTCAAGGCTTGGTTGTGAGGGTTCACCACTAGTCCTTTCCCCTCTACACTTTGTCTCTGCTAGGGCCTTCCATTACAAAGCTTCTAGTTTAGACTTTTCTAGCTCATCCATAAGATTGTCTACCTGGAGGTCCCTATCTTCATGTTCCAAGAAAGTTTGGGTTGGACTGGTGGTGCTAAGGATGTATTAATCGATGCATATGGTGGAGGAAATGGGAGGTTTTCATTTTACCTGCTTGGTGGCTTGATTTTGTCTTCATCCTTCTACTCTGTGGCTGTGTTTTTTACCCTAAAACTTGGCCCTCTCTTTTTACGGTTGAGAGATTGTTATCAGGGTTCTGTAATTTTACCAAAATGATTGCCACTTCCTCATCTATTTCATCTACTCTTCCCCTCTTCCAAGCCTTTTTCTTATTACATGGCTCCCCTTTATCTATTTCTTTTGTCTTGGTAGAGGTAGCTTGTAAGGCTTCTTTTTTACCAACTACAAAGGTAGCTTCATCTATATTAACAAACTATTCCCATGAAACTAGAGGGATTTGTTTTTCTAAAGCACTACATGTAATCAACTTGATTAACCCAGGGTAAGACTGTGCTTCCTCCTTGCTTCCTTGAACCTTCTTACTCATTTCCTTTATGTGAATGTTTGAACAAACCCACACTGTATTTAGATCTCTTTAAGGTTGTTGACATTAATAAACATTCTCTCACTCATGAAAACATGGCATTTCCTCTTGACTTAAATCTCACAAGCGACGTCTTTACAAATAGAGTGAGCCTCACCTTCTCCTAATACGATATTTAATAATATACATCTTAAAATATCTTTAAACAAGATCCACGAGGTGGCAATGTCCCCGACATTGCCAATAGCTCATGTGAAATTGCAAATCAATAGCAAGGAAAAAAAAATATCTGGCATCGAACCCTAGGACTTTCGTCCATAGCTAAATAATGCCAATGTTACATTAATGGTTCACAAGAATTTTGGATCAAAGTTACCATATAAACAGGTATAAAAATACACAGGAACAAGCCTGTTATTGCTGCAAAGACTTCCCAAAAGGCTATGTTCATAGGTCCCAAAACCGGTATTCATAAGATTTCTAATAATGCGGATAAAGTAGAAAAGATTGCTAATAGTTATTTCAAAGAGGTTAAAAGTCTTATCTAAAGGGAAGATGCCTCCAAATACATCCCTCATTATCTCAGGCCATCTACCAGTTCCTATCACGATGCATGTAAATAGGGATCGAAAGCACATTTCAAGTCCTCGGATGCCTCTAACGACACTCATGCTATAGCTTCAAACAAAACAAGTCTAGCTCCCTCAAAATATACAATCCCCAAGACCTACAAGACCCCTAAAAGCATTCATAGTGGTAATTCTCTAAATTTTTCTTCTTCCACTCCAGTTGGTCATCCTTCCTCTCTAGTTGGTCAGTCTTCCAAAAAATTTCCAAAGGAAAAGACCCTTGGTAATCTTGTAGAGTCTGAGGTTAAATTGGTCAAGTCCTCACCTGAAAAATAAAAAAATATGCCTTCTAAACCCTCTTTAGCCAAGAAACCAAAACTTGTAATTACTCCAACAAATTTGTCTAGATCTTCCAAGTCTGTTGGCAATGCTAAAACAATTACTCCACCATCCAAGCTTGCTGGAAATGGACATGGAAATGCTAAAAAAATTGCTCAAACACCCAGGCCTGCTGGCATTGCTCATGGGACTGCTAAAACAATTGTTGGATCACCCAGGCCTGCTAAAACAACTAACCTACAATCCAACAAGAAGGCAGCCTTGACAAAAAGAGAGAATCTATTAAAGAAGACAGAGAAGAAGACTTCTAAATCTGATTTGGAAAGATCAACAAGTTCAACCACATCCTCTCTTCCACAAGAAGAAAATCCTAATGAAGTTGGAACATTGGAGGTATGCGGTAGTGGTACATAAGATTTGGGCACTGACAATCAAATATTGGAAAATGTAGGTGGAGATGCTCATTAGTTTTATGAACATTCTCAAAGTGTTGGTGAATCAATTGATAAGGAGCATGAACATGACTGATGAAGGATAATGATTATGAAGATGACTATTCCGTTAAAAAGCATTCCAATGATGGAATTATGATTCATATAGCTCGTGAAAGCACAGACTGTGATGAATATGTTGGTGAGTGGAGTTGTGTTCTTGAACCATATGGAGAAAATCTTGCTATGTATTATTATGATCATGAATTTGATGACCAATGCTCTGAATACACTCTGAATATAGTGAAAATTCTGAAAGTGGATCACATGATGAACATGATGAATATATGTTGTCCAGAGATATGGCAATTATGTTAACCATAGACCTAAATGCCTTCGCCAGAACAGTAGAAAACGAAAAAATCTCCTTCCCCAACTAATAATATACCCTCAAGATTAGAATAGTGCATGGATTTTCTTTCTTTTGTTCTCTCATAACCCGACATGAAAGCGTTTTGGTGTCTGTTGGCCAACTCCATTGCTGAAATCAGGAATCCATACTCCCCAAATGTAACTCCATTGGGGAAGAAGGTTAAGTGGGTTTGACATAGACTAGAGCCATACAATAGATATATGGATCACTGACCCTAGCGCGGATGGTAATTTATCGATCTAAGATCCATAGCGCAGATCGTTAGAAGAGGTGCAATTTTTTATCCATCTTTACTTACTTTGGATTCTACTTGGTTAGGGATGCTCTAAGATAGCAGAATCCTAATAGGTATCATAACTTACTAGTTTTGTGGAAGCCAGAATTCAGACCTGAGCTACGTTTACTGTTTGATTTAATTCATGATACTCTCCCTGCTGATGACCTGTGGTTTGAAGCCCGAGAAAATAAGTGAAAGAAATGAAATGCATGGCCAAAATAAAAGTCCCACACCTAAACAGGATAATAAACTCACCTGACCTGACGATTACATGGGCTATTCAATTCTGATAAATTCAATTGAATCTGCCCCACTTTGTTCCTTAGACAAGCCTGGTTTGGACGCATCTTTCCCCTTGATTTTATGACCGAAATGACATGGATTGGAGATGCATACCCTAACTTTGGCACCTCGTCCTTCACTTTCACACCATGAGAGACTAGATATTGGAATGAACGTTGATGGAACCTGATGAGAATAATCATCAACATTAAACTTATTATGAATAAATCATGTTGAATGCAATAAATAACTAGCAACCAATTGGTTCAACAATGAGATTGACGGAATATTAAGCAGCCCATTAGGATTACATTCTCGTTGTGACCTACCCCATCCAAATGGCATGCCAAAAAAATGAATTGAGGTGGAGGTTCCATTCTTATAGTGGTTTGCCCGCACCCTATTGGCATGTAAAACAGGGATGAGTCTTGGACCAATTTGACAAAATGAATACACCAGTGGAACTGGAAACTAGAAACTAAGCCAAAAAAATCCATGTTATGCCGTGAAGAGCCCAACCTCAGGGCATGTTTCTGAAACAACTTCGATTCACAAGATGGAATAAATAACTAAATTATTGTTTTCTTATTTATATTCTAATCTTGATGAAATGATTTAATTGAATGTACAGAACTCAAGGGACGAAGAGGGGAGACTCTTACGGATGCAGAGTGTCAAACCAGCTATAGTCTGTGAACAATTGGGTACCAAATTATTCAACAGTGAGGGCTCTTTGTAGAAAAAGAAAACATTCCATAAATCTTCCTTCAACACTTCTCATTCTAATTACAAAAAATCAGAACTAAATCTTCATTTCTAAGCATTTGGGTACCTCTCCTCACTATCAGAAGTTCGTTCCAGATCAAATCAACCCACCGAGGGGCATCTATTTCTTCCTGCAACCATTCAAATTTAAAACACAATATACATGATTTGTCAACCATTAAAAACCATCGGCCACATATTCAGAATTCATCAAAATATTTCGATAACTTAGCAGGAAAGCCCGGAAATCAGGCGCTACAATCCTCAGCTTCGGCTTGCAAAGAGATTCATGCGCTCGGGCTGTCTTCATCGCCATGGTTTAATAGACCGTTTAGCTTAACAATGTCAGGAATTCTTTTTTAATATGACCCTCACGTTTCGACCAACGAATGACCATATTCGTAATTTTTCTCCAAAGAACCACTTAAATCTGGTGAGGACAGCTGAACACCATTAGGAAGATTCCAGTCACAATCATGTACACCATATCTTCTTAATGCTCTCTTCCTTGACCTGCTAGTTTTTGGTTCGACGGTTGGCACTTCCTTGATTGGCTTCACAACCCAGTTTTCAGAGTTAACATTAGATTTTGCATTAGCATTTCTCAACGTCAATACATAACAATAACCCTTTTCCAACCTCACACAGCAGACGTCAGACATAATTAATTTCTCTAAAAAAATATAGATTCACTATCCTTCTTCATGCGGTTCTACAAGTGACTTAGCTGATGCTCTACCTAAAAAGAACGCTTGCCAGGGCTTTGGCCATGAAACATTAAATGACAATCAGGGTGCACCTTTTTTTGGAGAAATTATGGCAGTTTGTCATATCTGTCCTGACATTAGTTGGCCACCCCCTCCTGAGCACCAAAAAACGAGGATGACATCTAGTTCTGCAACCAATAAAATTTAAGAAAAATCATTTTTAAAATTCCAAATTATAAAAAAAAAATTCTAACCTTTATCTTGACAGATTTTTTAAAAATTAGCATAAACTCCAACCCACATTAATAGGTTTTAACGATCATATATGATCCCCTTCGAAAACATAAAAATAAAATACATAATAATATATCTTAAAATAAAATATAATACAACTAACATGATTCGTTTATATCATTGAGCTCAAAATAACGTCACGTAAAGGTGGGAGGAAGATTTATAGAAGTAATTTTCAGGAAAACAAAACGTCATGTGTATAACAAAGGAGAGGCTACCTTTTTTTTTCCAAAAAGGTGAGGCTACTTTATGACTTGGGTGACAAGTGAGGCAGCATGTCGGTGATGCGATCCCAAAATAGTTATATGCCAACTAACTTCATGACGTAAATAACTTTTTACATAGTTCTTTCGGTAGGTTAAAAGGTATACATGGTCCCATCCTTGAAAAGTTTGATCACTTAAGACTTTTTTGTTTGAATAGAACATAATATTATATTTGACATTTATATATACTATTTATATTTATATAGTTCTAAACTTAGGACAAATCATAAATCCTTTAAAAGTTGTACTTTAGAACATGAAATTATTATTTGACAGCTTCATGACGAAAAAACCTTTTTGCATAATTCTTCCAGGAGAATAAAAGTTATACTTTAGAACATGAAATTATTAGTTGACAGCTTCATGAGGAAAAAAACGTTTTGCATAGTTCTTCGAGGAGAATAAAAGTTATAGTGTAGAACATGAAATCGTTATATGTGGATTGCCACTTGGTCGAGCATTTGTATATGAGAAAGAGACGCTATTCTTGGTCGAAACTATCAACTATTCTCCACATATTATCAAAATATTTAGGCACGCCTAAGCTATCCTCTAATATTTCAATAACATTAGTTACAAATATCATCCATTTTTTGTCTCTTTTATGAATTCAAATGAAATGGGTATATTAAAGGGTACATTTAACTATTCTCTAAAAAG